>MU227396.1:938776-1025771 GCA_018584345.1 Thuja plicata | reverse complement strand
AGCCTAGAACCTGGAGGTCTCATCTCAGTTAGCATAGGTCCCACAACCTGGAGATGATTCCCTTGTTATACTGGATTATCAAGACCAAGAGAGCTTGAGACCAGAGGCGCAAATTCAGTGTATAACAGTAACAATCTATTTTTACCACTTTTTCAGTAACTTTTTTAATTAATCATTTACATTACGTCATCCTATCATTCCCACTTTTTCCACTTCATTATTACATATATAGAGAAGGACCATTGTCCCCATTTAGCGCTTGAGTCATCTCTTAAGCCTATTGGGGACATCTTCCTTCTAAATGTGCAATTTAAAAAAGTTGAAGTAATCATTTTTCATTGCTTCCCTTTTTATAGTGTGAATTTTGGTGAACTTGACTCTTCTTACATACTTCTGATTTAGCTGTTAGATCTGATCGTGTGCTTGTTAAAATTTATTAATATGGACTTTACTAAGTTAGGTTGGTGTGTGATAACCTATGTTATAACATTCCTCCTTACTTCTCTTTATCAATCAAATGGAGTTAATCATAATTTCTTGCATTTCATGATGTTTGTATTTCTTCATGGTATTCTTGCATACCATATCATGAGGTTAACAAATATCTTTCTTCCTTATAAGACATATTTCAAAACCTTTATCAATAATATTTTATGTGCTTTTATCTTCCAAATTTTAGAAAAATGCATGACATATGTGAATTATATAAGGGTCTTTGTGAATGAACCTAAAGATAATACTAATTTAAATCTTCCTAATCCCAATCCTATAGTGCCTATTAATCATGATGATATAGATCTAGCTCCTAATGATCCCATTTTAGTGAGACCTAGTTCTCCTTGTCCTCAACCCACTTTAATGGATAGTCATAGGGAAGCTAGTTTATGCAATTCCTTGGATGATCTTAAACAATCTTCCTTGTATCAAAGCATTATTCATAATCTTGATGTTAATCATTTTCTTGATGATTTTTCTCCAAGAATATTAAGTAGACAAGAAGATCTTGATAAGCCTTTTTCCTCCTCACCACCTAAAGATGATACAAATAGTGATAGGAATCTCCCTAAAGAAAATATTTTTCCCTCTATTCCTCTTTATACCACACATTTCCACAAAGCTCAAGATGAATCTCCTTTACCCTCTACATTAAAATCCAATTACAATATGGGATATGATATCACTACTCAACAAGGTTACAATGGGTTAGGACTTGGCATTAATGAACAAGGTATTAAGGTTCCTATAGATCCTCCTACACAAGTCACTAGGTGTGGTCTAGGTTTCATACCTCAAGAGACTACTTTTCCTTCTTCCTCACAACAAATCATTTGCTTGACATTCTTTTACCAACACCATTCATTGTCACGTCTCCTTTTGATGATTGCTTGGCTTTAGCTAAAAGAATCTTTTGGAGAATTAAATATAAAACTAAAATTCAATTTTCTTATAGGAATTTCCAAAATAATCATAGACCTATTAATGGTGAGTTTCTATGTCAATTATATCATAGCGATAAACATTCTCTTGTTGATTGTATTTAATTTAGACGATTTTCTCAAGATTTGGTAGATAGATCTCTTCTTTCTTTAAAAAAGGATCTTATGTTTTTTCTTGATATCAAAGACATACCTTAGCATCTCTTTTCTCTTATTATGTTTCTCTCTAGTATGTAAATTTAGTAGCTTACATTATTGAGAAATATTTGATTTGCATATGTGTATTGTGAGCATCATAATGTTAGAAATAGCTAAGAGGGGGGGTGAATCAATGGCGTAAAAAATATTCCAATAAATCAACCCAAAAAATTAGTACCACAATATTAAGCCTCTAGTTGTCTTTAGTCCTACAAGATGAATGCCTTCAAACAATCTTAACAAATAACTACTTCTCCGAGTTCACTGTTAAAAATTATTCTTACTATTTATCGATTAGCAGTCTTTCATTTACCAAAAAAAAAAAAATTGCTTAGTGTATACCGATCAATCCGGAATAGTTATGTGTAATGCAAAACACTAAAGTAATGACTCATAAACACATTGACACATGGATTTTTAACGTGGATGAAGGAATTATATTTTTCCATTAGTATACACAAGGAAAAACATGATCTACACCATCAGTTTACACTACACCGACAGACAGGGCACAACACTACCCGATGCCAAGGTTACTTGATACTGCCAAGTTCAAAGCATCCCAACAAACACTATTCAGTGTTACCCGATAACAAAAAGGATATAGGAACCCAACGAGTAACAACAGTGCAACTTGACAGAACAACAAAGAGAGGAACCCGACAGATAAAGGGAACTCGATGATTAGTTCAACAAAGGAACACTGACAAACTTTTAGTTCAACCCAACGACCAAGAACCGATAGTCAGTTACATCCTGCAAAAAGTGGATCTGACTTTCCACATCAGATAAATCACTGAATTTGTATATATAGCTTCTTGATTTTTTTTTAAATCCATTATGTGTGGAGAAAAAAATATGTTTATTATTGATTTAATTAGTTTTACTGATTTAAAACATGCAAACTAAAGATCAAGGTCAAGTTGTAAACCTTGGATCTAATAGTTAACATTGTAATGCGTGATTCTAAGATAGGTCAAATAATTGTATAAATAGATGTTCAATCTATTGCAAGCATGTTGTTCGATGAAGATTGTAGCCACTGAGAGCATCTAAGAACCAGACAAGAGATTTCATGCACAAAGACAGAAACGAATCAAATTAGTTTCAAGAACAAGAACACAGGCTACCGACGAGTAGAGAAAGGTATTAATCAGTCACTTAAGGTGATATTCTTATTATGAGAGATTTAATGGATTTGTGATCAACAATTTTAGGTTGCATACAATCAATTCAATCATATGTACTCATTCTAACAAGTGTAGTACACTTAAAAAATCATTTTCAAGAAAGGTGGACTTAACAGTACTATTGTAAATCTCTTAACCAAGTGCACACTTAAATCAGCATTACTAAAGCTCTTAACAAAGTATATCTTAACCGATCTCCAATTTAATACTCCTAATAGGGTATATCATCAGAAGTGATCAATTGTAAGCCTTTATCAGCTCCCTTCCATTCTGCAGATAGTGAAGTTTTGTGGGTGCCATCCCCACCACAATTTTTACTTCTTAACAAGATTTTTCTGTGATATCATATCTTGTGTTATGTGTTTATTACTTTCATGAATATTTCTATGAATGTTACAAACAGTTAAAGATTATGACTTAATATTACATGCATAAGAAAGAACAATAGTAATGGTCGGTAATACAGTAAAGAATGATTTCTAATGATGAATGGTGAAAAGAGTTAAAAGTTTTAGAGGTACTGATTCACCCCTCCCCTCTCAGTACTACTTCCCATTTATCCCAACAATGGAAACCCTATTAAGGGAAAAACCACTTGGGACCGATAACCCAAAATTTTCACTCTTCTAAAGTGAGCTTGGTGAAGAGCCAACACTGTTAAAGGCTACAAACACACTGTTAGGTGTGACCTTGTTAGAGGATTTAAATAGAATAGTTTTTCACTTGATATCAGGCATCTCTATGCTACCTTCTATGATCAAAATTTTTGATACTTCTTGGGATGTATCTCAATATAGAAAGGATTGTTAAGTCCTGCTCGGTTAAGAGACTTTATGATCCAATGGTTAAACTGAAACAGTAAATGATTTGTTCACACATACAACTTAGACTTGCATATTTTCAGATCTATTGTAAGCTCATAATACCTTTCTGATCAATGTATATTTTCAATACCTTTTCTCCACTTCTTTCTTCTCAGTGATGTTGTGCTTCTCTGTTGCTCAGTGTCCGCATAAATCTTTAGCTCTTTCCTCAGCTTGATTAATCAGGACTATATGAAGTTGTTCTTCATTAGTTTATCTTCAGCATCCATCTTTTCTATTCACTCCCGTAATTCATAATGAATTAGATTTTCTCTTTATAGACATGATATCACCATTTCTCACTTCTTGATTTTCTTGTTCTTGGCGTGATCCACAATCTTAGCCAATCTTTCTTTAAAGATTCACTTAAGTTTTATCTCGTAGATTTCTCCTTGACATCTGGATAAAATAGCTTTAAATCTTTTACTTATTTTTGGCTTTAACTTGTCGATGAAAACAAAGTTAACAACCAGTTAAGTCTATCTTTAGCTCTACCAGCTAAGTATTTTTTCATTTCTGAACTTCAGTTAATTTCAGTGTTTTAACTCTTTGATAGCTTCGGTCAACACTTCAATTCTCCTCAGGCTTCTCCACTGAGGTTTTCTATCTATTGGGGTTGTCTGTCCGTTGGGTAACACTATAATTCTGGCCGTCGGTAATGTTTGTGATTCTTATCGTTGGTAATTCTTGTTAGTTTTCTTGCTCGGGCATCACTGTGACTTTGCTCTCGGGTTTCTCTGTCTGTCGGGTTCCACTAACCATCAGTGTTTGTAGTCATTTAGTGAATGCTGGTCTTTTATGCATTACTGAAAGCATAATATTTATCTCTCTGATTCTCTAAAGTCTTTTGACACTTTATATATAATCAATCAGATTATATCAAGTTGGCATAAATGAAAATACAATCCATTAACTGATTTAATGTCTTGCATTATCTTTCTGCATTTCAGTGATCAACTTAACATCTTCAAACATTCAATCAGTTATATGTGATCACATAATAGGAAGTCTTCCTTGATTCCTCACATTTGAAGTGCAACGTACATTTATCTCATCTTCTTCTCCCTTCAAAGGATCTATAATGTCTTTGTTGGTTGCTTCTTTTATACTATGATGTCCTTCTATACATGGAATTTTGTTTATTTAGTATCTTTCTCTCTATTGGGATTGATCTCATTCTTTACAACCTCTTCCTTTTTTGGAAGTGTATATCTTGCATAAAGGATTTATCCACTAATTTTACATAATATGGTATAATTTCTTCTTTCTCCTCATTATATCATCATGGAATGGTATTATTTTATGGTATGTCCTTTCTGGTATGAGATTCTTTATTTTACGCAAGATACTTACATCTTTGTTTAATAATCTTTTCATGCCTCAAAGGGCGTGTTTTTGATAGAATGAGCTTCCATTTAGGGATCATGTTCTATCACAAATCATTCATTCCCCCTTTGGTGATGTGTTTATCTTATAGTGTGATATCCTTTCTTGCATAAATGTGTTTGTTTTGCATTAGGAAATTTACATCATGCTTTACAACTCATTTTACTTGAAAGTGCATGCTTATGGTAAGAAAAGTATCACTGGGGGTGTACAAAATATAATATTTTCCTTTTCCTTAACACTTGGGGGGCAAGGTTTCATGTTCTTATCTTACTCTTTCTTTCTAGGGATCTAATTTCCTTAGTATAGTGGCATTTGTTTATCATGTAAAATTATTTTCTTATAAGGAATTGTTTCATTTTTATTTGGGATTCTCTCTTATGCAAGAGGTGTGTATCCTTGATTACAACCTCTTCCTTATTTGCAAAACTATGTTCATCCTAAATATATTCCTTTACCCTAGAACTTAAAGTATGTTATCCTTCATCAAAAATCCTTTTTACACCTAGTGATAGGGGGCTAAAAGGTTATATTCTTATTCTCTTCCCCTCTTTGTCTTGAATATGTAATCTTTGTTCAAGAACTACTCTTAAAGGTATATGTCTTCCTTTCAATGTTCTCTTCCCACTTGTAGGTGTCATTTCACGATTATCTATTTATTTGGCTAACACATTTTTTCACTCTGTGCCATAGTTATGTCATACATTGTTATTTTAAGGATATCTTCTTGTTGTTGGAAGTAGGTATCCTTGTTCTCTTTTCTTTATGATGCCACCTATGTTGTCGTCATAAGGACCTGGGGGCATACATACAACCTACCTTATATATTATGCAAACCTTTTTATTTATTGATCCCTAAGGAGACAATGTTTTTATTAGGACTAATCTCGTCTATTGATCCCTTTGGAGACAATGCTTTCCTTAGGATTGGTCTTTTTATGAATCGAAACGAAGACAATATTTTTTGTAAGAATAATACCCTAATCTGCCCTCATGCTCAAAAAAATTTTAAGCCGCCCTTGAGAGCAAAATTTTAAAGCTGCCCCCATGTGCAAATTTTCAAGGTAGAATTGACTAGCATAATGCATCTTCATTGACCATCAATTCTCCTTTCTTCTTTGGGATGAGTGGAGCTAGCATAACACAACTTGCTATCCTTTCTACTCTTCCCCTCCTCTATTTATTCTAGGGATCACCTAGCATAACACAACTTGCTAACCCATTGGATTCATGGTCTTGGTCTCTTCTTTCCATTCTCTCATAGCTATGCTAGTGGGTTAGATCATGGAGTTTTGTTTCATCTTTGGTGATAATCTTTCCCTTCATATGTGGCCAATTATGCTCTTGAAATATATTTCCAAACACTATATTAGTTGTTGAGATGTTTTTGATGGAGGTCTCTTCTACTAGTTGATTTGGAGTTTTTTTTTTTAGTACTAACCCCTCTTTTGTGTCTTTTATCTTTGTTTTTCCTTTTTTTTTTTTTTTTTCGTTCCCTTGTGCATGGATGTTTGAGTTGAGAACCATTTCTTTGGGGCTCGTGTCCTTGAACTTAGTGATGTCTTATCTCTTTGTAATTTTCTCATTATCATCTCTCTTTCTCTCCCTTATTCTCCTCTCTTTCTTCCTTTACCGTGACCATGAGCTTGTCACATACTCCCGCTAGAGTGGGGGGTAAATATATTGTCCTAAATTGTAAGAACCTAATTTGTGTACAATTTAAGGATTATTTTTTTCCCACCTTAGTGTTTTTTCTATGGTAGGAACTCATATGGAACTTAACGAATACCTAAATTTAAATATGGGTCCTCCATTTCTTTCAATCTTGTTTATAGTTGAGGTTGAACCTCATTTCTAAGTGTGCTCCTCTCTTTTTCCTTCAATCCCATAATTTATTTCCTCACCTAGGTCGTATATACTTATTTGTGGCCTCCGTGACCTATCCCAACCCTAGAATGAGCTATACTAAAAAATCCTACACATATCCTATATTCCTGGTACCTAGATCAAATCTAGGCTCATACTCCAAGATACATGTCTCCATTGGAAACATGTCCCCAAGGAATGGGGCTAAAACTTGGTCTGGAGGTCCATGCCAGGGTTTTGGGGAGGTATCTAGTCTCATGGTCAACCTACTTAATTATTAATCCCCTAAATTATATGAGATGTATATAAACCCCCTATCTCTCTTCATTTTGGTATCTAGAATCAAGGATCTATTGTCAAGTGCATACATTATTGTTATTAAGCTATCAAGTACAAGGAAGAAAATCAATCAATCAAGGAGCCATCAATTTCAAGCATTCAATCATTCATTCTTCTCAAGAAATCCAAGGTGTTTTCTTCCATGGATCTATCTTCTTTCCCACATTGGAGGCCAAGCAAAGGAGTTTTCTGTGAAGGAGATGCACATCCATCCATTTTTCATTCAAGCCTTCTCTCTCTTCTTCTCAATCAAATATTGTGACAAATTACAACATTTATTCCATAAGCTTTTGTCTTTCATGATTTCCTTTTGGGCTTTTGTGTTTAGTCAAAGCTATTGCATCAGTACATTTGATCACATTCAAAGAAGTATTTGCATCTCTAAGGTGTGATATGCTTCATTTATAGATCTAGCCTCTACTACATGAAAACATGCTTTCATTTATCTCATTTCTTTTCAAGGTTGATTCCTAAATAGGGGTTTGACTAAAGCAAACCCCTCTATTCAATATTTTCCCCCTTTTTTTTGTGTGCAGGAACATGCTAGGAAGCTATCAAACAAGATCTGGGAAGATCAAGAGAAACCAAACGATCTATGAAAAAATTGGTCAAAAATATCAAAAACAAGTCACCATTGTCATCATATTCCAGTTACATGTTTCCATTTTTGTTAGGTACCCTACATTTTGAGCCCATATTTCAGCCATATGTCAGATCTGTCTTTTGGTTTTCTTTTATGTGAATTTCAGCTCACCATCTGTTCGCAACAATTTTTTTTTACCACTTTTTCAATAACTTGCTTAGTTATTCATTTACATTACATCATCCTATGATTTCTACTTTTTCCACTTTAATTATTTTATATTTAGAGAAGGGTCATTCTCCCTATTTAGCACTTGAGTCACCTCTTGAGCTTATTGGGGGCATCTTCCTTTTGAATGTGCAATTGAGAAAAGGTGAATTAATCTACTCACTTTGCATTTCTTCCCTCTTTATAGTGTACATTATTCAACTTCTTCTTGTTGTTTTTTTATTTATTGTTGTTTCACCTCATGTGTTGAAATTTACTATTGATAGACATAACTTTTCTCATATTGTTGGTTTAGGTGTTACTTGCCCTTTGAGGAATAAACCTAATACTCTTCTTACTATCATATCATTCCTAGTGATAGTTTGTGGCTAATATGTAGTGGAAAATTAGGATTTCTACAAATATAGGGTTTAGTGTGCAAATTCTCCAATTTGTGGCCTTCTCTTCCAAATATTCACAAATGGGTGTTGGATTCAAGGAGGCCTCATGTGTCAAGTAAGATTGAACTTTTCTCATGTGTAAAAGGTGTTTTATTTACTCCTTTGCCTCCCATGAGGATAGAGATTTGGTGTTGAGAAAGTTGTATCGTTGAGGGGAGTACTCTCTATATCTTTGAAGTCTTGGTCAACCTTTTTTAATCCTTTTACTAGGCTGCTAATTGTGTGTTTGGTGTGGGTTAGACTTTTGAACCTCCCTCCATAGTTTTGGGAGTCATTTTTATGAGGCCATTAGTAACCCTATTGGTTGCTTCTTGAATTTTGATGATTCTACATCATTCATGGGGCACTCCACACTTGCATACATTTCAATGGAAATTTATATCTCTAAAAACCTAAATGGAGATGTAGTTTTAATGGTTGGGGACAAACCTTGGATTCAATATATTAATTATGAGGGCCTCCATTTTAGACATTGTTAGTGCTTCTCCATCGATCACCTGGCTAAAAATTATTTTCCCTCGTATCACAAAGACTACTACATGGGAGAATAATGCTACCAATGACCACTTAGCTATCAATGCTTATAATTTATCTAATGGATTCTCCTGGGATGATGATGTGTCTCTTTCTCCTATCACAACTCTAATATCATCGGACTCTACTATAGAATATGTTTCCCTTCCCTTTCAAGATGGCCTACCTTCAGCTTCTAACCCTCCTCATTATTCTACTTGTGCTAATAGACTCCATGCGAGGGATTCTCCACTTGTTTTTTGTGTGCATGTCAATGCTTCCTATTTTTCTGCTAACAGGTGGTTTGTGGGGTTTCTCCTCATGCATCCCCTTGTAATGAGCTTGGATGGTAGTATCTCTTATACTATTGTTTGTAGGAGAAAATGTATTTCTTCTTCCTCTTCCTTTTTTTTTATTCCCTGCATACCCGTCCCTACATTTTGTCTCCAAAATATTGGGTCCCCCATTTTTTTCCTTGGCTTCATTTTTCCTCTTTTCCTTTTCGGGCCCTTTCCCCTTTCTTGTCTTTTCTTTTATATTTTTGTCTCCTCTGAGATCCAAATTCTGGAGTTTTGTTTCATGGAGCTGACAATTTCTGGACCTTTGGGACCTGTCGATCATCCCCCTTTCTTTTTAAGAGGAATGATCACTAGGTGCCCCGAGGCCCAGACTTTGGTGGCCAGCTTGTTCCTTAGAATAAATCTTAGTAATTAATGTGCTCCCCTAGGAATTATTTAAGGCCTTTTACCTTGTCATTTTTATAGTTACCGCAAACTAATTACCTTTTGGCAAATTATCTGAAGAGCAAAGAAAATCATTTTTTGAGCTAAGGTGTTTAAGCTAGAAGGTGCATAGGTGTGTTAAACAATTCTCCAAGAGCGTTTAGGTGACAAAGTGAGGTCATTTATAGTTCCCATTTTCAGCATTCTGAGTTTTAGGTAGGCCCTTGGGATTATTTGCTTTGCTTCACATTTTTTTTCTTTGTTTCCATTCGTTTGCTTGTTTTTCCTGGTTTGTTTGTTGTTGTTTCTATTTGTTTTCCTTTTTATCCTTTGTCTGTTTGTTTTTTGTTATGTTATGTTCATTTTGGATTTCTATGTTTTTTGGTTATCTGTCTTCCCTTTTTGTCCATGTCATGCTTGTTGTTTGGCACGTTGTTCCTCCTAGACCTGGTGCGTCTTGTTTTCCTTGTGGTTGTCTGGCTTAAAGGTGAGACGTATGTCTTCCTCAGGTGTACATGGTATGTAAGTAGCATTTTGTTTCCAACACTGCAGTTTATAAGTTTTGTAAATGTAGGTCTATAGAGCATTGTAAATTCTGTGTAAGTAGTCATTGGAGTCCTGTAAATAAGAGTCAAGTTCTATAAATTCAGAGCACTTTGCGCATTGTTAATAGCTTAGGCTAGATGTATATTTTCAGGTTGGTTAAATTGTTTTCCCTCCCACACTGAGGAGACTCTCTAAAGGTTCTCTTTAGTGCAGGTCCCATGGAGGTAACTCCTAGGGACGCCATTTCTCAGGAATCCTTTTGAGATTTTAAGACCATGTTTTTCCAATAAATGCGTTCACCTTTCTAGTTGATACAACCTTCTTGTTGAAGCAAAATCTATGTCACTTTTAGAGGCCAATTCACTAGCGGGTCGTTAATAATTCTTCTCTCCTCCATCATTTACATCTCAATGGAAGAATTAATTCCCACATTTGAACATTAAGATTCATCCCAAGCGGCATTCATGCCACTCATGCTAGAGAAGTTATTGATTAATTTTCATTACTTAGCCGAGTGGGTTTACGCATGTCAAGGTACGACGATAGGGTTGCATGTCTTCTGTCTCACACCACCGTCCTTTTGGTTAGGTTCTGGGTGTTTTGGTGACCCTAGACTTGTTCATGTCAATTTCCTTGTCAAGTCAGCATTTTTGGTCTGTTGGGTGCAGAGGGGACGTTTCACATATTATGAAATGGTTACATTGGAGATAACTCCCAAATATTATTTTTTTAAGGACTAATGATTTATATTTTTAGAATGGTAAGAGAGCAGGCGCGCCCAAAATACCGGACTCCAAAATTCATGTTTATAAAATGTCATATACTAAAGATTGTATGGTTTGTAGGTATAGGTTAAAACAAGGAAGAAATGAATTCAGCATCCACACCCCCAGGAAGTCCTAAACTTCCAAGTGTTTTAGAAAGCACTGCCAAAAAGTCCAAGGAAAAAAGGAAACTGGAAAGGCTCCCATTGACCCAGAAATATAAGAAAGGCAAGACAATTCTGGGATCCCGAATTGAATCTACACTGAGAGAGGTCATAGATATAAATATCAGAACCTATGCCAAACTAAAGGCCCTCATTCAAGTAATCCACCAATAGCAATGGGCCAATGACGCTATCTCAGTTAACTTAGCGACATCCAAAATCATTCAAGTGGTTGGTTTTTCGTACTCAGTGCAAGCACCAAAGTTGATCATGCTCCTGGATTTATGTTACAACCCAACCAATGTGGATGCTATGTTGGTTTCTCCCAACCCTCCTAGGTACCTGATACCCATTTTCTCCTTGGACCATGATGCCTTCGTCAATGGATGGCGCATTCCGTTCTTTCTAGATGCTATTACTCTCACCAAGGCCACCTTGTTCGACCAGTTTGAGGACGCATTTGATCTAGCTTGGCGCCACCTCAATTCAGAATGCTAAAAGGCCCACACTGGGAATTAAAGAAGATGAGGATGGATATCCCTCACTCCAACTTCAAGGAGCCCATCCAAGCCGGAATTATATTTCTATGTAGGATTTTTGGGGAACCCCATGCTTGGGAGTTCGCCCCCTGGATGTACTACTTTTTATATTGTATGACCACCAACAAGGAATTCTTTGACTGGGTTGACATTATTGTCAAGCATATGTAAACCTAGATGAGGAGGGTTAGGGGAGATCATAGGTTCTACATGACTTCCTACGTCCTATGGTCATTGGCCCGACAATACCTGGAAATTCAGGGATTAACCACAATTGGCATCCTCGGGGATGGTGCTGCACAGGCCACCCCATGGGACTAATTTTGATTCAGAGGTAAGGGTGGTGGATGAATGGCCTAACTATAAGGTTACAAATTTGAGAATTCCAAACACTATCCCCAAATCCTTAATTGCTTGAAATGACTCCAAACTAACCAAGACTCTTCTCAAAGGCCCAGAGTGGTAGATTTGGTGTTTTTAGATAGTATTTACTTGGATTCAAATACTTTCAATGATTCAAAATAATCCCAACACACCCAACTCTTCAATGTTCTTCAAACAATCCACTAGGCCTAATAGCCCTATCTTGTAGCCCTACAATAACCTTCACAAGACCTTAACTCCAAAATTTCCCAAAGCATCCTATGAACTAATGAGTGATTCAAATACCCTCTATTCTATACTTCAACATATTAAAAGGTTCACTATTTTTGTTTTGGATCATGTACTGGTGTTCACACCCTATGACCCCAAAATGCATAAAAGTGAGAAAATTAAGATAGGAACTATATGAAATACTTAACCTAAAGTCCCCAACTCCTAGATAGTGTCTTATTATGCTTATAAATGTTCAAATACAAAGGGAATTAGACCCAGACCCTCTGCAGCATCAAAAGCTCCAATTTTGGTGTTCCAAACCCTTGATTCTAGGGCTTTCTAAATCTCTATCTTCCAATCATTATTAGACATAATTTATGATTGTTTCATCTTACACTTAACATACTAAATAATTCAAAAACATAAAAGATGCCCCTCATTCAATTAGAATGTCTACTGCAATACCCATGCCATCAATTTCAATGCATTTCCGCCATTTGCTGACTGTGATCACCTTTTCTCCAACTTATCTGCATATAATCTGTTAGACAAGTATATTACATGTCAAATATACATCATCCCATGAATTCAAGGCCTTAATATTTCATGGGATGATCATTTGTTAATAAGAAATCAAAATATTTGTAAGAGAATTCAAACTGTGACTGTCAAGATTCAGCAAGTGTATAGAATAGAAACACACAATATTATTCAAAGCATTCAAAATGTATCAAAATTGATGTACTGAGCCTTTCAATACACGTTAGTCTTGTCCAAATCAAAACATACAACACTTATGCCAATGGACTCCAAGAATTTGTAGAAAAACTGAATTTTATTGATTCACTGTGTTTTGTCCAAAAAATTCCAGATCTCTCTCCTTATAATGACTTCCTCCTGCAATATTTAACCTTCCTATAACTATATCAAAAAACTTTGGTCATTGGTTGATTATTTTAAGGTCTAATATGCTTAAAAAACAATTTCCCTCTAAAAAGACCACATAGTCGTTACATTTGAAAATATGAATTTCTAATTAATGAAAAAGGATTTATTTTAATGTAAAAACTTTAACTATCGACCCCTAATGCCTATGATGGAATTACTCAACAACCTTACATCACTTTAACTCCTAAATGACTCCTTGGATTCTTCTGGTCCACTTACAATGCATAATTATTCCTTTTCGGATCATTTTGACAATCTTTACAATCATATGATATTGTTAGCCATTATAGGCTCTAGGACCTTGTAATTGATATGTTTTCCACCTTTGGAATCTTTATTTATCTCTTTTCCCATCTGATCCTCATTGAATGTTTTCAAGGTCTCCATACCCTAATTGTATGTCCTTGGTGCCCTTGCACCATACTCCCCACCTCTAATGAAACTCTTGTCCCAAGAGTTTCTCTTGCTTTGCCTCCTTTCTATCCTTGGTTCAATCAGAGACTTAGGGATTCAAAAGTCCCCTAAAGTGGCATTCTTTATCACACCATTCTAACCTTCATTCACACACAAATCATTAGAAGAAAAATGTTTATTGGCTGAATTTCCTTTTGTAGGATAGTGAGAAGGCTTCAAAGCTTGCATCTCTGATCCATTTGTTGGGTAAGACCTCCTCATGACTTCCCCTAAACCATTTCCATGGTGTTTTTCAACAATAGGACACTGGATGGCCCCAATTTGTATAAATTCTAGATCCCAAGGTTCCTTTCCTTTAGGATTGTCATGATTGTTGTTTAACTACAATTTCTTCCTCTTGTCCCAACCAGTATCATACTGCTCCTTCCAATTGACTTCTTCACCAAAACACAAGACTATGGAATCAAATTGACTTCTCAATAAAGGACTCAATCTATACCTTTGATGTCCTTGATGAACTAGATAGGTGTTTGTGTACCCATTATGTACAACTCTCCTTGAATATTTCCATGACCTACCAAGGATTAAATGCCTACAATTCATATGCATAACATCACACAAAATCTTGTCGTGGTATCCTCCAATAGAAAAATCAATCATAACTTGATCCTTAACCAATAGATTTTGATTTGTAGTCACACAAGTTGCATAATAAGGAATAGAATATGGAAACAATTTCAAATGTAACTTTTTAACAACCTAATATGAAACCAAATTGTGACATGTACCTGAATCAATTATGATTTGGCATATCTTCCTTTGGATAAACAATTGGACTTGAAAATTGTTGGATTGTGTGGTTGTACTCTTCCCACCAGAAAACATTCTCCTTCTTCTAGTAACACCAAGGTAGTCTCATGTTGCTCTCTTTTCTTGTCTCCTCTTCGAACAAGTTTACCCTTCTATTTATGCCCCTATCTTCATTCTACTTAGTACATCTAAAGTATTGGTGACCCACTTCATTATAATTGAAGCACCTTCCTGTAAACACTCCACTTCCTCTTCCTCCACTACTTCCACCTCTATATCCCCCTCTTGTCTCTGATGTGTATGATTTATCCTTGTTTCTATCACTGCTGTTGTGAAAATCAATATTACCTCTACTACCTCTTCCTCTCATAGAGGATCCTTCTCTTGCACTACTTTGTCTCTCTTTCCTTCTCTTTATCTTCTCCTCATCCTTTATGGCCAATTTATAACACTCCTCGACTGATCTAGGGGTAGCAAGACTAAGTTCATCTTGGATATTGAACCTAAGTCCCCCATGTACCTTGCAAGATTCTCTTTAACATCTTCTTCATGAATTACCCTTATGTCCAAATTATGAAATTATTCAGTGTACTTCTGCACATCCATGTCTTTCTGCTTGATACTCTGCAACTTCTTATATAGCTGCACCCTATAATCATTGGGTAAAATTTTTGCCTTTTTCTTATCTATCATAGTATACCAAGATATGATCTTAGGCTTCCCATTCTTTCATCTCTCTTCTTGAACACAATCCCACCATATTAGAGTGTGTCCCTTCAACTTTGACTTTGTAATCTTCACCTTCTGTCCCTCTTCAACATCCTCACATTCAAAGAAATTCTCAATAGCACTGAGCCAATCTATTAGTTCTTCATCATCCATCTTCCCTCCATACGTAGGAAAATCTTCTCTTGCCCTTGTATCTCCACTCTTTATGGCTTTTTCAAACCTAGCCATCCTTAGATCTTCAAGATCTAATTGCTCTTCCTATTCTATACACTTGCCGAATCTTGACAGTCACAGTCTGAATTCTCTTACAAATATTTTGATTTCTTATAAACAAATGATCATCCCATGAACTCTTAAGGCCTTGACTTCATGGGATGATGTCTATTTGACATGTAATATACTTTTCTAATAGAGTGTGTGAAGATAAGTTGGAGAAAGGGTGATCACAGTCAGAAAATGGTGTATATGCATTGAAATTGATGTACCAAGCCTTTCAATACATGTTAGTCTTGTCCAAATCAAAACATACAACATTTATACTAATGGACTCCAAGAATTTGCAGAAAAATTGAATTTTATTGATTCACTATGTTTTGCCCGTACAATTCCAGATCTCTCTCCTTACATTGACTTCCTCCTACAATATTTAACCCTCCTATAACTATATCAACCAACTTTGGTTGTTGGTTGAGTAGTTTAAGGTCTAATATGCTTAAAACCCCATTTCCCTCTAAAAAGACCACATAGCCGTTACATTTGAAAATATGAATTTCTAATTAATGAAAAAGGATTTATTTTAATGTAAAAACTTCAACTATTGACCCCTAATGCCTATGATGGACTTACTCAACAACCTTAGATAAAATTAACTCCTAAATGACTCCTTGGACTCTATTGGTCCACTTACAATGCATAATTAGTCCTTTTAGGATCATTTTGACAATCTTTACAATCATATGATATTGAAAGCCATTATAGGCTCTAGGACCTTGTAATTGGTATGTTTGCCACCTTTGGAATCTTTATTTATCTATTTTTCCCTCTAATCCTCATTTAATGTTTTCAAGGTCTTCATGGTCTTCATACCCTGATTGGATGTCCTTGGTGAACCTGCACCAACTTTCCTCAGATTCAGTGGGATGAGAGTTTCCCCAATTTTTGTAGAGTCAACGACGCTTTCATCTTCCACGGGATCAAGGAGATCACTAATGATAGAGGATTCAAAATTTCCCCAGAGGCCATGGCCTTAGTTAATACATGGGGATGCTACTTCATCCAGTTCACACAACACACCTACATTTGGGTGTCCAGATTTTTTGGGCAACCTTTCTTGTTGCCCAAGCATTGTGGGGACAGGATCATTTTGCTAGAATTTTGCAGGGAGATCCTAGAGGTGCATACTCTAATGGCTACCAAGAAGGCCACCTCTATTTCTTTCCCATTTGTATGCGAGAAATACACCTTCTCCCTCACCGCAGCCCAGGAGGCAGAAAGTGAGCTAAGCAACCTGAACTTAGCCAAAATTTCACTCAATCGTAAGGACTATGATCCACATGGGTGACTGATAAAGATAATGCCCTGGGGAATCAATCCCCACAAGAGGCACTTGGAGGATTTTTGGACTAATTTCCAGATGATTTTAACGTTCAGAATCGACAGTACTCCAGGATGCCGAAGGGAATGATGGAACATCTTAATCTCTGGACATTCCTGCAAACTTTTTCAAATACTAGGTCACTTGAGGACCCTGAATATAACAAAGTAGGTATCAAAAATATGGAACTCCCACCGGTAGATTGGGACATGCTGGAATATTTGGATATTGAGGTCATCTCGAGAACAATGATCCAACACAACTGTATGCACCCTCAAATGGTCGCCTGGACTATGGGCCCCATTTATCAATTTATCATTTTATCAAATTCCTTAATCAATGCTTTGGAACATTTTCAATTCAAATCAATTTCCTTGATCAAATCATAATTAATTCAATTATTTCAATATTTCCTAAGGTTTGATCATTTTTATTTAATTAAAAGATTTAATCTCCCTTTTAATTAAATAAAATTCATCTTATTTAATTAAAATAAATTCCCCCCATTTAATTAAATAAAATTTTTCTAATTCATTTAATTAAAAGAAAACCCCCCTTTTAATTAAATAAATAAAAATCCCCATTTAAAGTACTTTATTTGATGAAAAAGGAAATAAATTAAGTAAAAATCCTTTTTTCTTCACACCTTCCTAAGTGGTGGGCTTTTTGCCTCTTAATCTCAACCGTTCACTTTCCTACATAAGGAAATCTCTCCTTCTCATTTTCATATATAGAATTTTTAGGTATTGTTATGCTGCAAGTTTGGAGAGCAATTTTGGAGGAGAATTTGAGCACTTGAGCTTGGATATTGCAACTTCTCTCTTCTTGTCTTATTCTTCTTGCATCCATGGCTATTCATGTAGATTAGATTCATGTTTCCTTTTATAGATTAATCTTGCATTTTTATTTCCTTTCATAGAATAATCTTGCATTGTTATCATTTAGATTAATTTCCTTTTATGCATTGTTATCATATAGAATAGATTTTATTTTCATGCATTGAATCTCTCATTTCATGGTGTACTTGCATGGGCACAACCAGGTTAATCTAATGGCCTCCATTACAAACCTTTGCACTCCATGACTAGGGAGCTATGAGTCGATATTTGAGACCTCATTCTTGAGCAACCTTGGAGGGAATGACTCATAGAAGTGTGACACATTTTTATCACACATTTTTTGCGCCCACCGTGGGGTAGAAGATTCATTTTCTGTCACATTGCTATTTTTCGTAATTTATTTTTGGATTTCTATATTTTCCATACTTTTTCTAGAGAAATTTCATGCGACATTTTGCAGGTCTACAGGCAAACTTTTTCCAGATTTGGCGATTCCTCGTGCGGCTCTATGCAAATCTTTGCGCAGCACTATGCGAATCCTCGTGCAAGATTCTGCACCAGGCTGTGGATCTGATCTATTGCTATTTTTTGCTGTCTGAGCACTTCTTCGTGCGATACTATGTGAATCTTCATGTGGCATTGTGTGAATCCTCACGCAAGAATCCACACCAGAGATCTATTTTTCATTGATACATTTATATATCTCTATCTTTTTTTTCTAACAATTAATGTTTACTATTTTTGGTGGTTTGTGATTTGCTCTTGCTGATTTGGACTTGCTTGGATAAACAACAAAACAATTCGCATTGCATTAGATTTGAGTTATTTTGTTGATCATGTGTTTAGCTTGAGTGTTTCTTGCTTTCATAAATCACATTTCCAATTGGTGCTCTAAAAATGGACCTAGATTTGATTTCTTGCATATGTGTTTCACATAGTAATTAGGACCTATGAACACTATTTGTGGTGATCTTGAGAGAGTGGGCTTCATTCGCTTATCTTACATGTGAAGCTCTTCTTGACGATAGATCCCCTTGTAGGTAGGGAAGGATTTTTTATTATCTCACTTGGTTTAGTCTTCAACTTTGATTGGTACTTTCTCTATTGAGATTGGTGGTCATTGTTGTTGATTTTATCTTGGGTGAGGTGATTTCAAGTTAGTGGGTCAATTAATCTTGTTTTCTATGTTTGGGTGAGGTGAAGAGGCTAGAGGATTATGCTCTTTTCCTTTTTTGGGAGAATCAGAAACTTAGAACCCTTGAATCCAAACCAAGTCCCCATGTGGTCCATATTGTGAGTCTTCCTTGTTAGAGAGGGTTGACCGTAGTGGACATTCCCTTTATTGGGTAAACCACGTGGATGAAACCTCAAGCGGTAATAGCCATTTTTTCCATGGTAGAAAAAACCGCTATATAAATGTCCTTATGGAAGAAATCTCCACGGGTGTAGTTTCTTGTGGGTTGTCAGATCTCCTAAGCAGCTCCTGATTGATTAAATTATTGGACTGTGTCAAAACCTTGTAGCACCAGGATTAGATTTCACCCACTTGAGATTGAAAAAGTTACAGAGTCAAGCCATTACTAAGAGCTATAGTGCAACCAAAATTTTCTTTTATAGGACTATGTGCGTGATCGGAAAACATTTTGAGAACATACACAAGTAGCATTCTTATGGAGTAGAAATACTATAAAACTATCCATGTTCATGTGCAAGGTTGCTTTGTCCCTTACTCATTGTTTGAAGACATTGATTGCTTGAACTCCCTGATTTCTGTATTGTGTGCCTGATTCATGAAAAAAATCTATTAATGCATCTAGTTGGTCAATTAAAATAATCAAAAACTGAGTTTTGTGTCCTTTCCTCACGCGAGAAAACTGTTTCTTTGTGTCATTCACTGTGTTTCCTTGCATAGATTTCTGAGAATCCTTGCAGATATCTTGCCAATTTGTTGTTATCCTATCATGCCATTCTGTCTTTCTTCGTGCTCATATGCATTTTGTCGCGTGGTCCTATGCTAATCCTCGGGAAAAAAAGTGTTTTATCGCGCAAAACTATCTACCAGTGAGCTGTTTGCTATCATTTTTGAGCCTGTTTAACTTGTTGTCCTATCATTTTTTAGTTTTCCTTGGTTGATCCAGGTCAGATTGGATTTACTTACCCTACTGTTAGAAGCTTGTTTAGCTTTGGATTCTTGCATTTTGACCTATTGAATTAGCAATCTTTGATTTCACAAGTGACCTTTCTTGGAACCTTGGTGAGCTAGAAGTCATCCTTGTTGAAAAGATAAACCTTTAGATTCTTTGATAATGCACTTGGAGAGTTTTGTTAGTCTCTTGTCCATTCACTTTCATACAAATTCAATCTCAATTAATATAATTTGGGTAAGACCATCCTCCTGATCCATAATGTGCTAGGGTATTCACCCAAATTTATTGGGCACCTCGGTGGCAGTGTTGGCTTACGCCTTTTGCAAAATTTCTATCTTATCAGTTCTTTTTGGACAAGTTAGTGCCTTTTCTATCCTAGTTTGGTACCAACGTTTCTTGGGATAATCCTATCAGCTAGTACCTTTTCTTTCATGCTAGTTACAACAAGATATCAATTAAATCAAGGAAAATGACCTCAAGTGGTTTTTAACCAATTATCTTTAGTACAAACTCGCCAAAGACATAAGGGAAAGGAACCCATATTTGATCAATCGCCTAGAAATACTTTGGAATTTTAGTTTGATTCCAAGATTCATCTTAGTGAGTTGGATATCCCCTTAGCATCTTCTCACTCTTCTATGGATATGAGTTGCACAATGACTCGGAGAGAGAAGGAAGCTAGGGATAAATGTTATGATGATATGTTTGCAAAGAGTAGAGATGCTATTTCATTCAGTGGTTCCTGTCATAACAGTAGACCAGCCTCACCCCTTATTTCAAAAATATATCTAGATGCACACCGAAGGGCTGAGAGAGAGAGAGGTAAGAGACATGCTTATCAAGATAACCAATCATAACATGATAGTGAAGAGGATGAAATTTGTGATACTCATGTCAATACAACTTATACCAACAACTTGTTTCGAAATTCAAGACCAAGCTCACCTACCAATTACATGAGTGATAGACTCAAGAGGATTGAGCATGAAAAGAAAGCATTTCAAGATGAACAAGCTCATAAGGAAGAAAAAATTAGACGCCTAGAGATGGAGAAACAAACTTTGATGGAAATGGAAAGGAAAGCCTTTCAAGAGGAGCGAGCTAGGATCTTGGCTCGATAGCTCAATGATCCATTCAATAATATGCATGTTATTGGTGGAAATAGTTCTCCTCCATCCACTCCTCCTAGGACTCCATGAAGTAGGAGAAATTCAAGATCGCCATCACAATCTCCTAGCCATAGGGGAAAAAGAGCCCCAAGACATGATCATTATAGGAGACAAACCCCTCCTAGGAACTCAAGGCCACCTTCACAGCATGCTCATTATGGTTTGCAATATGGGGGTAGTACTTCAAGCTTTCATCGCATCTCCCAAGATTTCATGAATATGCAACAAGAGCCACTTTTTCAACAATATGTGGAGAAATATGTGGAGAAAAACAAGGATAAGTTCCTAGAGATCCTAATCAACAAAGGTGCTAGATTCCCCTACAAATTTGATGTGGATAAGAAGATTAAGAAGCAAGGTCCATCCCAAGAGTAGAAGATAAAAAAAATGCAAAGAACAATGGACAAGATGTTTGCACCTAAGAATTATTTCTCATTGGACTCGATTTGTCCTAATCCCTTTGATAAGAGTGTTGACATGAAATAATTTCATAGAAAGGTTGAAATTCCTCAATATGATAAATATGATGGGAGTGGAGATCCACATGATCATGTGTGCCAGTTTTATACCACAAGTTTTGAGTTCCATCAAGATGAATCTTATCTCCTGAGGTTATTCCCACTAAGTCTTAAGGGACAAGCAATGTAATGGTTTACTAAGATAACTCCTCCTGTTAAGAATTTCAAAGAGCTTGTTCACAGATTTGTTCATCACTTTGCATACAATATTTCAAGATCTATCACCTTGTTGGACTTATGTAGCTTAAAGCAGAATCAAGGAGAATCCTTTGTTCCTTTCTTGCAAAGGTGGAGGCAAAAATGCTCTTGCTATTCTAGAACTATTCTTGAAAATGAAAAGATTGACATTCTTGTTAGTAATTTGGTCCCCAAAATGCGGCATGAAGTTAAGAAAATGGTTTTTGATACATTTGACACCATGGTTGAAACCGCATGTAGAATTGAGGATGTTTTAAGAGAACAAGGAATTTTGACTAAACATGGAAATAACAACAACAATGGTAAAAAAAACAACTCTAACAAGGATAAAGGGAAGAACCAATATTAGAATAGGAACAAACAAGTGGTTAATGATGGAGTTGTGGATTCTTCCTAGCCTAAAGATCAACACGTGCTTCATTTATCTAGTAATGTTCAAACTATGAAGCTCAATACCTCCAATCAAAAAGAAGGTAAGCCAAGCTACCAAGGTAAACCTAAGAGTGAAAGATGTCAATTTGCAAAACTTGGTGAGTCATATGAACAAATTTTAAAGAAACTTATTGATAACAATCTGGCACATCCTCAAGATGCTACGCATTTTCATATACCTGAAGTTAAACCACATTGGTGGAAGGAGAAATCCTTTTGCATATTTCATAATGGCATTGGACATGACGTTGAACACTGCTGGAAACTCAAGCATATCATCCAAGATATCATTGAGAATGGACAACTTACAATAGATGGATTGAACACCAATGCCGATCATAAGGCATTCAAGGAACCTTTGCCCAAATATGAAAAGGGGGAGACCTCTAAAGTTAAGAATGGAAAAGCTGAGATCAATTATACTTACACAGATGTGGAGAATACTATCAACATGCTTGAATTTGTGGAAGAAAATGTTAACATGATGAGTGGCAGAGATCCTTATGGTTATGATCTAGATGAAGACTCTGCTCCTATTTTTGACAAAGAACCTGTTGTGGTGCTAAGGGGTCCCAAATCTAGAAGGTCATCTCAAAATTTTAATGCTATTACCCAAAGTCAAGGTCCTATTGTCATTAGAGGACCTAATTCAAGCCAATCCAGTAAACCTAAGAAAATGGCATCCAATCCTATCACTTTGAAACCAGCTATCAGTCCTAAATCAAACTACACTTTTGTTGATCAATTACAAAGAACCCTCGCTCAGATTTCTATCTTTGAGCTCTTAGAGTTATCCCTGAGACATAAACAAATCCTTGAGGATGCTTTGCACACATAAAATGTCCCCAACAACTTAGATTTTGATCAATTCCAGAATATGGTTAATCACATTGCTACCCCTCATTACCTTACCTTTTCAAAAGATGATGATAAAGCTTTGAGCCATCCACACAATCTTTCCCTTCACATTGAGGTCATGATCCATCGCACCTATGTCAGGCACGTGTTGATAGATGGGGGTGCTGGGCTTAATATTTTTTCCTTTAGTCTTTTGAAAGAATTGGGTTATTCTGAAGAGGTTATAGATACAAAAAAATGGATCACTATCAAAGCCTATGATGAGGCAGAAAGAAGTTCCAAGGGGTTGGCCATCCTTCTTGTTAGGATTGGCCCTGTTCAAAAGGATATTTTATTTCAAATAGTTGATGTTGGACCCCTTGCGTATAATATCTTACTTGGTAGGCCATGGATTCATGATATGCAGGCAGTGCCATCTACCTACCATCAATGTGTTAAGTTCCCCTACAATGGAATAGAGATTTGTCTACCTGGGGATAACACTTTATCTGTTAATTAAATTTCCGTAGGGGCTCATGTTCCCCTCAATAGAGAAGCAGAAGATTTTGATGCAACCTTAGCTGAATGTAAAAATAAGCTTAAGTCAGTAGACCTTGGTATGGGGGGTATCAGCTCAACTCCCTCACAACATTGCCAATTTAACCTCGGTCTTATGGCAAGCCTTCATCAGAAAAGAAACCTTCCTCTTCAACTATGACTTTATTTGGAAAATTTGTAGAATCATCAGTGCCTATTCAAGATGAGAAGGGGGAAACATTTGTTAGAGACTGGATCTATAGAGAAGAGAAATACATGCATGATGAGAGCTTCTCTCCCTCTCCTAAAGCTTATGGAAGAGGGTATACCTTTGTCAAAAAGATGGGCTATTCTAGGTATGGCCCTCTTAATCACAATTTGGATGCTCGGTCTAAACCTCTTGATCATGCTCAATTTGGACACAAGTCTAAGAAGCCAGTTGGCCAAGGATTTGAAAATTACAACAAGCACACTACTCCTCTCTTTGAAAAGTTGGATAGTGATGATGAACTAGAGTATGTACATAATTTTACAAATCAATAAGATATGTGTGAAGATTGGGTTCCTTCCACTAATCTCCTTTGAGGAGATTCAGATATTTCAATCACCCATGCATCGATTGCAACTTTAGAACAAGAATTAGATATAGAGGATCCTTTGAGAGAACGTCAAAGAAAGAATCTTGTTCATTAAATGGAAAGTTAAAGTGCTACTTTTGATGAAACTGGACCTTGTACATCATGATATCCCAAACCTTCATGGTGTAAGAATCCTAGTCGTAGTTCAAATATAAGTTCTAATGAGTATGAATGGGACTCTTTTTCAGAGCCCTCCACAGTTGATAGAGATATTGATGTTGTTCACACTTATAGTTCTCAACCTAAGGTAGCTAATGAGTCACATGTAGGATTAGAGGATTTAAGCCCACGTGTTGCCTTAGTGGATGATTCTTCACTTGTTAGGATGAATCCTGATTTAGGTATCTTAGAGGGATACTTGACGAACTCTGACTCTTCGATCACTAGCGATAATATCATTCACATTTATAACCTTGAACTAGTCATTGACTTATCTCTTGTTCATCCTGATCTTATTGATTGGTCCCAACGCTATCAAGAACTTGAGCTCTTAACATTCCAAAATGATTATGAGATAGCCTGTTACCTAAATGTCATTGAGCCCGTAGTCTCTTCCACTAGTGAACCGGCTACCAGTATAACAAAGCCAGACATCAAGTACATTAGTCACAAGATAAAAAGAAAAGAAAATCAAAAGAAAAGGTGTTCTAATGGTGAAAACCACTGTGTGGTAGTGTCAGAACTGAAAAAGTAAAAAGAAATGATGTATCCAAGGGTGAAAAACTCTCTGAGGCACCTAAGGATGAGGTACTTGATTGTCTCCCTAGCTATTTTCAAGATCGATATTCAGTGTTTATTGAACCAACACAAGCAATCAATTTGGGTATGGATGAGGCTCTACAAATAGTACACTTGGTTGAGTCCTTAACACCTCAAGAAAAAGAAGCTTACACTAAGTTCTTACAGAAAAAGAAGATCAATTCTGCATGGACTTATTTAGATATGCTAGGATTGGACATTAATCTTATCATGCATTACTTATCTATAGCTCCAAATGTCAAACCAGTTAAACAAAAATTGAGGAAGATGCATCCTCACATAGCTCTCCTAGTCAAAGCAGAATTAGAAAAACTCCTTGGTGCAAAATTCATAAGAGCTTTTGCCTATGCTGAATGGATATCAAACATTGTACCAGTTTCCAAACATGATAAGTCCATCCGAGTTTACACAGATTTTAGAGATCTCAATAGAGCATGCCCAAAGGATGACTTTCCACTCCCCAATATAGACATGATAGTGGATATGACTACGAGTTATGAGATTTATTCCTTGATGGATGGATTTTCTAGGTACATTCAAATTAAGATAGCTCCTGAAGATCAAGAAAAGACTGCATTCACTTTCACATGGGGTACCTATTGTTGGAACGTTATGCCTTTTGGATTAAAAAATGTAGGAGCTACCTATCAATGAGATATGACAACTATTTTTCATGACATGATGCATAAGACCATGGAAGATTATGTGGATGACACCTTGTCCAAGTCTAAACAAAGAGATACACACTTAGACAATTTGGAAGTCATTCTAGATTGCATGGAACAATTTCAACTAAGGTTAAATCCTAAAAAGTGTGCATTTGGAGTCACCTCTGGAAAAATACTTGGCTTCATCATTTCAGAAAAATGAATAGAGGTGGACCCTGAAAAAGTTCTAGCAATCATAGATATGCCACCTCCTAAAAACATTAGTCAAATGAGGAGTCTTCAAGGACGTCTTCAATCTATAAGGAGATTAATTTCACAACTGGCAGATAGAGCTCAACCCTTCAACAAGAACTTACACAAAGGAGTCAAATATGTTTGGAATGAGGATTTTCAAAAGAGCATAGATCAAATCAAGAAGTAATTGGAAAATACTCCTATTTTAATGTCTCCTATCCCAGGGAAACCGCTTATTCTATACATTTCAGCAACAAAATCTTCCTTGGGGGCATTACTCGCTCAACTTGATGAAAATGGGAAAGAAAGAGAAATTTACTACATCAGCCGTAATCTTGTTTCATATGAGGTTAACTACACTAGCATTGAGAAATCTTGCCTTGATGTTGTGTTTGCTTCCCAAAAGTTGTGACATTACATGCTTGCGCACACTATACACCTCATAGAAAAAATAGATCCACTCAAATATTTGTTAAGTAAGGCTGCCCTCATAGGTAGAATTGCTAAATGAATGATGATACTTTCAGAGTTTGATATAGAGTACATTAAGCATAAAGTAATCAAAGGACAGGCCATCATAGACCAATTGGCTAATTTCCCATTACAAGATAATGCACCTATTCAAGTTGATTTCCCAGATGAGCATCTCATGTATATAGCTAAAAGAACATGGAAGATGTTCTTTGATGGATCTTTTATGCAAAATGGTTCAGGAGCTGGTGTGTTTTTTGTTTCTCCTCATGGGTACATGATTCCTAATTCTTATAAGTTATTGTTCCCATGTACAAACAATATTGCGAAGTATGAAGCTTTAAAAAATGGACTTAAGATGGCCATCGAATGGAGAATCACAGAGTTACACATCTATGGGGTTTCACAGCTGATAATCAACCAAGTTAATGATGAATATCAAACAAAACATGAGAAAATGGTACCTTACAAGAAAATGGTTGATTCCTTGAAATTATACTTCACATTTGTCACGTTTCAGCAAATCCCTAGAGCAGAAAACAAAGTAGTTGATTCTATGGCTACACTTGATTCACTCCTTCAGCTAGATCAACATGAATCCTGATTTGAATTCCTGGTGGAAGAGCTACATCACCCTATCTTTGACTCCCAAGAAAGCCATGTCATTTGTACCCTTGTTGGTCATGAGTCATCTCGTTATGGTGCCATTTACTCATATCTTCGTGATGACATTATATCTAAAACCTTTAACCGATCTAAATGCAAAAACCTTACCCAAACCACCTCTCACCATTCCCTTATCACTGGTGATTTGTATAGGAGGGGTCTATATGGAACACTTCTTAGATGCTTAGAAAAGGAAGAATCTGACCAAGTATTTGTTGACATCCACGAGGGCATCTATGGGGGACATTCCAATGGTCTTGCCATAGCCCGAAGGTTGCTTAGGGTAGAATAATATTGGCCTACGATGCAGATTGATGCAGTAGCTTTTGCAAAGTCATGTGAAAAGTGTCAAAAACATGGTAACCTAAGACATGCTCCAAGCAAGGAGCTCATTCCTTCTATATCTCATTGGCCATTTCAGCGCTAGGCCTTTGATCTTGTTGGGTAGATTCATCCCAACTCATCAGGTGGACACAAGTTTATTATCACTGCTACTGATTACTTCACTAAATGGGTAGAAGCTGTCCCACTTTCTGTTGCCTCGGGCAAGATAGTCTCTCTATTCATTCTGAACCATATCATCTATCAATATGGAGTGCCTTCCAAGATTATCACTGACAACAGAGGCTAGTTTAAAAATAAGGACCTTAAACAACTCTGCAAGAAATTCAAGATTAAACAAAATTGGTCCTCCATTTACTTCCCGCAAGGAAATGGTCAAGCAGAGGCATCAAACAAGACTATTCTTAAAATATTGCATAGAACAGTTTGTAAGGATGGTAGAGATTGGCATTTACAGATAAATTTGGCCTTGTGGGCCTATAGAACGAGTATTTGTACTCCTACAAGGGGTACTCCTTTTGCCCTTACATATGGTGCTGAATTAGTGTTACCTTTGGAGGTTGAGATTCTTTCACTTCGAGTTTCTCTCCATGGTCTAGTTACAGATGAAGACTACCGCCCCATGAGACTTCAAGAGTTAGAACTTCTAGATGAAAAATGTCAACCACTATTTGACCATATGAGGGTCTATTAAAAGCACATGTCCAAAGCCTTCAACAAAAAGGTTCATCCTGGAGAATTCCAAGTGGGAGATCTTGTCCTACGTGAAAATCTTAAGAATCAACAACATGGAGATCAAAAGGGAAAATTTGAACCTAATTAGCTTGGACCTTACATCATTACAACAAATTTTGGGACAGGTGCTTATTTACTATCTACAGAAGAGGGAGAACAACTCCTTGATCCTATCAATGTCTTGCACCTGAAGAAGTTCTATCCATGATGCACATTCTGTTTGGGGGCATCCTTTGTACATAATTATTGATCCTGAAAAAATTCAAAAAAATGATATATTGTCAAAAATTCTAAAATTGGAAAATGTCTTGAAACAATGATCATCTTAGT
The DNA here is from genome assembly GCA_018584345.1 of Thuja plicata. Classification (NCBI taxonomy): domain Eukaryota; kingdom Viridiplantae; phylum Streptophyta; class Pinopsida; order Cupressales; family Cupressaceae; genus Thuja; species Thuja plicata. Next base: position 997,382 of record MU227396.1, on the reverse strand, counting down.
GAAAACCTAGCAATAGGCGCTTTGATGTATCTCAAAAAAATTATATATTTCAAAAATACAAAAAAATAAAAAAATAAAAAAATTTCACAAAAATAAAAAAAAGTGCCTTGGTGAAAACCTGGAAACAGGTGCCTTGGTAGCAAAAATTTAAATTTTTTATATAAAAAGTCTTGAAAAAAAGAAGAAAAAAATGAAAAAATTGTAATAAAATCCAAGTGGTGAAAACCTGGAAACGGGCGCTACTTGAGACCTTTGCACCCCTGTTTCTTATTGCATGTCCTTGACACTTAGCCTTTCTCTATCATGCCTTGTCCTTGTTGCCTTGGTCTAGAATTGGTCTTTGTCTTTGTCTAGGGGGCATAACTGTGTTAGCTTTGGTCTCTTGGATGCGTTAGTCTTTAGGACACCTCCCAAATGGTATTTTTTCAACACCACCCAAACTGTATTTTTTAATACAACCCCTGACATCGAGTGTTTTTCAACACTTATCGGTTTGGTCTTACCCCGTTTTGTCATGTGGTCTTACCTTCTTGCAAGCATTCAATCCTTATCCTCAGAACTCAGTATTAGTTAACACACTTAAATTTTTAAACACAACACTTAATGCTTGAGCTATGTCATGATCTTTTCTTTGTGTGTTGTCTGTTATTAATTTTTTGTTGAGTGTCCTTGTCTAATAAGTCTCTCCAGAGTGCATAGCTAGAGGACTTGGGGCGTGGGGCATTTTTTTATTTGCTTCCTGCTTTATGCTTCATTATTTTTGCACAACCATTCTGCTGGTCATCCTGGCCTCTATGCCTTGATGCGAGCGTGGTTTTGCTATATTAAATTGGGTAAGCTAACATCACAGTCATCTCGACCTTTATGTCTTTGATGCTTATGTTAGAATCTTTCCACATTCTAATCCAAAATAAATCACATACATATCTTCATAGTTTCACTTGTGACTAGTGATGATTGTGTGATTTTCCAATGTCCGTTAATAATGGCCCAATGATGAAAATAAGTTCATTAACATTCTCTAATGAATGATGAACATAAAGTCCTATGTTATAGTTTCTCTATTGCAAGTACACCTTTACATTTTCATGTAGCTTGCATTGTTCGACGTCATGTTAGTTTGCATTTTAGGCTGCATTATGAGTTTGAGAGGGTTTCCTTCATCTTTCTTGTGAACTTTTAATCAACTGTGATCACGTTTTGATCTTCATTTCCTTATCTTATTTCGTGATCTCAATCAAAATTTTCTACCTTAAATAGTTGATTGATTTTGGGGCTTCTCTTTCTTAAGGCAAATTCTCTTTCTTCTCTCCATTTATTTTCACCTCTTCCAAACTTCTATTTTCCATTCGCTTTCACCCCATTTCTTTTCTTCTAATTCAACCTTGGGGCATAATCTTTCATGCTTGATGATTTACCTTAGTTTTGTGATCCTTATATCTTTCATCTTACATCAAGAACCTTATCTTTAGTTCTATTTGATCAATTTTATCACTTTTCTATTTCTCCTCTATCTCATTTCAATTTTGATCATGAGGGGGCAGTACCTATCAAACTTCAATCCTTGATTCAGCTTTATCAATCCTATCATTTGTTCCACTCGGGGCAACATTGCTTGAGATTCTTATCTCGGACATGTTAATTACTTATATACAATGATGTTGACCTTGTCTTTTTCAATATTCTTATCTTTGTTCTAATGTCAATTACTTATTTACAAGAGTGTTGATGTCCGTGTTGTTTAATGATCCCAAATCAATCTCACACTTAAACTACATTTTTTGACTACATGTGTTCCCAGAATGATCACACATTAGTCAAAGAGGGGTAAATGTATGCACCATCAAATGGTCTCCTAGACGATGGGCCCCATTTATCATTTTATCATTTTATCAAATTCCTGAGTCAATGCTTTGGAATATTTTCAATTCAAATCAATTTTCTTGATCAAATCGTAATTAATTCAATTATTTCAATATTTCCTAAAGTTTGATCATTTTTATTTAATTAAAAGATTTAATCTCCCTTTTAATTAAATAAAATTTATTTTATTTAATTAAATTAAATTCCCCCCATTTAATTAAATAAAATTCTTCTAATTTATTTAATTAAAAGAAAACCCCTCTTTCAATTAAATAAATAAAAATCCCCACTTAAAGTACTTTATTTGATGAAAAAGGAAATAAATTAAATACAAATCCCTTTTTCTTCACACCTTCCTAAGTGGTGGTATTTTTAGCTCTTAATCTCAACCATTCACTTTCCTATATAAGGAAATCTCTCCTTCTCATTTTCATATATAGAATTTTTAGGTATTGTTATGCTGCAGGTTTGGAGAGCAATTTTGGAGGAGAATTTGAGCACTTGAGCTTGGATATTGCAACTTCTCTCTTCTTTTCTTCTTTTTCTTGCATCCATGGCTATTCATGTAGATTAGATTTATGTTTCTTGTTATAGATTAATCTTGCATTTGTATTTCCTTTCATAGAATAATCTTGCATTGTTATCATTTAGATTAATTTCCTTTTATACATTGTTATCATATAAAATAGATTTCATTTTCATGCATTGAATCTCTCATTTCATGGTGTACTTGCATGAACACAACTAGGTCAATCTGAGGGTCTCCATTAAAAACCTTTGCACTCCATGACTAGGGAGCTATGATTAGATATTTGAGGCCTCATTCTTGAGAAACCTTGGATGGAATGACTCATAGAAGTGTGACACATTTTCATCAACAACAGCCACACCTATTTCACAAAGGCTTGTCCTAAAAACATCCGATTGGACAATCAATGTTTGGGAGCTATGGGCTCCTGGTCTCTAGACCAATCCAAAGCCCAAGGAAAATATAAGGTCGGTACCTCTCCCTAGGTCCTGGACCCCATTTTGGCCCCCCTCATGGAGAAACTAGATAAAAAGTTGGAGAAGTCCCAGAAACTATCAGACGCATCAAATTGTGGGGTGACATTTGGTCTTGGAGCCACTCTAGTGGGTTCCTATCCCCCGGAAAGAGAATCTCCCTCTCTCACCACACTACTTAGTGTAACATGTAATGAAGAGGCCAAAGAGGCAACATTAGTCGCAACTGCTAGAGAACCACTCTAGAGGAGGAAAGAGCAGATGGAAGAAAGGCACCCACGAAATAAGGGCCCGAGCCTTGAATCCATAGCTACAGTAGAGGTCAAATTTCTTTCCTCTTCCTCCTGCGATAAAGGAAATCCTCTGGAAGATCCCTGGAGATCTCACAGATTATTGTGAATGACTTATTCTAGATTGGTGATCTGGGAGGGTTAGAGAGAATGATAGATAGTGCAGTGGAGGAGATAGAGAGACAAGAATTCAAGATCCCCGCACAAGAAGAGACAACACAGGCCACAAAAGGGATGGCCCAAGGGGAATAAGATGAATCTTGGCCAAAAGGGATTGAAGAAGGAATGAAAAAAGAAAAATAATAGGAAAGTGAATGGTTTGAGGAGCAATTATTGGCAGAAGAGGAAACCGGACCCCAGGAACAACTGTACCCTTTGATGTAGTGCTCTGAAACCCAACCAGCGATCAAGGAAAATCACCACCATGAGACATTCTATCTAGTGAGTTCTTCAATATGCTTCAACAAGTAGATTTGAATGATTTTCCTCTCCAACCACCATCATCTATCCCACTGACAGAGAATATTCTAGGAGATGGTGCAAAAAGAGGAGGGAACATAGGTGAAGTTCCCTACAACACAGATGGAAATGCATCTAAGGGAGAGCCTTAGAATAACCCTAGGGGTACTTAAATCTTAGGGATGGTAATAAGTGGGTTAGTAGGACCGCCGTAGTAGCTGGTAGAATCACGGAGGAGAAAATTTCTAATGGCATTAGTGGCTCCATTATCACTAGCTGAATGTTGGATGAAGGCTAGATAGAAAAGAAGCCCAAAAGGGCTCGCACCCTTCATAACACTCAAAGGGACCCAGATGGAAATGTGGTGAAAGTATTAGTGACCCCACCACCAAGAAAAGAAGAATCAGAGGTTACTGTCAAAGAATATGTGATTATAGAGGTGCCTATTGGAAAGAGAAATCAAAGGGGAGAATTAGATCTCCTGAATGAGGCAAGCTAGGACATCCACACTCGGTATGAGAATAATTCCAAAAAGGTCAAGGAGCTTAAGTCTGCAAATGCAAATATTCTCAGAATCCTAACATAACTAGCACGCCCCCTTTCCTTTGAAACACCCAGACCTACAACATCTAGAACACCGCTTCCACAAGGTGATGTAGACACACTATGGATGATGAAAAAGAAAGCATTGGCCATTGATGAGTGGATGGCTCAACAGATTGGAGTGGTAAAAAATTTTCAGTTTGGGTCTCTCCAATTTCTTCCAGCACAAGACAAGGTGAATCAGATGGAGGCCACCATTCCTTGGTGGAAGGGAGAAATTGAAAAATATGGAGAATGGAGAGAAAGCTTGGGGGAGATTTTGAGCCTCGGATAAGACAGTTTGGCGATGACAGACATCCTAGGAGATGAGTCATATGGGCTCCTCAAAAACTAGTACTCCAGACTTGCATTCAGAGTTAAAGTGGGAAAGAAAATCGTAAGGGTCTTGGAGGAACAACTCTTGGAATTCTGGACGCTGCTAGAACAATATGTTACATTTGTCAAAGAGTTCACTTTGGGTGATGCACTCAACCCCAGGACTTATACTCTTGTCGACACTATACTCAGCAGATTTAATGAAGTGGCTGAGACTCAATTTCAACCCTCTAGAGATTTCAATGGCACCGTGATGGTGCAACTCTCCAAGGTGATACTTAAGTCTCATGACACCGCCAAGGTGGTTTTGGAATTAAAGGAGAAGGCTGAGGATGCTAGCGATCACCTCGAGAGCTTGGTTTATCATCGAGATTATTTGAAGTATGTGGAGGAGGAGGACGTACTTCAAATTCTGGAAGTGTATGAGAAATACAAAGGTTAATAGAATTTCCGATACTTCGGGGATCTCTCCTCCTATGGAAAGTTTACTTAGCTATTCTTTATTCTTTAAGCCCAAGCTCTTGGAGCCCAAAATTCTGAGTCCCAAGTTTTGTACTCTTTATGGTGATAAGTGTTGGTAGTCCCTCTGAAGCTGATCAATGAGTGTCCAAGATTTTTTGTCAGGTTTGGAGCAGTCCTTTATAGCCTAATGGGTCACTATTGGTCGAAAATTCCACTGCAGACATTTCTCGACTCCCAAGACATGGTTTCAACATTTAATATATGGCATACAGAGTACCACTCGATGACCAAGAGCTAGAAATGCATTAATGAGGGTGTATGGCCCAAGTCATTCAAGATGCACCATCACATCTATAAGTACAAAGGCACTCTTCTTGATGGCTTCTTTCCCAAAACTTCTTTCTTTCTTTCCAGATGTAGAGTGGACAACCATAAGCCTCAAAAGGACTCAAAAGGACAATGTATCCTTCAATACCCCAATTCCAAGAGACAAAAGTGCTCTACACTTATCACAAGTGTAGAAAGGACTTGGATCTAGGTTATCACAACCTACTACCCATAGGGAAACCTACTCACTACGTTCCATCAAGTCTAGAACACCAATTCCAAGTGAATGGTTCTTAAGCACTTTTCCCAAATTATCAACAATACCCTATAAAATGACTCCAAGGACCAGGGGTGACCTACACTCATGGATGTGGCCTATTTAGGTCCCTAGGACAAGGATTCCATGATCCTATTGAACATGTGTAACCTTTTAAACATAGTTGCTTTGGAAACCCTCCTATTGGCTTGTAGCCTTTTCTCAAAGGGTTTTTGCTCTTACACAAAATACTTCCACATAATCCCTTGAACAAATTATGGATTTAGATACCCTTTCTGGCCTAAGGTGTTAGACTTAAGCACCAAAACATGAAGATGAAAGGAATACAAGATAAAACACAAAAATGCTACTGTAATTAGCCCTAATTAGGTCTGCACTTACACTACAAGTACCATTTCCTTGCATCCAATTCCAAAAATAATAATTGGATCATGTGAGGGAATGTATAAGGGTCTTCTACACCAAGTTTGAGGTCTTGATGAATCCCCAAACATAAGTTATGTAGACTTTCCTAATTCAGTGATTGGTGCATACATGGTTATATACAGCTAGGGCATCATGGAAAGCCCATCTCCCTGCACTTTGACAAACCCAACCTGCATATTATTAAATTAAATTAACAATTCTTGAATTCCACCAAGGGGCATTAGATTCCCATGGTGGAATCGAAGGGAAAACACAATTACAAAGTGAAACCCTAATTTAGGGCCTACAAACCAGGCAGTGGGATTGAAAATTAAATAACTTGAAATATATATATAATCAATACATGAGACCAAGTGAAAATGGAAGAAGAATCACATGTCCATCTAGATATGTCAGAATTTCATTCAATTTCTTCTATACCTGTTTGCAATTGACTATTCCTCGAGAATGCAAAAAAATGGTTGTTTTTATTGATTGAATGCCAAAAATTACATCAGATTAACCTACCACTTTCCTATAAGGTATTTTGTAGGTATTCCCAATGGTTACATCTCATGTTTGAACTAACTAGACATTTGGGAGTTGATTTACAACTTTTTGTCAAAAGTTGCTAAAACGTTGCTTGACAACTTTTGAGCAACTTTGCATTCTAAGTGACCAAACTTGGTCCAAACTAGATGTTATGATCCCTAATGGACCAAAACATGTAAAAAAAAATAAAATAATAATAATTTAACCTATTACTAAGGTTTGGTACACTAGTTGACCAATAGTTGACCAAGGGCTTATAATTGCCAATCTTGGAACTAGGTCTTACAAAGATATGCCCAATATGAAACCTTTTATTCTAACAAGATGTAGAGGCCACTATGACCTTCATAGAACCCTAAGTGCTAGGGTACTCCTGAACCATACTCCCATGAGGCTTTGAACTCAAATTCCCACTTGAGGTTAACTGATCAAGAGTGATGCCATGTTGCTTAGTTTGTTCCTCTGTCATCTAGGTAGCATCAATGTTAGGGAGTCCTTTCCACTTGACCAGGTATTGCATATACTTCTGGTTCCTTGTTTTCTTCAACACTTTGGACACCAAGATTGTTTCCAACTCCACTGGTTTTCTTTGTGGAAGGTTTGTGACATAATCTCCTCCATCCTCCTCAGTTTGTGGATCCCGCACATTTATCATATCTGAAACACATTTATAAGGTGTTAGATCTGCAATATTAAATACAGGAGAGATCAATAGTGTAGGAGGAAGGGATATCTCATAGGAATTTTCACCCATTTTGTTGAGGATGGTGCATGGCCCAACTCTCTTCATGTGTAGCTTTGAATATCTGCATTCAGGTAGTCTCTCTTTCCTTAGGTATGCCCATACCTTATCTCCAATTTGGAAATGAATCTCTCTTCTCTTTTTATGTGCATGTGCTTTGTATTTAATGGTGGACTGTTGCAAGGTGTCTTTCACTTCTGCCTAAACTTTGGTGATTAGCTTTTCTAGATCTTCACCTTGTGAACTCACTCTAAAATACAAAGGTAAGTCTACCAAGTCTAGAGGACCCTTAGGATGTAAGCCATAGATAGTTTGGAAAGGTGTCTTTCCTGTAGACCTATTCAAGGAGTCATTAAAGGCAAATTATGCTTGGGGAAGTATCATATCCCAATTTTGAGCGTACTATTTTGTAAGGCAACTTAAGAGATTTCCAAGAGATCTATTTACCACCTTCATTTTCCCATATGTTTGTGGGTGGTATGCTGAACTGTAGGTCAAATTGGTGCCTAGTTTCTTGAAAAGTGTCCTCCAAAAGTGACCTTGAAACTTTACATCTCTGTCAAAAACTATTGTTTGGGGTAGGCCATGAATTCTAACCACTTCTTTGAAGAATAAGTGTGCTATGTGTGAAGCATCATTTGTGCTCTTACAAGGAACAAAATGCACCATTTTACTAAATTTGTCCACTATGACAAAAATGTTGTCATAACCCTGTCTTGTTCTTGGTAAACCCATTACAAAATCCATGGAGATGGATTCCCATGGTCTAGTTGGTATAGGCAAAGGCTGATACAAACCTTGATTAGTGGATACTCCTTTAGCTTGCTGACAAATGGAACATGATTCAACAAATTTCCTAACCTTCTTAGCCAATTTTGGCCAAAAATAACTTCTCTTTACCAAGTCTGTCATTTTGTTTATTCCAAAGTGACCTCCCATGCCACCAAAATGCTTTTCTATGATTATTTTTGTTCTCATGGAACACTTAGGGATGCATAATTGATCCCCTTTAAACAAAATATTAGTTTGTATCAAAAAGTCAGAAAAATTACTATGATACTTGCCTATCAGATTTTTGCACACTTCAAAAGCTTCTCAAAAATATGGATCTCCTGCATATAAGTGTTGGAGTGAGTCAATGCCCACACTCTAAAGTTGAAATTATTCAATTAATCCAACCCTTCTTCTTAGTGCATCAACCACCTTATTGGCTAGTGCCTTTTTGTGCTTTATGTTAAATGTGTAAGCTTGCAATTGTTCCATCCATTTTGCATGTCTAACCCCTAGTTTGTCCTAAGTATTGAAGAAACTCAATGCAGGGTTATCAGTAAAGACTATAAATTATTTTGGGAGAAAACAATGTCTCCATTTTTAAAGTGCTTGAACCATGGCATATAACTATAAATCATAAGTAGAGTATTTTTTCTTTGCATCATTTAGTTTTTCAGAAAAAATGCCATAACCTTACCTTCTTGGCTTTGGACAACACCTATTGCCAAATTACTTGCATTTGTCTCCACAACAAACACTTTGTTGAAATCAGGAAGGGTTAAGATTGGATATTGAGATACCCTATTCTTGAGGTATTGGAAAGAATCATTAGCCTCTTTAGTCCATATGAACTTAATCTTCTTACCACCTTTAATAGTGTCCAACATAGGTGCACAAACATGACTAAAATGTTTTTATGAATTTCCTATAAAAAGTGGCAAGACGATGAAAAATTCTAACATCACCTTGGTTCTTTGGTGGAGGCCAGTTGATAATTGATTGAACCTTCCTAGGGTCCATTTTTAGGGTGCTTTGTGAGATGAAAAACCCTAGGAACACAAGTTCCTTCTTCATAAACATGCACTTTTCCAAGTTAATCACTAACTTGTGTTGATGAAGTCTCTTTAAAACCTGTTCAACATTTTCAAGATGCTCTTCCCTGCTACGACTGAATATTACAATGTCATCAAGATATATGACTAAAGATTTTCCAATAAAGTCAATAAAAATTTCATTCATGAGTCTCGTGAATGTGCTTGGGGAATTTCTCAACCCAAATGGCATTACCAACCACTCAAAAATGCTTTCGGTTGTTTTAAATGTAGTCTTCCAGTCATCCCCTAGATTTATTCTGATTTGGTGATATCCTAATTTTAAATCAATTTTAGTGAAGTGACATGCATTTCCCAATTGGTCCAGTAAGTCCTCCATTCTTGGGATGGGAAATCTATACCTTATGGTGATCTTGTTGATGGCTCTACTATCTATACATAATCTCCATTTCCATCTTTCTTGGGTGCTAGGACTGATGGGAAAACACATAGGCTAAGGCTCTTTTGAATCATTCCTTTTCAAGAAACTCATTGATTTGTTTTGCAATCTCTGCATTTTGGGTAGGGGTCATCTTATAAGGTGCTTTATTTGGTAAGGAGGATCCAGGTATCGAATCTATTTGATGACTGATATATCTTAAGGGAGGGAGGCTTGTGGGTAAGTCACTAGCAGTGACATCACTGTATTTTTTTAACTGTTCTTTGACTTCATTTGGTATTGGATCCTTATCAATAGACCTTATGCTATCATTTGGATTAGAATTTAGGACAAAAGATTGTCTCAGGTTCTTTTAATTATTGCAACATTTCCTTTTCACCTAAGGTAATAACAACATGTTCTTTCTCTGTCTTAGGATCAGGCAGGGGCTTCATGGTGAAAGTTTCCCCATTTTTGGTGATAGAGTAGGTGTTCTTGCTATGGTGATGTGTGTCATCAACATCATATTTCCAAGGCCTACCTAGAAGGATGTGGGAAGCATCCATTTCTATAACATCACAAAGCACTTTATCTTTTAAATTTGCAATAGAAAATTCTACCCATGCTTGTTTAGTTACTAAAGTTTGTTGACCTTTAGTTAGCAAAGATACATGGTAGGGAAATGGGTGTGGCTTCTTCAGAAGATTTAATTTTTGAACCATTTCAAGAGATACTAAATTTTCAGTTGAACCAGAATCTATCAGTATATTATGTACCTTTCCATTGCATTTGATCTTTGTCCTGAAGAGGTTATTCCTTTGAGGAGGTTCTTGATTCTATGGTACTTGAACCTGTTGAAGGGGTTTTGCTGACCGGGTCCACCAACAGTCATAAGTTATCACTGGGTTCCAGGGAAATCGGCCAACTTCGCCTGCCAAGGTTGTCCAGGGGAAATGAATCCTCCGGGCCTTCAAGCACCTGGGTGTCGGGTCACGACGGTGCGGGGCTCAGTTGGGAGAGGTGACTGTTTTCGAGGGGGATAGCTGGTTACTTCAACTCATTTCTCTAGAGATTCAGTACAGTAAGGGTTTCCCAGAGCACTCTACACTTAGCAAATAAAATGAAAAAGATCCTGTAGGGTTAGAAATGTTTATCTAACTAATGTCATGCCGATATGTCTGGAACATCAACAATACTCTGAAAGACTACACTAAATAATGAAGAAATACACAACCATCAGTTAGCATTTTATCAGTAGTGGAAATAAGGAGGTCGTTAATCTACTTTAATATATCAGAGTAAAGGACATACAGAACGTTAAAACATGAAATACCATTAACTCAGAAGCAGGGACGCTAACAACATCATTGCCAAGAATCCTTCCTTCTTCATTAATATTTAGTCCAGCAAGCACTAGTGCGTGATACAATAGTGGCTCCAGGGGAGCATCTAACTACCAAGAACAAAATAATGGAGCATTGAGCTCTGCAACTAAAACCAGAAATCACTTTGCTATTTCTTATGGACAATAAAATCATCAATTTCGCCGACCCTTGGAAATGGGTCGATTTGCCTATTTATACAACTCTTCACTAACCCTAACCCTATTTTACACATTCCATTAAAATACAATATCTGGGGGCCGGTACTACCTGCGCCACCCTACAAAAGACCTGGAGACAGAATAGGTCTGTCATGTCAGAAGAATAAGATAAGAATATACATCGGAAGAATCAGTTTCGGGAAGAGAGCCAGAGAGGAGAAAGAAGGAAGTAGGTCCTTTAAGGACCGAGGCTACATGCCTCATAAATGGGAAATGCGGTGCCCTGTCTCTAATGTGCCAAGTGTACCCTTGAGCGGTGCCTTGAGAAGACCACCTTGTCAGAAACCACCTGCCGAGCCAATGCCTCTTAATATGTCCAACTACCTTCTGACAGTCTTATTAACCACTTCTGAAAGTGACCGGTCGGCCTCGGGGACCGGGACACGGATCACTTTAAAGAATACAAATTTTTTTTTGGATCCGGGGCTCTGGGATCCGGGAACTTACATCCCCAAAAGAATAAAGAATACTTAATGCTCAAGTTTCCCCGGTTCCCAGAGAATCACTCAAGGCTGTTTATTATCATTGAAGGCTTGAAGGAGGCGGAAAATGCCATCTTCATCTATTTTCTTCAGGCTGGCCCTTCTGTGTCTGGCCACATCAATTAGTTCCCCCAGGTCCGGAACATTATTTTTGAACTCATCTGCCATCCTTGTAGCGTCATGGCCTTTAAGCACCATTTCGGTAGGTTTTGTCATTTGGGCCCCATCTATCCCCTCCAGGGATTGATACCGAGATGCCATTATTTCATCAAAATTCCCCAAAACTGACTCCTCTGGGGTAAAAGTATCTGTACTGAGGGGATCAACCTCGGAAGCTTTTATTATGAATGACTTGTACAAATTGGAAGAATATTTCACTCTATTTACCTTTTCCTGCAAGGACTCTACTAGTTGCTTGGTTACCTCCAATGTGAGGTCCAGTTTGGAGTGCTGAGCCCTCACGAAATCAAATGATTCCTCACCCAGAATTCTGGATTTGGAAATTATATCTTCCCCCAGGGTGAGGAGCTCTTCGAGTTCCACCTTCCACGCCTGGTAATTCTCGGTGTCACTCTCCCATTGATCGATCAGTGCTTCTGCCTGGTGAATAACCTGCCAGGCCATATATAAATCGGGGAGAGTGGACGCTAGGAAACACCAAGTGTTTCCTATCTGTAGAGCGACCCATTCGTTTTCTGCTTGGGCCTTCTTTTTCATTACTCGCAGGGAGTCTATGTCGCTCTACGGTAATTCTTCTGTTGTGGAGGTCTCTGGAGGAGTCGCATTGAGGGGTTGGGCCAGCTCTGTAAGCAACCTCATAAGGTTTGCGTTCTTCTCTTTTTCTTCCTTGAGCCTCTGGGCCTCTTTTTCATATCGGGCCTCCACTGCCCTTGCTGCCTCCTTTAGCAGGTCTACTTTTCCCTACTTTCCTCTTTTTCCCAAGGATACCTCTGCGATATTGTAGTCTGCGGGATCCGCGGTCGCTTCATCAGCGTCTAGGGGAGGCGTTGCCACTACTACAACTGTTTCTCCGCCCGGCCTAGTCCAGAGGGTATGAACTGTCTGGGCCTTCTTCGCTTTTGGCGGTGCCTGAGCTAAGGCCATCATTTCAGCCAGGGAGAGAGGGACCGTCGGAGCGGATTGCGCTTTTCTTTTCCTGCTTTTTGCCAGCCATGGAGGTGGGAGAGGTGGCCTTCCTACTAGAGTTTGTTCTTCAGATTCTCTCCCGGTGTCTGGTGGCGGCTGCTCCTTTTCAGCATATACTTCTTCTGTTCTTCTCCCTGCCGGTACTTCTTCTGCAGCAATCTCTTTTTCAATTTCTATCTCCTCAGCCTGGTCCCGGATGTCAATTGATGTGTCTGGACCCTGGTCGGCCTCCTCGGGGATTTCTTCTTCATGCTTCTCTTCTTATTCTTCCTCATCTGTTGGCAGTAGGGGATGTATCGGGCCAAGATTTAAAGTTTGGGCCGCTGTGATAACCTGCCCGAAGGTTGCCCCTAGGAGCGGCCTTGGGAACGCGGCGGCTGGGGTTACGGTTGATCCCAAAGGTCTGGGTCTGGGTTCCCCAGCGGATGCCATCTGTTCACTTGGTGGTTGTTGGTCCACTCCCGGACCTTGCTCTGTTTGGGCCTCAAAAACAATCTCCGATTCTGGCCTCTTTTCTTCCATCTGCTGCTCCTCTTGTTCTGCAACCTTTTGTTCCGGGTCTTCTGGATCCATAGCCTCTTGATCTTTTTCCGGGACCTCCGTCTCTGCTTGTATGTCTCCCCCTTGCAGGTTTCTGAACTCATCGGCTACAAATAAGTCAAACTCTTCTTCCGAAGGGGGATTGGCTAGGATGCCTGCCTGTTCTTCTTCTTTCTCCAGTTCCGGGCAACTGGAAGAAAGGATTTCCACTTCTTTTGGGAGGGAAGCCCTTGGCGTTGGTTCTACCTTTGGCTGTGCAATATGCTTTCTCTTCCTCTGGGTGATTAGAGGCGGCCCCACATTGGCAAATGCCACCGCTTCCATGGGATCTACCCCAGTTGCCTTAACCATTAAGGCTGCCAGTGACGGGGAGGAGGGAGGACGAATTGGTCTGACCATTAGCGGGGGAGTGACAAGCCTCGTAATTAACTGCTCCCTCATTTGCTGGTAGGCTGCTACAGATTGCTTGATCTTCTCCTGAATGGGGTCTTCCTGTGCGGAGCGTGTTGTATCTATCCTCTTCCCTTTGTCTGCGCCTTGTGTGGAAGTCCCAGCCCCCAGGGTTAATCTTGGTACTGGCGGAGGAGTTGGCCCTTGTGCTGGTTGGGTTACCCGGCGAGTACTCTCGGGGCATGCTTTCTAGAAGTAGGCATGGCTTCGCTCCACTACTTCCCGGGTGAAGTCCTCAATTGTGGGCCCCTCCTGGGCGGCCCAATTTATTGCCGGCAGTGGCATCTTGTCGATCCCCTTCTCTTTGTACTAGGGGTCTGTGGTGGGGGCGGTGTCTGAGAAACCCGCTGGGAACCTCCAGAGCTTCAGTTCCTGCATCATTCCGGCTGTCATCCTATTGTAGTGCCTACTCCGGACATCTACATTATCTTGGCAATCTGCCCAGAAGTCCTCCATGTGTATTTGGTGAGGCTCCGAAGCTCGGGGCAGTGCCGTTGCAATTCGGCCATGCAGATCAAAATTTCTCCGCGCCAGATAAAATTCCTGCAAGTTATAACATTTCAATTCATTGTCTGCCTCCCTTGCGGTGGCTAGACTGTAGGTGTAGTTCCCATAGGAGATTGGGAATGAGATATTTGGGACCTTCTTGTGGGCCAAGAGGGTATGCAGCTCCAGGATTTGTCTGCAATATTCTAGCAGCACGATCTTGTCCCCACAATGCTTGGGTAACAAGTAGGGTTTCCCGGAGAAGCCGGCGACCCTAATGTATGTATGCTGCTGGAATTGGATATAGTAGTGCCCATAACTACTAATCAACTTCATCGCCTCAGTGGATAGGCGGTATCCGGCATCCCGGGTGGGCGTGAGCAGATGGTAGTAAACAAAAGAATCGTTTACCCGGCAGTAACTGGGGAAGCTGACTTCCCATTGAATCTGTAAGAAATGGTCCCATGGTAATTTTTATCCTGGGCCAAGCCCGAGAAATCCATATGTAAGCAGGCCATTGGAGTGGGGCCTCTGTTGGGCCAAAGCCCAGAAAACATAAGAAGTCATATAGAACTTCTTCTTCTCGTTCAATTGCAGAAATTGGGAGTCGACATGATTGGAGATAATTGTCGCCCAGTCGAAGAATTCTCCCTTAGTGGAGATGCCCAGTAGGAAATAGTACATCCATTTTAAAAATTCTTGGGAAGAGGGTTGCCCAAATACCCGGGCCAATGCTATCATCCCCATCTAGATGCTCTCCTTGAATTCAGAGCAGGGGATGTCTATCTTCATTCTCTTTGGGTCCCTCTTCGGGACCTTGAGCCAGTTGGTGTTCATGTACACCTGGGCGGCATCCTCCAGTTGATTGAACTGCTTCAAGGCCTCAGTCCTTGTAACCACCGTGGCCCTGTCAAATTGTGGGATACCCAGGCCTGCTTGGAAAGTGACTGGGTCGAGGGACACCAGTGGAGTGGGGTATCCTGTGGGTTCTGCAGCTGCAAGCATGACAGCCTAGAAAGAAAAATTATAGTTGGCAGCCAGGGTTAGAACAAGCTCCGGAGACTGCACGGAGCATGGGAAGCAAGCTGCCCAAAGGATTCTGGAACCTCCGATGTTGGTTGCCATTTTGTCTCCAGCCTGTCGCTGGATGTGCATTATCTTTACCAGGGCCTGCATTTCTGCCCAAGTCCCGACACTGGCGTCGGTCATCAGTTTCACCCCGGACTCAATATTTGAGCCCAAAATCTCATTATCCTGCACAAACTTCATGGTGAGGGGCAGCTTTTCCAGGGCCTTCTCCATTTTTGACTTTGCTGCTGCCCTGGTCTCGGTTGTAGTTGGTAATTTCAGACTTCTGGGAGGAGATGATGCGGATGCCTCAGACATGTTTGTAAGATGAAGTCCAGACCTGCGAGACAAAGCGACCGTCAGAACATACTTATTAAAATTAAAACAATTGTTCCGAGGTCCAGAGATCTTACCACCGCGCCGTTTTCTTTTCCTGAAAAGTTAGTTTTACACATATCCAAAAAGAAAAACACATCATAAACTTAAGATTTTCACTATATCTCCGGGTCTGGGAAATTTTATCACACTTGACGAAGACATAAGATGAATGGTGGAAAGAGGCCCGAGGCCCAGAGAAATGACCGTTAGCGAAGAAGAACGTGAAGGCAAGTCCACGTGGACGTCACATGCGTTGGCATGGAATAGATGTGATGGTGATGATGGCGGAGCCAACTGTTCGAACCCGCGAAAAAGGAAAGCCACTTGGCTGGAAGTAATTGCGCGCATGGGAAATAAATGAGGCCCTGACAGCCTTGATGGAGGAGAGAGAAAACTGCCTGTTTGAAACCGGCCGAGAGCCGAGTTTCAAACAGGTAGTTTTCTGCCTCAAAGCAAGCTTGGAGGCAAAAAACCAGAAGCAAGGATGACTCGACCAGCTTGTCGAGCCACCTGGAAGGATATACATAGAGCCAAGGGGTATATACATGGAATGGAGGAGATATACAAGGGTTACCTATAGATATACACATATATACAAGAATATACACACGGGAGGACTTTCGCGGGAAAACCAGACAAAGCAGAAACAGATATATACAATTATCTACATCATTTACATGGTATTTACAAACTATTTATAGACAGACTCTTATTTACATGATTTACATCATCTACAGACAAACAACTGCTGCACAGAGGGTGGACAACCCTCTGGCAGAGCCGAGCCACCAACGGGCAGCAAAACCAGAAACCAACGAAAAGACACGACAGAGAAACAAAGCAAACGAAAAAAAAACTAGGCAAGCCAAGAGAACCAAAAAAATGAAAGCAAAACAGAGAAGAGGGAAGCCAAAGCACCAACCTGAAAGCGTAGAAATGGAGGAAAGGAAAGATTACCACAAGAACTCTGCAACAACTTTGAATCTTCAGGCTATCGAGATCACCACCACGGAGCGCTAGCGTACGTCTGAGAATAGTAGAAGGTGTTAAGCTTTTATTATCGCAAATTCTCTGTAAATGCTCTGCTAATCACTCTATTTCTCTCTAAGTGCTTGAAGGTTTTAATCACGATAAATGTGAGAATGACAGGTGAGTCTATTTATACCCGCGGTAAAAAGTGATCCTCCTCCTTCTGGAGATTTCAGGTCAGGCACAACCTCCGGACCCCGAGCCCGGGGATTCCTTACGGTGATATTCCTAAGACTTAAGAACATCATAGAAAAGAATCCCGGAGTCCGGAATCTGGCTTCCAACACAAGGCAACCTCCGGGATCCGGGATCCCGGAGGGGAAAACCAAACCAAGAAAACAACACACACCGGGGAAGAAAACCCCGGAGAAAGAAAGCAAAAGGGAAAAGAAAGACAAGGCAAAGCCGCAGCAAAAAGCAAAGCAAAAGAAAAAAAAAAAAAAGGGGGGACCCAACATTTTGCACACAAAATGTAGGGACGGGGATGCAGGGCATAACAAATGGTGACTATCTGAGACAAATGCCTTAGCACATTTGAGAACCATAGAACCTCTGGTTAGCACAACCGGAATAAATCTATCTCCCGAAGCGTTTGACAAGCAGAAAGCAACATATCCGAGAGAGCCAGACCACACAGGAGTCAGTCCATAGCCTTTCATCAGTGGTGTCGTGTGTGCTTTGGAAGGAAATCAAGCCGATGACCTCTGGGAGGGATAGAGAAGCGATACTAATTACATCGAACCAGTCATCAATTCGATTGCTTTCCCCCAGAGACCGGAGTTTCATCCCGCTATTCCCCTTATTATTTTATTTATTTCCAAGTGGAGAAGGCAATACTTCTTTCACCATTGAGCTTAAGCTTAGCTAAATTCAAATGGCGGTACTTCTTTCACCTGTCCACCTATATTTAGATATTCGAAGAGGATAAAACTCTGGACCCGGGAAGGAGTTCTTTATATTTTCAGATGTGGATCAACCAACCAGTACAGCTGATCTACCCTCAACGTGTCTGATTACTTGTTCCTTATATTATTGTTGTTCACTGATTGTCAGACTCCCGGAGATGACACCCAATGGAGATCGCTCAAAAATGTGCCATAACCTGCAAAACAATCCCAGAGACCGGGTTGATTCCACCATGATAAAGATAGATTCTAAAGTTCACCACGCTGGAGGCATCGCACCAGAGGCCAAAGTTATGCGAAGCATTTCAGTTCCTACAAGGTGGAGCAAAACGTCGAGACCAAAAGAAAGCTGAAAGCGAAAACAAAGACAACAAAAATAAAAAGAAGGAGACTGCCCCAGAGGACAGCCAACAAGACTATTTACAAGGGGATATTTACATATAATACAATTTCAGACAAACTTACCCTTATTCGAAGTAATGTTTGAGAAACTTCCCATTGACAGGTAATGCAACAGGTTCTCCAGTCAAGGTGTTAAGGCGATAAGTATTTTCTCTGTAGATTTCTGAAATTAAGAATGGTCCGAGCCAGAGCCACTGGAACTTGGTGTGCTTTCCTTTCTTCTCCTGGGCCTTATCCCACAACAGGACCAGATCCGAGATCTGAAAAGCCTTGTATTGGGATCTTCTATCAAACCATCATTTTACCACTGCTTGGTGACGCGCAAAATGTTCAAGGGTAGCGTCTCGCTGTTCCTCCATTCGGACCAGATTCAAAAGTCGAACCTCCACAATATTGTCCCTGCTGTTAAATTCTTGCATAAGCTGTAAAACTGGGATTTGTAAGTTGACTGGGAATATAGGGTTCTGACCATAAACCAGGTGGAAAGGGGATGTCCCCAGGGCGGCCTTAATATGAATACGATCTGCCCAGAGGGCAAATTTTAGTTTTTGGTGCCAATCCTGGGGATTTTGTTCTAACAAATGTTTGATCACCTCAAGCAGATTCTTGTTTGTTGATTCAGCAACGCCATTCCCCTGGGGGTAATAATTGCTGGAGAACTTTAGTGTGATCTTTCGATTGTAGGTCCATTCGAGTAATTGTGTGGAAGAAAATGCTGGACCATTGTCACATACTAAAGCAAAGGGCATTCCAAACCTTGTGACGATGTTTTCCTCCAAAAACTTGATAACTACGTCCGCCGTGTTGTTTTTGCAAGGTATAGCTTCAGACCACCAAGTATAGTAATCGGTCGCAGTGAGGATATATCGGTGGTTGGTAGACAAGTTGGGGTTGATTTCCCCGATGAAGTCAAATGCCCACTGGGCGAAGGGTCTAGCCTCGTAGACTGGTTGCAGAGGCATGGCTGGGTTACGCTCCTGATGTGCTGCAGTTTGGCAAGTATGGCATCTTCTGACATGAGCGTAAACATCCTTGAAGATACAGGGCCAATAGTATCCAGCCTGGAGGATCTGATGGGTAGTGGCGTCGGCTGAACCATGCCCGGTTCCAAGCTTTCTGGAATTCATCAATTATTTTCACAGCTTGGTCCCTGTCGATGCACCGGAGGTACACTCCCTCGCAGTTTCTACGGTAAAGCGCAGAGTTTTTGATCATGAAATGGGCGCTTTTCATCCGTAGGGTGCAGCGTTTGTGGGGAGGTAATCCCTCCGGGCATCTGTTGTTTAACAACAAGTACACCAGATCGGTATAACACGGGTCTTGGGTAATGGAATCCACCGTATAAGTTTGACATTCTATGTGGGGAGTCTCTTCTGCCATTGTTTGACTTAGTCCCTGGCCTCAGACTATTTTCATGGGCTGCATCTCTAAGTCATATTCCTGGAGGATGGCCATCCATTTCCCCCATCTTTCGCCCAACTCACTCTGCATCAGCAGAGATTTGACAGCCTGGTCCAGGATGATAGCATGCACTTTACTCCGTAGAATATAATGTCGAAATTTCTTCACGGCGCGAACTAGAGCAAAGGCCTATTTTTCTAGTGGTGAATACCGGACTTCGGCATTCTTAAAGTGGGAACTCATGAAAGCAATTGGTCGTTCCTCCCCTTCAACCTTTTGGGTCAGTACTGCCGCGGCAGAATGCGGTGAAGCAAATGAGTAAATGTAAAACGAGAGGGAATAGTCCAGACTAGCCAGGACAGGTGCCTCCGTTATGGTTTGTTTAATTTGGGTGAATTCCTGCTTTGCTTCAGGACTCCACTCAATTTTGGTATCCTTTTTCATCATTTCATTGAGTGGTTTAACTATTTCTGCGAATCTTGTGATGAATCGTCGCACAAAGTTGATTTTTCTGAAGAAGGATCACATTTCTTTCTTGCTACCAGGCATCTATAAGTTCAGCAATGCCTCGACTCTATCAGGGTCTATGGATATACCCTTCTCAGAGATGATATGCCTGAGCAACTTCCCTTTGGTGACCCCAAATATACATTTCTTAGGGTTGAGGGATATTCCATACCGGCAACATCTCTTGCAGATCTGAGCGAGGTGGGCGGCGTGATCACGCCTGTCCCGGGAGAAGATGGTGAAATCATCCATGTAGATGATTATGCATCGATTTACAAGGCCCTCGAACACAATGTCCATGGCCTTCTGAAAAGTAGCCCCTGCATTGATCAACCCGAAGGGAATTCTTCTATACGCAAACATTCCCCACTTGGTGGTAAATGCTATTTTCTCTCTATCCTCATATTTGACCATGACCTGGTTGTATCCCGAATATCCATCCAAGAACGACATCATCTGGGATCCATTTACTATCTGCACCACCTCATCCAAGGAGGGGAGAGGGTGATTATCTTTTTTAGATGCCTTGTTCAAATTTTGGAAATCCACGCAAAGGCGGATCTCACCGTTCTTCTTCCTGACTGGAACCAGGTTGGAAACCCACGTAGTATGCTAGATTAGAAAGATTATCCGGGCTGACAATAGTTTTTCTACCTACTGACGAATCAGAGGCTCTATCAGGGGGTTGACTGGTCTTTGCTTCTACCAAAAGGGCTTAGCGTCAGGTTTTAGGGGAATGGTATGGGTCATGATGGATGTGTCATACGTCTTTAAATCTTCATATCCCCAGGCAATTACATCAATGTATTCCCGGAGAACCGCGAGAATCTTCTCCTTTTCTTTAGGGGAGTAGGAGGTACCATTGTGGATGATCTTTTCTTCACCGGGCTGGCCGATGTTAACTTTTTCAAACTTTCCTCCCTCAGGGGAGGATGATACCTTCTCACGGGCCCGAGGGTCTGAATTGAAGATTTGTTCTAGTGCAACCATCCCCTTATGGATAGTGTTGGTAGGCAGGTCTATGATCCCATCATCTTCGTTGCCCTGCCTAGTATCATCATGGTCTCGTTCCTCCACTATCTGATCCTCAAAAACACCAACATTGGCCATGAAGGCCAGAATATGCTGATCGTCCTCAAAAACCTGAAAGTGAGTAACATTATCTGGAATGGAGGGGGTGGGGACCATCTCGACTAAAAATCTTCGGAGTCGTGAGCCGGCCATTGGCTCAAGTGTGCTGGCAGAAATGACTAGGGCATCCGGGACATAATTCCATCGTCGGGGAATGAGGTCAATGCCAAAGGCATCGAAATCTTCAATAAGGATCCAAGCCCGGTTGCGTTATGCGGCTAGCCTTTTGTCATGACATGTGTATTGACTCTGGACTTGTTTAACAACCAACTCTGAATCAGCGAAAGCCCGGAGGCGGGTGATACCTTTCCTTAGTGCGAATAGTAGTCCAAGAACCAAAGCCTCGTACTCCGTGACATTGTTTGTACAGTTAAACTACAGCCTGTAGGATGCGAGGAAGGATTTCCCTCGCGGGTTGATTAATTCTACCCCAGCCCCGCAGCCCTGTTTGGATCAGGACCCATCGAACTTAAGGGTCCATAAGTCATTGTTTGTAATTTGGGGCTGGGGAAGGGGAGTTTTCTTTGGATTGTTGTTGGGGAACTTAGGGATCTCTTCCTGAACTACCGATGTGAGAGTAGAATTTATCCTCGGAGGCGTTTTGATTTGTGATTCCCGGGGGAATGGCACTAAAGGAGTGCATTCCGCAAAAGTACTGGGTTTCGAGGGATCGGTTGTATGTTCACTCCGGAAGATATCGAGTTGCCGGGTAGAGATCGATAAACATGGTTCACACTCGTGCTCTGAATATTTTTGGTAATGTAGTCGGCACCAAGTGCCGGATAAGAGTGTGGCAAGGGTCACCGTGGGGCCTTGAGAGTTGACTTCAACTCTTACCTTTTCTTCTAAGTCCTGTGCTCTTTGCAACACTACGGGGTCCTCTCCGGGGATGAAATCATATGTTAAGATTTCAAGAGGTCGGTACACCCCCAGAGAAGACTCAGAGAAAAGGACTTCATTGACCCTCCCAATTTCTGTAAGGGCCTGTTTCATCCGAGGTTCACTTTCGACCCGGATCTGATTGGATTCTCCTTCCCATGGAAGCCATAAGTGGGTGAAGTCGGTCGAAAAGTATCCATTCAAGGACTTAGACCAGTTTCGAATTAGTAATATCCCATAAGTTTCTAGGATGTCCACCACTTGGATGTCAATGATGCTGGCTATCCTGGGGTCCTGGATAAGATGTATCTGGACATTCTTCAATTCCCCCACTATTTTCACAGCAGTCTTATCCAGTTGGATCACTGCGCCATTAGACGGGGTGGGGTGGAGTTCGAGCTTCTGACAAATGGACAAAGGCATGATGTTACCCAAAGCTTCAGAATCCACTAGGAAGTTATGTATATTTTTGCCGTAAATGTTTAGGCCTAGTAGGAAGGGAGGATCCTCATTATTTCCCCGGAAGACAGCCGCATTAGCATCTTTGAACGAGACAGTCTTGGGTGGGTGGCTAACTACCTTCGGGTTTCCTAAGAGCTTCAGAAGGGACTTCTTCTGCTTAGGACAATTCAACAAAACCTCCATCAAGGTCATGGAGGTGGTGGTCTGCTCTAACGCCTTCATGATGTCGAATCTTCCTCCCCGGAATTGGTGATTTTCCTCCGTGAGATCTTTTGCTTGGGTAGAGCTGAGACCTTTTGGAGGGACGGGTCGATCAGTTGCATTACTCCGGGGAGGAGTATCTTTGGTAGGTGTAGGCGTGTAAGCTGGTCCTTTACCCGCCTGGCTCTGGGTGTTGTATGGAGCCCGTGGGTTAGTAAAGGCATTGGCCTCGAAGGGCGGGATAGATTCATCAAAGAATCCCTGTAGTTCGGATTCTTCTTCATCTTCCCTAGAAGTTCCGAAGAAGATGGTATCACAAGTGAAGGCACTATGGGTTTTCTCTTGGACAGGGGGCTCCAGGGCAGCAGTATCATGCGATTACTGCCTGTCCAGCTGGGAGATCATTATGACTTTCTCCAAAGTGGCACAATTCACTTCATTGTGCGAACCTGTATCGTGCAGTCTACACCAGTTAGTCATGGGCTGGAAGTTTGCGACTGGCGTAAAATGGGATGGCCCAGCACCATTTTGGTTGGTGTTTTGGTTTGGAGGCGGGCCTCCGGTGTTAGTGTTATTATTCCATTATTGTTGGTTGGGTTTAGGCCCGTTGTTGAATTTTCTTCCCCCGGCGTTGTTGTTTCGTTGGCCGGAGAAGATATTCCCCCTCTGGGAATTTGAATTCTGGGGTGCGTAGGATCCCACCTTTAGTTGACCCATGTCCATAGTTAGAGTGGACAGCATTCGCTAGAGGGATTCGACCTCGGCATTCAACTGAGTGTTAACGTCGCAATGGGACAGCTGTGGCTGGTGTTGGCTTCCCGGGAAGGCAGCAGGATTAGCCAGAGTCAAGGGCGGCAATCCTCCAACCACGGATGACTGGAAGAATGGCACTCCGGACGGTTGTGGTTGAGTCTGTTGCGTCTGCTGTGGCTGGTTCCAAGGGAAGACTTCCAGACTTGGTTTCATCTGGGTCTGGGAGGGGTAAACATATCGTGCCTGTTGGTCTATCAAAGGTGGTGGGGGATTCACCGCCATTGAGGGGGCACCTATTGCCAGATTGGGATTGTAACCCCTGGCATATGCAGTTCTGCTGGGGATAGTGTTATAGGGTGTGTTCTGTCCAATCCCGCCCGGGGATTTGTTAAGACCACGGGACAACTCTAAGGCCAGGTTATAGACTTTTGCTAAGGTATCCCGGTCGCCCGGGGTGGTTTTTCTCCAGAGGAGAGTGGCAACAAAAGGGTCCATTGCATTGAGATATGTCTGTATGGTAACGTCTGGCGATGGGACAAAAGGGCCCGTGCACCGCTTCAGGCCGCGTTGGAACCTATGGTTGAATGCGACAAGAGGCTTATTGGGTTCCTTCCTAATGGAGATGAACTGGCTGTGGGACCAAGCTAGGTCCACATGCACGCAAAAGGCAGCCAAGAAGGCATCCTCCATATCCTGCCAAGTGTTGATGGAATTGGCAGGTAAGTTCAGGTACCAGTTCAACTCGCTCTGTCCTAAGGACAGGGGAAACATGCGGGTCACAACATCCTCATGCTAGATCCGGTGTCGATTCATGGCAGCTTTGTATGCCTGTAAATGTTCTTCTGCGGTTCGTGAGCCTAAGTGCTCATATCGTGGGCAAATCTTCTCTGGGTGGGAGGGTAAGTCATTGATTGCGCCCAGAAAAGTGCTCATTGGGGACCCAGTGTTTCTGAAATATGTAGCCATTGGGGGAACTATATGTTGGGTAGTTTGGGTACAAGTTCCCGGGACTATCTAGGGAGTTTGGGTATTCGAAGATAAGGTAGATCCCCAGACAACAGTGGCTGGTAGGACTTTAGTGGTCTGCTTCTTTCGAGCAGGAGACTCGAGTTTGAAAAACCTTCTGGGATTCAGGGAAGACCTAAGGATTCTTTCAAATTTAGCTGGGGAAAAGGACCCAATTCCACTAAAGGCTTGTCTCCTAAAACTACAACTCGGGGAACCCTCAGGAGGTGTAAAATTGGAATCTTGGGAGGGGCATGAGTTCATGCCCTCCTTCTAGCGCCAGTTTCTGTTGACGGGGTTTTGCTGACCGGGTCCACCAATAGTCATAAGTTGTCACCGGGTTCTGGGGAAATCGGCCAACTTCGCCTGCAAAGGTTGTCCGGGGGAAATGAATCCTCCAGGCCTTCAAGCACCTGGGTGTCAGGTCACGACGGTGCGGGGCTCGGTTGGGAGAGGTGACTATTTTCAAGGGGGATAGCTGGTTACTTCAACTCATTTCTCTAGAGATTCAGTACAGTAAGGGTTTCCCAGAGCACTCTACACTTAGCAAATAAAATGAAAAAGATCCTGCAGGGTTAGAAACATTTATCTAACTACAGTCATGCCGAAATGTCTAGAACATCAACAATACTCTGAAAGACTACACTAAATATCGAAGAAATACACAACCATCAGTTAGCATTTTATCAGTAGCGAAAATAAGGAGGTCATTAATCTACTTTAATATATCAGAGTAAAAGACATACAAAATGTTAAAACATGAAATACCATTAACTTAGAAGCAGGGATGCTAACAACATCATTGCCAAGAATCCTTCCTTCTTCATTAATATTTAGTCTAGCAAGCACTGGTGCGTGATACAATAGTAGCTCCAGGGGAGCATCTAACTACCAAGAACAGAATAATGGAGCATTGAGCTCTGCAACTAAAACCAGAAATCACTTTACTATTTCTTATGGACAACAAAATCATCAATTTCGTCGACCCTTGGAAATGGGTCGATTTGCCTATTTATACAACTCTTCGCTAACCCTAACCATATTTTACACATTCCATTAAAATACAATATTCGGGGGCCGGTACTACCTGCGCCACCCTACAAAAGACCTGGAGACGGAATAGGTCTGTCATGTCAGAAGAATAAGATAAGAATATACATCGAAAGAATCGGTCTCACGAAGAGAGCTAGAGAGGAGAAAGAAGGAAGTAGGTCCTTCAAGGACCGAGGCTACATGCCTCATAAATGAGAAATGTGGCACCCTGTCTCCAATGTGCCAAGTGTACCCTTGAGCGGCGCCTCGAGAAGACCACCTTGTCAGAAACCACCTGCCGAGCCAATGCCTCTTAATATGTCCAACTACCTTCTGACAGTCTTATTAACCACTTCTGAAAGTGACCGGTCGGCCTCGAGGACCGGGACACGGATCAGTTTAAAGAATACAAAATTTTTTTAGATCCGGGGCTCTGGGATCCGGGAACTTACGTCCCCAAAAGAATAAAGAATACTTAATGCTCAAGTTTCCCCGGTTCCCGGAGAATCACTCAAGGCTGTTTATTATCATTGAAGGCCTGAAGGAGGCAGAAAATGCCATCTTCATCTATTTTCTTCAGGCTGGCCCTTCTGTGTCTGGCCACATCAATTAGTTCCCCCAGGTCTAGAACATTATTTCTGAACTCATCTGCCACCCTTGCAGCGTCATGGCCATTAAGCACCATTTCGATAAGTTTTGTCATTTGGGCCCCATCTATCCCCTCCGGGGATTGATACCGAGATGCCATTATTTCATCAAAAATCCCCAAAACTGACTCCTCTGGGGTAAAAGTATTGTACTGAGGGGATCAACCCCGGAAGCTTTTATTACGAATGACTTGTACAAATTGGAAGAATATTTCACTGTATTTACCTTTTCCTGCAAGGACTCTACTAGTTGCTTGGTTACCTCCAATGTGAGGTCCAGCCTGGAGTGCTGAGCCCTCACGAAATCAAATGATTCCTCACCCAGAATTCTGGATTCGGAAATTATATCTTCCCCCAGGTTGAGGAGCTCTTCGAGTTCCACCTTCCATGCCTGGTAATTCTTGGTGTCACTCTCCCATCGATCGATCAGTGCTTCTGCCTGGTGAATAACCTGCCGGGCCGTAAATAAATCGGGGAGAGTGGACGCTAGGAAACGCCGGGTGTTTCCTATCTGTAGAGAGACCCATTCGTCTGCTGCTTGGGCCTTCTTTTTCATTACTCGCAGGGAGTCTATGTCGCTCTGCGGTAATTCTTCTATTGTGGAGGTCTCCGGAGGAGCGGCATTGAGGGGTCGGGCCAGCTCTATAAGCAACCTCATAAGGTTTGCATTCTTCTCTTTTTCTTCCTTGAGCCTCTGGGCCTCTTTTTCATATCGGGCCTCCATTGCCCTTGCTGCCTCCTTTAGCAGGTCTACTTCGCCCTGCTTTCCTCTTTTTCCCAAGGATAGCTCTGCGATATTGTAGTCTGCGAGATCCGCGGTCGCTTCATCAGCGTCTGGGGGAGGCGTTGCCACTACTGCAAGTGTTTCTCCGCCCGGCCCAATCCAGAGGGTATGAACTGTCTGGGCCTTCTTCACTTTTGGCGGGGCCTGAGCTAAGGCCATCATTTCGGCCAGGGAAAGAGGGACCGTTGGAGCGGATTGGGATTTTCTTTTCCTTCTTTCTACCAGCCATGGAGGTGGGAGAGGTGGCCTTCCTGCCAGAGTTTGTTCTTTAGATTCTCTTTTGGTGTCCGGTGGCGGCTGCTCCTTTTCAGCATATACTTCTTCCGTTCTTCTTGCTGCCGGTACTTCTTCTGCAGCAATCTCTTTTTCAATTTCTATCTCCTCAGCCTGGTCCCGGATGTCAATTGATGTGTCTGGACCCTGGTCGGCCTCCTCGGGGATTTCTTCTTCATGCTTCTCTTCTTATTCTTCCTCATCTATTGGCAGTAGGGGAGGTATCGGGCCAAGATTTAAAGTTTGGGCTGCTGTGATAACCTGCCCGAAGGTTGCCCCTAGGAGTGGCCTTGGGAACGTGGCGGCTGGGGTTACGGTTGATCCTGAAGGTCCAGGTCTGGGTTCCCTAGCGGATGCCATCTGTTCACTTGGTGGTTGTTGGTCCACTCTCAGACCTTGCTCTGTTTGGGCCTCGGAGACAATCTCCGGTTCTAACCTCTTTTCTTCCATCTGCTGCTCCTCTTGTTCTGCAGCCTTTTGTTTCGGGTCTTCTGGATCCACAGCCTCTTGCTCTTTTTCCGGGACCTCCGTCTCCGCTTGTATGTCTCCCCCTTGCAGGTTTTCAAACTCATCGTCTACAAATAAGTCAAACTCTTCTTTTGGAGGGGGATTGGCTGGGATGCCTGCCTGTTCTTCTTTCTCCGGTTCCGGGGAACTGGAAGAAAGGATTTCCACTTCTTTTGGGAGGGAAGCCCTTGGCGTTGGTTCTTCCTTTGGCTGTGCAATATGCTTTCTCTTCCTCTGGGTGACTAAAGGTGGCCCCGCATCAGCAATTACCGCCACTTCCATAAGATCTACCCCAGTTGCCTTAACCATTAAGGCTTCCAGTGACGGGGAGGAGGGAGGACGAATTGGTCCGGCCATTATCGGGGGAGTGGCAAGCCTCGTAATTAACTGCTCCCTCATTTGATAGGAGGCTGCTACAGATTGCTTGATCTGCTCCTGAATTGGGACTTCCTGCGCGGAGGGTGTTGTATCTATCCTCTTCCCTTTGTCTGCGCCTTGTGTGGAAGTCCCGACCCCCGGGGTCAATCTTGGTACTGGCGAAGGAGTTGGCCCTTGTGCCGGCTGGGTTACCCGGCGAGTACTCTCAGGGCATGCTTTCTTGAAGTAGGCATGGCTTCGCTCCACTACTTCCCAGGTGAAGTCTTCAATTGTGGGCCCCTCCTGGGCGGCCCAATTTATTGCCGGCAGTGGCATCTTGTCGATCCCCTTCTCTTTGTACTGGGGGTCTGTGGTGGGGGCGGTGTCCGAGAAACCCGCTGGGAACCTTCGGAGCTTCAGTTCCTGCATCATTCCATCTATCATCTTGTTGTAGTGCCTGCTTTGGACATCTACATCATCTTGGAAATCTGCCCAGAAGTCCTCCATGTGTATTTGGTGGGGCTCCGAAGCCTGGGGCAGTGCCGTTGCAATTCGGCCATGCGGATCAAAATTCCTCCGCGCTAGATAAAATTCCTGCAAGTTATAACATTTCAATTCATTGTTTGCCTCCCTTGCGGCGGCCAGACTGTAGGTGTAGTTCCCACAGGAGATTGGGAACGAGACGTTTGGGACCTTCTTGTGGGCCAAGAGGGTATGCAGCTCCAGGATTTATCTGCAATATTCTAGCAGCACGATCTTGTCCCCATAATGCTTGGGTAAGAAGTAGGGTTTCCTGGAGAAGCCGGCGACCCTAATGTATGTATGCTGCTAGAATTGGATATAGTAGTGCCCATAACTACTAATCAACTTCATCGCCTCAGTGGATAGGCGGTATCCGGCATCCCGGGTGGGCGTGAGCAGATGGTAGTAAACGAAAGAATCATTTACCCGGCAGTAATTGGGGAAGCTGGCTTCCCATTGAATCTATGGGAAATGGTCCCACGGTGCTTTTTGTCCCAGGCAAGGCCTGAGAACGCCATCTGTAAGTAGGCCATTGGAGTGGGGCATCTGTTGGAGCAAAGCCTAGAAAATATAAGAAGTCATATAGAACTTATTCTTCTCGTTCAACTGTAGAAACTGGGAGTCGACATGATTGGAGATAATTGTCGCCCAGTCGAAGAATTCTCCCTTAGTGGAGATGCCCAGTAGGAAATAGTACATCCATTTTGAAAATTCTTGGGTGGAGGGTTGCCCAAATACCCGGGCCAATGCTATCATCCCCATCTGGATGCTCTCCTTGAATTCAGAGCGGGGGATGTCTATCTTCATTCTCTTTGGGTCCCTCTTCGGGACCTTGAGCCATTTGTTGTTCATGTACACCC
This sequence comes from Thuja plicata, assembly GCA_018584345.1. Lineage (NCBI taxonomy): Eukaryota > Viridiplantae > Streptophyta > Pinopsida > Cupressales > Cupressaceae > Thuja > Thuja plicata. Next base: position 968,034 of record MU227396.1, on the reverse strand, counting down.
AGGCAGCATCCTCTAGTTGATTGAACTGCTTCAAGGCCTTAGTCCTTGTAACCACCATGGCCCTGTCAAATTGTGGGATACCCAGGCCTGCTTGGAAAGTGACTGGGTCGAGGGACACCAATGGAGTGGGGTATCCCGTGGGTTCTGCAGCTGCAAGCATGACGGCCTAGACAGAAGAATTATAGTTGGCAGCCAGGGTTAGAACAAGCTCCGGAGACTGCACGGAGCATGGGAAGCAAGCTGCCCAAAGGATTCTGGAACCTCCGATGTTGGTTGCCATTTTGTCTCCAGCCTGTCGCTGGATGTGCATTATCTTTACCAGGGCCTGGATTTCTGCCCAAGTCCCGACACTGGTGTCGGTCATCAGTTTTACACTGGACTCAATCTTTGATCCCACAATCTCATTATCTTGCACAAACTTCATGGTGAGGGGCAGCTTTGCCAGGGCCTTCTCCATTTTTGACTTTGCTGCTGCCCTGGTCTCGGTTGTAGTTGGTAATTCTGGACTTCCGGGAGGAGATGATGCGGATGCCTCAGACATGTTTGTAAGATGAAGTCTGGACCTGTGAGACAAAGCGACCGTCAGAACATACTTATTAAAATTGAAACAATTGTTTCGGGGTCCGGAGATCTTACCACCGCGTCGTTTTCTTTTCTTGAAAAGTTAGTTTTACACATATCCGAAAAGCAAAACACATCATAAAATTAAGATTTTCACTATATCTCCGGGTCTGGGAAATTTTATCACACTTGATGAAGACATAGGATGAATGGTTGAAAGAGGCCCGAGGCCCGGAGAAATGACCGTTAGCGAAGAAGAACGTGAAGGCAAGTCCACGTGGACGTCACGTGTGTTGGCATTGAATAGATGTGATGGTGATGACGGTGGAGCCAACTGTTCGAACGCGTGAAAAAGGAAAGCCACTTGGCTGGAAGTAATTGCGCGCATGGGAAATAAATGAGGCCCTGACAGCCTTGATGGAGGAGAGAGAAAACCACCTGTTTGAAATCGGCCGAGAGCCGAGTCTCAAACAGGTAGTTTTCTGCCTCGAAGCAAGCTTGAAGGCGAAAAACCAGAAGCAAGGATGACTCGACCAGCTTGTTGAGCCACCTGGAAGGATATACATAGAGCCGAGGGGTATATACATGGAATGGAGGAGATATACAAGGGTTACCTATAGATATACACATATATACAAGAATATAAACACGGGACGACTTCCGCGGGAAAACCAGACAAAGCAGAAATAGATATATACAATTATCTACATTATTTACATGCTATTTACAAACTATTTACATATAGACTCTTATTTACATGATTTACATCGTCTACAGAAAAACAACCGCTGCACAGAGGTTGGACAACCCTCTGGCAGAGCCAAGCCGCCAACGGGTAGCAAAACCAGAAACCAACGGAAAGACACGACAGAGAAACAAAGCAAACAAAAACAAAACCAGGCAAGCCAAGAGAACCAGAAAAATGAAAGCAAAAAAGAGAAGAGGGAAGCCGAAGCACCAACCTGAAAGTGCAGAAGGCGGAGGAAAGGAAAGATTACCATGAGAACTCTACAACAACTTTGAATCTTCAGGCTGTCCAGATCACCACCACAGAGCGCTAGCATACGTTTGAGAATAGTAGGTGTTAAGCTTTGATTATCGCAAATTCTCTGTAAATTCTCTGCTAATCGCTTTGAAATCGCTCTATTCCGCTCTAAGTGCTCAAAGGTTTTAATCACGGTAAATGTGAGAATGACAGGTGAGTCTATTTATACCCACGGTAAAAAGTGATCCTCCTCCTTCCGGAGATTTCAGGTCAGGCACAACCTCCGGACCCCGGGCCCGGGGATTCCTTACGGTGATATTTCTAAGACTTAAGAACATCATAGCAAAGAATCCCAGAGTCCGAAATCTGGCTTCCAACGCAAGGCAACCTCTGGGATCCGGGATCCCAGAGGGGAAAACCAAACCAAGAAAACAACACACACCGGGGAAGAAAACCCCAGATAAAGAAAGCAAAAGGGAAAAGAAAGACAAGGCAAAGCCACAGCAAAAAGCAAAGGAAAAGAAAAAAAAAAGGGGGGAGGGGACCCAACATTTTGCACACAAAATGTAGGGACGGAGATGCAGGGCATAACAGAACCTTGTCTCATCATTAAACATGCTCCTTCCTCTGGTTCTAGATCCCTTGGATTAGCATTATCTTCTTGGATGAGTTGTGTCCTTCTCTCCCCCTGATTGTTGTTGTTCCATTTCTTAGGGCATCTCCCTGCATGGTGTCCAAGTTGGTTGCTGTAGTAACATCTTAAAGGTCCATTACCTCTTTTTGTATTTGTTCTCCCTCTATTGAAATGTCTCATTCCTCTGAAGCTCCCTCTAAAATTTGGTTCACCATTTTCTTTGTCTCCTTGGCCTTGGTCAGGGGTCTTGCTGCTACTGTTGCCACTATATTGTCCTCTATTCCAAGAGGTACCTCTTCCTCTAAAATTCTTTCCACCATCATTGTTCTTTCCCTTTTCAAAATCTTGTTTTCTCTTCCAATTCTCCTCTGCCTTGAGTGCCATTTGATAACATTTGTTTACTGATGTAGGGAAGTGTAGGCTAAGTTCTTCTTGAATGGATACCTTAAGCCCATTCATATACCTTGCTAGCTTTTCTTCCTCATCCTCTTTTGCATTTGTCTTCATGCATAGTTTTAATAACTCCTCAGTGTATGAGCCTACATCCATGTCTTTTTTCTTTAAGTTTTGCTTCCTTCTATGGAGTTGCACCCCATAATCTTCAGGAACATATGTCTCTTTGATCAATGCTATCATCTTGTTCCATGAAGTAATCATACTTCTCCCATTCTTCACCCTCTCTATTTGGATGAAGTTCCACCAAGTTAGGGATGCTCCCTTCAACTTGGGTCTTTCCATCTTCACTCTTTGCCTCTCAGGGATGTCATCACATTCAAAGAATTTTTTCAAGGCCTCAATCTAGTCCAAGGACAAATATGCATTCATATTTCCATTGAAAGTTGGTAAATCCAACTTATCCTCCCTGGTTCTTCTTCCCATATATTTCAAGGCATTTATGAGGGGTCTCTGGTCTGCAAGAATGTTCACATCCTGATCAGGGGTGTCATGTTCCTCTTCACTCCCTTCTTCACCAGAAGAAGTGTCTTGTTTTCCCCTCTCTATCTTGTTATCCAATTCTTGAAGCCTCCTAGTAAAGGCTGCATTTACTTCCCTCTTTTCTCTCACCATATTTTCTAGTTCAATGTTTATAACCCTTGAAGGGAACTCTTCATCCTCAGGAGTAGACATAACTCCGATACCACTTGATGCAGAGTGGAAAACCAGAAGCCTCAAAAGGATAATGTGTCCTTCAATACCCCAATTCCAAGAGGAAAAAGTTCTATACACTTATCAAAAGTGCATAAATGACTTGGATCTAGGTTATCACAACCTACTACCCATAGGGAAACCTACTCACTAGGTTCCACCAAGTCTAGAAGAACAATTCCAAGTGATTGGTTCTGGTGCAGGAGCACCTAGGTCAACTAATAGACCTTAGATATTTTGTCTTGTAACTAACCTTGGAAAATTTAGTGTGTGTGTTTATTTTGGACCTTAGAAGGTCTTGCAAGGTGTGTTACTAGGTGGATAGATAGTTAGTGTCTAATCCAACCTAGTATAGTTAGGTTACTTTAATGCTTAGTTTTGGCCTAAATGGGAAATGATGTTAAAATGTGTCCAAGACCCATGTGTGGGTAGTAAGATGGTTAAGGAGCCATAAATGATGTTATTTTATCAAACTAAGTGGGTTAGAGGCCGTAGAATATAGTTTGCATCATAAATGCAAAAGATGCCAAAAAGTTGTCATGACAACATTTGCAACTTTTTGTAAATGTTGCATGCAACTCAAAAACAATGGATTCCCACCATTCTAGGAGTGGGAAATGAATTTTAGGAGCTTGAAATGGTGGAGGAAGAATCTTTAGACACTGTATGGATCGTTTCTCGAGGTAGAGTGAATTTATGTAAGTTTTGGAGAGCAATAGAACAAGTGTTTTTGGAAACAGAGTACAGTCAGTGTATTTGAAAGATATTTGTGTTTTAATGGATTGAATTGATTGATCTAAGAGTTGATTCATGTGGTAGAGACATATCTAAGAGTTTTTCATTCAAAGTGAAAATAGATTAGATTTGATTTGATCAATGTAGGAAATTGTTTACTAACTAGGTAGTCTGCTGGTCTAGTTTAGGTAGTTTTTGGTTTCATGGCCCCCATGAAATTCAACCGTTGGAAATGAAAAAGGTTGAATGAATTTGGTAGGGGAGCCTCTTTACAGTGTACATATGTAGATAGGAGGTCAGAGGAGTCAATTTTCAAATTTTAAAGCCGTGCCCTAGGCGAGCTAGGACAATCTGGTTAGTGGTATGGCAGGGGAAGACAAGAGTGCAGAGACAAGGGTGTGTATGGGTGTACTGAACCAAGTGTGGTCTCAATGTCATTAGAGTCTTATAGACCCATATTGTTAAGTTCAAAACCCACCAAATCCATTTGGATTGATTTTTTCATAGAAATCAGAGAAGTGCTTGTGAGGAGCCAAAATAGGCCTAATAGCCCTACATTTCAGGACAGAGGTGTACAGATAGGTTGGGAAACCTAGACCTTATAAATATTTTAGGTTTCCAAAAAGGGTATCTAGATCCTAGATTTTTTTTAGGGGTTGTGTGCAATTTTTCAGAGAAAAGCTTGAAAAACCCTGTGGATAGGGCTAATTGGTGTTTTAGGCCTAATAGGACAATTTAGGTGCAATTTTGAAACTCGACCAAGTAGGGATTGAAGACCTATGGGATTTGGATTGTATGGATGCATAATGATCATAAAAATAGTGTAAAATTCCCTCTTAGCATGTGTGGAGTTGGTATGAAGAGTTTAGCATTGGAATTCTTCAAGGCCAAGAAGAAGCATTAAGACAAAACTAGTGATGGATGTCCTTCAAGGTGAAACACAATAGTTGTAACTCTTAGGGAAGAGTTAGGAGTATTCATAGGCTTATTGTCTATATACTTGTGAGGTACTAGAGTGGATTTAAGGTTATAAAGTGGACTAGGATGAGCAAGGTCCTGTCTAGTGTATTGTGAAGCACACCTTGGGGTTACTTCTATTAGGTTCTTAAGCACTTATCCCAAATTATCAAATAGACCTGATAAAATGACTCCAAGGACTAGGGGTGACCTAAACTCATGGATTTGGCCTATTTAGGTCCCTAAGAAAATGATTTCATGATCCTATTCAACATGTGCAACCTTTTAAACATAGTTGCTTTGGAAACCCTCCTATTGGCTTGTAGCCTTTTCTCAAAGGGTTTTTGATCTTACAAAAAATACTTCCAAATAACCCCTTGAAATAATTAGGGATTCAAATACCCTTTATGACCTAAGGTGTTAGAATTAAGCAACAAAACATGAAGATGAAAGGAAGATAGGATAACACACAAAAATGCTACTGTAATTAGGCCTAATTAGGTCTGCACTTACACTACAAGTACTATTTCCTTGCATCCAATGCCAAAACCAATACTTGGATCATGCGAGGTCATGTATAAGGTTCTTCTACACCTATTTTGAGGTCTTGATGAATCCCCAAACAAAAGTTATGTAGATAGTCCTATTTCAGTGATTGGTGCATACATGGTTATATACACCTAGGGCATCCTGACAAGCCCATCTCCCTGCACGTTGACAAACCCAACCTGCATATTATTAAATTACATTGATAATGCTTGAATTATACCAATAGGAAATGATGTTACTCAATACTTAGATACTAAATATGTGTTTCGCACAGGAGCACCAACAGTTGAACAAATGAGAGAGAAGCATGAGCACAATTGCATGATGATAGAGCTTGCTTCCTCACTTTCTGATGCTGAATTTGAAGATGTTAAAACCTGCAAGATTGTAAAATAGATGTGGGAAAAATTGATGGTTGTACATGGTGGTGACAAGAATGTTTTGAGAGCCAAGGCAGAAAGCCTTAGAGGAAAGTTTGATGATCTCAAAATGAAAGAAGGTGAAAACATCACTCAGTACAACACAAGAATCAAAGAGGTGGTCAATTCTATCTGAGAAGTTGGAGGTGTACTAGACAAAGATATAGTGGTAAGTAAAATTCTAAGAACCTTACTACCTACTTATGCTATTAGAGTATCTGCCATTCAAGAAATGAGAGCAGTAGCAAATAGCAACATTACTCTAGATAGTTTGATTGGAAGACTGATTTCATTTGAGATGAACAATTTTGATAATAGTGTCTTACCAAACATAGAGTCTGCATTCAAATATTCTATGAGAATAAGTAAATCAAGTCATAAATGTTGATCTCTAAGTTTTATTGATCATTAGTGTCCCACACTTAGTCATTTATCTAGGCAGGTTAGCTAGTCATCACTGCGGCCGAGCTATCTAGTATAGGCCGAGAAAGCTGACATAGTTGTTGCCGAGAAGATAGTAGTTTCCAAGTGACTCAAAAATCAAGAAATAGTTGATCATGTTCATGTGGAGCGCCAGAGTCTCAATGTACCGAGCAAGACAGTTTTGACATATATGTTTGGAATGACACAAACTTGAAGGTAAACCATTTTGGGCTGACTTATTCATGCATTTAATGATTTCAACAAAGTTAATTACGCATTAATTATTTGATCCCAATGCATGGCATGGAGCCAATCAGAAAATTGGAATGCCTAAGCGGCATAAGCATTTGATCCTGATCGTTGATCTAGATCTAATTGCTAGATTCGTGAAGTATATTAAGATTTCTTCTTAAACCCTAATAGTAGTGTGTATGAGAGATACAAAAGGTGTATGCATACATGAGAGATGTACAAAGGGTTATGTTGATATAAGAAGCATAGATCTAGCAGAGTAAAAGAGCAGTGAACAACAGAGTAAAGAGATATTAGATTATTAGATCAGAGAAGGTATTGGAAAGAGGAGATCTGTTATCAACATCAGAGTGCATAGTGAAGGATCGGTTCTTGAGACATTCTAACCAGTGTATCAGTTGAAATCTCTTAACAAGGTGGTTCTAATAGGCCTTTCTAAATCTCTTAGCTGAGTGCTTACTTTGTTGTAAGTTTAAATCCTTTTTACAAGGTAGATTGCAATGATCTAAAGCTCTTAACCGGGCAAACCTTTAACCAGGTAGATTAAATATTGTGATCAAATCTTGTAGCCCTAACAGGCACACTTTATTTTTGTAGTAGTGAAGATCTTTGTGGGTATGATCCCCACCCCAGTTTTACCTTACCGGGTTTCTGGGTTACAAAAATTGTGTTGTCTTGAGTTATTTATTTACCGTCCTGGATGCTACTAGTTGATAGTTCAATTACATTTATGCATGGTTGTGGATCAGTTTTGTTTTAAAGGATAAAAGTTTAAGATCTGATTCAACCCCCCTCTCAGTATCTTGCTTTCCCATATTGTATTTCCAACAATTGGTATGAGAGCACAGTTCTCCTACAAAAGGTTTTAATCAGCTTGAGAGTACAAATCTTGAGATGGAGATTTACAAGTTGGGTAAAGTCATTGAGAATCAAAAGATTGAAATTCAGCTAGCATTGCATCATCTTGAAATTGCAAGACATGAACTAAAGAAGTCCTTTCAAGCAAGGGAAGATTTGGACAAAAAAATGAATGATACTCATTATCAGGAAGATGGCACTAAAAATCTATTTCAGAATGGAAACTCCACTAAGAGTGATGTAGCAATTGCAGATCTACTGGAAAGGAACAATACATTGTGTGAAGAAGTCAGAAATCTGAAAAGAGAACAAGAAATGCAAACAGTAAGAGTATGTGAAGTAGTGGAACAAAAGACGAAAGTTGAAGATGACAAAGCTATGGCTGAAGAAGACAAAATAATGATGACTTTCAGACTTGATGAAAGGAGAAATGAAGTACAAATGATGAAAATAAATCAGGTTGACATGGTGAATCAATTACCACTTGCAAATCAAGAGATCAAGAGAAAAGATATGGAAATTGTGAATCTGAAATCTGAAAATAATTAATTAAAAAATGAATTGAGATCTGAGAAAGAATTGAATGAAAGATTGAACAGACCCAATGAAGCCTTGATTCATTTTGAGAACTTGATGGAAGCATCAAGGAGATCTAAAGATTCTTCTAGATTAGGTCACACTAAACAACAAACATCTATTGACAAAGGAGAATCATCTAGGATTGGTGAAAGGAGGAGTACAAATAAAAAGAACAACAAGCATGTATGCCATCACTATGGAAAATCATGACACAACAAACATCTGCCAAAGCAAGAATGGTAAGTCCAATCCTAAACCTAAGTTCAATGGTTATTTCTTTAACTATAAGAATTTTGGACATCAAGCACATGAATGTTGGGCAAAGGCAAATAATGCATCTCCCACACCTAGATTCAATGGATATTGTTACAACTGTCAAAAATTTGGACATAAAGCACAATATTTTAGATCTAATGCTAAACAAAAATGGACATCAAAGACACAAGAAAAGGCACCAAGAAAGGGTAACACCTACAATTGGGACTATAACACATGGCATAGATTTCATTACTGTGGTGAGTATGGACATGTTCCAGAAAACTGCATAAAGACACATTTCAGAGGTAAATCTAAGAGTTGGATGAATGGAAGCCTAGTTTTCTATAACTGTCTAAAAATTGGTCATACTAGGAAAGATTGCAAAACAAGAGTACCTTCTCCTACTATTGAGGAAATAAGAGCATAGATGAACTAGACATGAGTAAGGAAAACAAAATCAAGTAGTAGTGAAGCTACCGAAGCCGAGGTCACCCAATCTAATGGATCAGGTGATCCCACCATCACTAATTAAGAAAAGGAAGGTATGTAAGGAACTGTGTTTATATTTCATATCTTTTATCAGTTCCTAACACATAAAGTGCAGTAGTCCATATCTACATATAACAAGATGCATCAGGACATATTTTGAGTTTTGTAGCATACAAAGTCTAAATGCACTATAGGTGCCGAGCAACAGTATATTTCTAATGTATGCTGAGTAAGTTTTGTTTGACGACTGAGTGGAAAGTGAATTTATTTAGTCGACCAAGGATAGCTGTTTGGCACTCACTCAATGAAAAGAACATTTAATGCTGACCTAACTTTCAACCATTGGAGCCTATATAAAGGAAAGAGCTATTTCATTTCTTCTCACTATGCGATTAAGAATTTTATAAGAGCGATTGTGCATTTGTGAACTTGAACTTAGCAAAGTTTTTTCAAAGATTTCTACAGGGTGCCATCGGCAACCTTTTAGTGGAAAGTGCAAATTTTGTTACTTGCCGAGGTACTCTATTCATGATCTTTGAAACCCTATTTTTTAGAGAAAATGGCCGCCAGTTACTCTGCACCAGAAAAGAGAATGGACAAGGAATTGCTAAACGTTCAATTGGTAAGGAGCGACACCTATGCGCCTCCTAATTTCTGTGCAATTCATGAGAGTGCTATCAAGGGTGATCAAACTGGAGCCCTATCATCAATACCACTGAATGTACTTATGATCCATGATATCAGGTCATGCTATATGTGTAAGATAAGTGAAGTTAGAGATCACGAGCTTAGGACATCTTAGAACAAATTATGCACAGATGGAGTCCTAAAAGATAAACATAAACACTTAGTCGAGAGAGGGTTAAATCCTGCCCTAGACTTTCTGAGAGAGTTCAAAATGGAATGGATCAAGATTATTCTGAGTTGAATACACAACATGAACATATGGATAGAGAATGGACCACTCAAGATAACAAGAGAGATCATTCATCGAGTAACAGGTTATCCAATTCTAAATAGGAAAATAAGTATGAAGTGTCAGAGTAAAGAGAAAATATAAGAACTCACTGGAGCCATTTGGAACAAAAGAGGGATGATGATCTCTATGACTAAATATTTGGAGCTTGATTTTGAAGTTAGGGTTATAGATCATAAATTCTATCAGTCAAGCTGACTAGATAGTGTCCCATGCATTTCTGTCAACTAGGCTTGGAAGATTGTGAAAACGGATCATACATATGATCTTGCCAAGCTTCAACTGATGCAATTGGCTGAGAACCTTTCTTCAATCAGAAGGGTACAGAGTTTGGTATGTAAGTTTTGATCTCTACTCACTTGCATATTTATCTACACACATAACACTTTTCCTACTTTTGGAAACATAGCATGGAAAATAGATAGACCTATCACTCAGAAAATCAATACTTTTATTCAACAATTAGGTGATAACTTTAACAATGTTATGGGAACATATTTTGTGGAATTCAAGAAAAAGATGAGGTTAAGGAATAGAATTCTCGTTCACTAGTTGAAAAACATTATGAGGATGTTTATTTCCTTGTAGACACAGATTATGCTGAGGGTATCATGGATAAGGCCATTACCTTATGAAGTAAACGTTAATGAGACATCTACAGCAATAACATCTTTATTGGCAGAAGAAATTGACAGTATAGTGAAACATTTTGGAAACTATGAAGAAGCTAAGTCCAGAATCACTATGGATTTGAAGGCTGGCACTATGGAGAGAAAGAGGAAGAAAATTGTCAAAAATCTAAAGAAGATAGTTGGAATTCAAAGTGATGAAGAAGTAGAAGATGCACCTTTGGGATTGTCAACAAGACATGGAGAAGATATGTCTAGTGAAGAAGAAGAAGAGGAAAGTGAACCTGAAGAAGAGGACATTGTGAAGGGTAAAGGGAAGCAGCTAGTAGTTGTCGAGGCAACTAAAAAAAGCAAAGCTAAACCTAAGGCTACCCCTCCTATTGCTAACCGACCAAGGACCAGGGCATCATCTCTTGCCTAGAAAAAAAATTATATACAAAGAAGAATGCTAGGGAGAGCATCTCAGGGAAGAGGAAACAAGTTGAAACCAAGGCTGTGCCGAGCCAACCTGCTAAGAAAAGACCAAGAGGGAAGCTATAATTGGAATCTAAAGATGATGAGGAGACATATAAAAATGTACCTAGAAACATACCTACAACATCATATAAACCAATGACCAATAATGATGAGGTATGTAAGAACCTAAGAAGCAATTTAGGTTTAGCAGGATTCAAATTTATAAAGTATGAAAAACTGAGTGTAGTAAATAAGCATAAGATTTAGGAAGCTTTAATAGATATGATGGGAACATTCAAGATGAAACTTGTAGAGATAGGAGATAGTGTTCCTACAAAACTTTATGATATTTTATCTCAGAAATGGAAATATGCACTGATGGCTGAAAGAAAAATAAGGGAAGGAACATTGGCTAAGATCATTCCTGACTTAACAAAGAAACAGATAGCTAAGTTTATTGAACAATATAAAGGGAAATTTATTCCTAAACATAGAGCTTATGCAATTCTAAGGAATGATGTTGAAAGTATAGTACAATAGAGCAACAAAATATGTAAGGAAACCTTTGGGTTAATTACTAAGAAGGTTGAGGAGAAAGATGAAGACAATCTAGAGCCGAAGAAAATGGAGAAAGAAAGTGCTACAGATCAAGCAGAAACTAAAACTGAAACCCAAAAGGAAACATGTGATGAGAAAGTTATAGACTTGACAATGGATAGTCCTATTGACACTGCACTTGGAGAAGACAACAATGTCGATGTCGAGGATTATAATGAGTTGGCAGACATAAGTATTCAATCGCCTATTCGGGAAACTGAGGCCGAGATAGAGAAAGAAGGGGAAAATGAGGTAATTAATACAAATCCACCTATTTTAGAGGTTGTAAAAATAGTTTTAGGGAGTGAAGACAAGATGGAAGATATTTCCAATAAGCCCACAGAACAATAGGCTATAAAAGTGTTGGTTAATCTACCGCACTCTGCATCATCTACTCCCACTGCACCTAAAATAGAAAGAGTACCTAATTAGCAGGTAATCTTGACTCAACTAAAGGTAGCAAGTGAAATTAATATTGATGAAGGTAAAGATATCAATGTAACTAAGCCGAGTATTATCTCTTCAGAACTCAAAAGGAAGAAGTCACATAAAAGGAAGTCACCTAGTCCAAGTGTCACTTTGGATGAAGTAATTGTGATTCCTAAATGGGATACAAATAACTTGACATATGAGAAGATTCAGACTCTGCAAGACCTTTTGAAGAGGAAAAATAAACAAGAATAATTGAAGAGGGAACACCAACAAAAGCAAGTATTACATGAGATAGAGGATATTTGTGTTAATGCTTTTGATATAATAGATGTAAATGAACAATTGACAATACTGGAATAGTTAGTCCATATTGTGCAAAAAGTTAATGATGAAAATGTTGAGGCAAATGAGAAGTTGCTACAATATTCTAAGAGAAAATTTGAGAACAAAGTTTTGGAGAAGATATCAGTAGAGATTGCTATCAAATAGGTTGAATTTTCTTCTCTTATTAGTATACTTGAAGAAGTTGCAAATAATGTTTATTACTTGTATAAAAAGCTATGTGATGTAGAATTATTTACCAAGGATAACCAATATCTTATTGAGAAGTTGCAACTAGATCTAAAGTCAACAGGGAGTACATTGAGTATGGATGCTAGTTCTAGCTCCTTACATTTTGACAAGTTGACTCATGCACAAAGAAGATTAGTCGAGCTTATGGCTGAAGATGGCACAATTAGAGAAAAGTTAATAACTATTCAGACTATCTTAATACCTCATCTGGAGGTTATACAGAAAGAGCTTAAATTTGCAAATGAATTAATCAAGAGGGATTCTCATCTCTCTACAATAGATAGTTTGGTAAGTCTAGTCGACGAGATAGAAATTAAGTTATAAGTCATGAAGTTTGTAAAGGATAGTTGGGATACAACGTTTGCACTTACTTTATAGCTTCATAAGTCATTTTTGGATAAGTATAACTTGACCCCTACAACTATCAGTGACAAAAACAAGGGGGAATCAGATAAGGAAATAGATAAAGATGTGTAGAATCAGGTATAACATTTTGTATGGCATGTATATTATGTAAGTACAAAGTATAATCTTAGTGGGAGTACATTGTGTACTTGGGAAAATTTTGTGAATTTAAAGAAATGATAAGTGTGTTTTTGCCACTAATATCAAAGGGGGAGATTGATGATCTCTAAGTTTTATTGATCATTAGTGTCCCACACTTAGTCATTTATCTAGGCAGGTTAGCCAGTCATCACTGCGGCCGAGCTATCCGGTATAAGCCGAGCAATCTAACATAGTTGTTTCCAAGTAGATAGTAGTTGCCAAGTGAGTTGGAAATCAAGCAATAGTTGATCATGTTCATGCCGAGCGCCAGAGTCTCAATGCACTGAGCAAGACAGTTTTGACATATATGTTTGGAATGACACAAACTTGAAGGTAAACCATTTTGGACCGACTTATTTATGCATTTAATGATTTCAACAGACTTAATTACACATTAATTATTTGATCCCAATGCGTGTCATGGAGCCAATCAGAAAATTGGAATGCCTAAGTGGCATAAGCATTTGATCTTGATCATTGATCTAGATCTAATCACCAGATTCATGAAGTATATTAAGATTGTTTCTTAAACCCTAATAGTAGTGTGTATGAGAGATACAGAAGGTGTATGCATACATGAGAGATGTACAAAGGGTTATGTTCATAGAAGAAGCATAGATCTAGTAGAGTAAAAGAGCAATGATTAGTAGAGTAAAGACATATCAGATTATTAGATCAGAGAAGGTATTGGAAAGAGGAGATCCGTTATCAGTATCAGAGTGCATAGAAAAGGATCAGTTCTTGAGACATTCTAACCAGTGTATCATGTGAAATTTCTTAACATAGTGGTTCTAACAGGCCTTTCTAAATCTCTTAGCCGAGCGCTTAATTTTTTGTAAGTTTAAATCCTTTTTACAAGGTAGATTGTAATGATCTAAAGCTCTTAACTGGGTAGACCTTTAACTAGGTAGATTACATATTGTGATCAAACTTTATGTCCCTAACTGGCACACTTTATTTTTGTAGTAGTGAAGATCTTTATGGGTATCATCCCCACCCCAGTTTTATCTTATTAGGTTTTTGGGTTACCAAAATTGTGTTGTCTTGAGTTATTTATATACTATCATGGATGCTACTAGTTGATAGTTCAATTACACTTATGCACGGTTGTGGATTAGTTTTGTTTTAAAGGATAAAAGTTTAAGATCTGATTCACCCCCCCTCTCAGTATCTTGCTTTCCCATAATGTATTTCCAACAATAAACACACTATGAGAAAAGATAGTGATAGTGAAAGTGAAGAAGAAGATCTTGATTAAATTGAAGTACTTATGGCTAGAAAAATGCAAAGAGGCAAAGGTAAATTACCACTTGTTTGTTTTAATTGTAAATAGATTAGACACTTTGCTGCAAGATGTCCTAACAGAAGAAAAAATGACATAAGTAATGATAGATCATTTGAAAAGAAGTCTGACAGAGGTGATTATAGAAGCTACCAACAATCAAAGAGAAGAGATACCCGAGACTATAAGGACAAAGGAAAGAAGGCTAGTTACCTAGCAAAATGCAAAGATGATGATATTGACACAAAATATGAGGAAGACATCGAGATGGTGTTTGTGGTAGTAAAAGATGATTCAAATGATGATGAAGAAAGGTATGTAGAAACTGCACTCCTACCTAAAGTTAGTAAAAATGATGTCTGGATCATAGATAGTGGCTGCACTCACCATATGACCGGTGATAAGCAAAATTTTGGGACTTTTGAATACTATAAAGGTGGTTCAGTAAGAATGGGTAATGACACACCTTGTCTAGTAGAAGGTAGAGGAACCATAATGTTGAATAACCAGATAAAATGTGAAAATACTTATTGGGTAAATAGATTGAATTATAATCTATTGAGTGTTTCTTAGTTGAATAATTCAGGTCACAAAGTAGCATTTGAAAATAATAAGGAAAAGATCTTCAATAAAATAAGAAATCTGGTTGGTATCGGTGAGCAGACAAAAGGTAGCTTATTCTATCTGAATGATACTGAAACCACTTGTTTGATTGATACAAACAAAGACCTATGGTTGTGGCATAAAAGATTGTGTCATGTGAAATTTGACAACATGATAAAGATTAGCTAAAAGAGAAATGTTAGAGGCTTACCAATGATGACCAATCCTGACAACATCATGTGTAAGAATTGTCAAAAAGGTAAGATGACAAATTCTAGTTTCAAGTGAAAAACCCATACATCTTATGTCATTCTATAACTAGTCCATACTAATTTATGTGGACCTATGAGGACAAAGAGTTATTATGGAGATAGATATTTTATTCTCTTTGTTGATGATTACTCTAGAATGATGACAGTCATGTTTCTAAAAGATAAATCAGAAGCATTTAAGATGTTTAAATGGTATAAGGCAATGGTTGAGAAACAAACTGGTAAAGAATTAAAATGTTTAAGGTCAGATACAAGAGGGGAATTTATTTCAGATGAATTCACTAACTTTTGTAATGAGCATGGAATCAGAAGACAGGTCTCTGCACCAAGAACACCACAACAAAATAGAATTGTTGAAAGAAGGAACAAATCCATAGTTGATTGTGCAAGGACACTGATGATAGATAAATGAATCACCCAAATCTTCTAGAGAGAATCTTTCAGAACTATAGTTTATACATTGAACAAATTACAATTGAAGAAAGACACCAAAAAGACACCTTATGAGCTTTGGTATGGATACACACCCAATGTAATTTATTTCAAAAAATTTGGCAGTCAATGTTATATCTTAAAAGATGATAGAAATGGAAAACTTGACTCCAAGAGTGATGAAGGAATCTTTCTAGGGTATTCTACCAAGATCAAGGATTATAAATGTCTAAATAAAGCCTCTAAAAAATTTAATGAAAGTGCAAATGTAAAGATAGATGAATTTGCAGAGAAGAATGAAAAGGAAAGCACTAAAGAAACATAGGACTACAATAGGTTTTCTTATAATGAGGAACCTGACACTCTACCTGACCAACAATGTAGAGCTCCTGAGAAACAGATCATTGCACCCGAGCATCAGGCTGCAAATACCAATGATCAGAATATTGCTTAAGATGATGCACAAAGTGATGGAGAATAGAATGAAGAACAAAATGATGATCAAGATAATAGAAAAAGAGTTGAACCTATACTTGCAAGATATGTCAGAAAGAATCATCCACAGAACCAGATCATAGGAGATAAAAAGGCTGGTATGAGAACCAGAAGTAAGTCTCAAACTACAAGATGTCTTATTTGTGATTATGAGCCCAAATCTATCAATGTTGCACTAGATAATGATGAATGGATAAGTGCTATGAATGAAGAGATTGAGTAGATAGAGAAAAACAAGACATGGACACTTGTACCGATACCAGATGACATGAATGTTATCGGTATAAAATGGATATTCAGGAATAAACTGAATGAGAATGGAGAAGTCACCAGAAATAAAGAAAGACTAGTATGCAAGGGGTATGCACAAGAAGAAGGGATTGACTATGGAGAAACCTTTGCACCCATTTCTAGGCTAGAAGGAGTGAGAATATTACTTGCGTATGCTGCATATAAAGGCTTCAAGTTATATCAAATGGATGTCAAGTCTGCATTCCTAAAGGGTATGTGCAAGATCATGGTATGCCAAAAAGTGGCGATGTGAAAAAATTACTCTTTTCACTCGTCCAAAAATGCGCTAAAAAGCGTGTTGACTTTTTAGTAGGCCTAGGTGTCAGTACACATGGCCAAACCAAAAGCCAATGCACAAGCCTAATCAGATATCAGATATCGGATTTAAAATTGGATATCATATTTGAAATTGGATATCAGATTTTCAAATTGGATATTAGATTTTTTCCGCCAAAATTTTGCTTTCCATTTAAAATTTCAACATTTGCAATTTTGAACTTTTTCATTTCATGTTATTTTCAATTTTTTTTTAGTTTTTAATTATTGTTATAGATATCATTTTTTATAATATTAATGTTTTTATATTAACATTAGTATTAATATTATAATAATAATACCTAGGACATATCTGATGTAGAGGCACTAGGCACTAGTGCATGCATCTTAAAAATTCATCCAAAACTATCCTGTCGCTACCCTCTGCATAGACCCATATTCTGTCATGAATAACTTTTGAGTACAACAATACATGAAAATTTACTCTAGTGAGGATGGGGATAATTAGGTTCTCTAAAACATAATACAAGATGAGAAAGATTTAATGGTTGAGTTGGGAGATATGACCCATGCAACATAACCCAATTTTCCGTGATAAAAAACCAAGACTGGACTTGCAGAAAATCTGAACTTTATTTACATCTCAGAGAATAATTCATACATTTTAGCATCCTATCCACAAAAATAGACTCTACTATCATTTAATAACTTGATTCCTCTTCCACTCCAACCATTTCTTGGCAGTTACAATCGAAGAGGAATACCAAAAGACTCCTATGCATGTGTTTCCCACTAAAAGACAATGTAACCATTATGTTTGAAAATCTGAATCTTTCAACTATGAAAAAAACTCAAAAATAATTAAAACTTATAAAATATAAAATTCCTAATGTCTTCCAACATCTTGGAGACCTATTCTAAAAACTTCTAACATCTTAGTAACTCCTAAACAATCCTTGACACTCTTGGACACTATTGGTCCACTTACAATGCATATTAGTCCTTTATGACTATTACAATCACATGCTATTCAGAAAACCATTAAAGGTTTTAGAACTTCATAGTTGATCTTCTTTGATGTAATTAGTATCTTGATGGACTCTCTCTCTCTCTCTCTCAGGTTGTAAGGTGTCATAAGGGTTCGTAGGACCCATTAATGGGTCCTAGGATTCCTTAAGACACCTTAAGACCCCTAAGATGTACTCATAGGCTTTTTAATGGGTCGTAAGTTGTCATAAAGGGTCGTAGGACCCATTAATGGGTCCTAGGACCCCTTAAGAAATCTTACGACCCCTAAGATGTACTCTTAGGCTTCCTAATGGGTCGTAAGGTGTCATAAGGGGTTGTAACCTTACGACCCCTTAAGACACCTTACGACCCCTTAGGAACCCTAAGAATACATATTAGGGTTCCTAGTACACATTAATGGGTCTCAAGGGATCATAGGACATATTACTATATCTTAGGAGCTGTTAATGGATGCTAGGACCCCTTAATACAAATTACAACCCCTAATATGTAATCTTAGGCTTTCTAATGGGTTATAAGGTGTCATAAGGGGTTGTAGAACCCATTAAGACACTTAAAAACCCCTTGGGAACCATAAGAATACATCTTAGGGTTCCAAGTACACATTAATGGGTAGAGACATTATAGGACATATTACTGTGTCTTAGGACACCATAAGACCCCTTACAACCCCTAAGATGTACTCCTAGGCTTCCTAATGGGTTGTAATGTGTCATAAGGGGTTCTAGGACCTATTAATGGGTTGTAAGACCCCTTAAGACACCTTACAACCCCTAAAACGCACTCTTAGGCTTCCTAATGGGTCATAAGGTATCATAAAGGGTCGTAGGACCCATTAATGGGTCCTAGGACCCCTTAAGACACCTTATGAACGCCAAGATGTACTCTTAGGCTTCCTAATGGGTCGTAAGGTTTTATAAGGGGTTGTAGGACCCGTTAATGAGTCCTAAGACCCCTTATGACACCTTACGACCCCTAAGATGTACTATTAGGCTTCCTAATGGGTTAAAAGGTATCATAAGGGGTTGTAGGGCCCATTAATGATCCTTCAACCCCATAAGAAACCTTAGAACCCCTAAGATGTACTCTTAGGCATCCTAAGGGGTTGTAAGGGTTCATAAGGAGTTTTAGGAGTCATTAATAGGTATTACAACCCCTTCAAACACCTTACGACCCCTAAGATGTACTCTTAGGCTTCCTAATGGGTTGTAAGGTGTCATAAGTGGTCGTAGGACCCATTAATGGGTCTTAGGACATGTTAAGACACCTTACAACCCCTTAGGAACCCTAAGAATACATCTTAGGGTTCCTAGTATACATTAATGGGTCTCAAGGGGTCATAGGATATATTACTGTGTCTTAGGAGCCATTAATGGATGCTAGGACCCCTTAAGACACCTTATAACCACTAAGATGTACTCTTAGGATTTATAATGGGTCGTAAGGGGTCGTAGGACCCATTAAGAAACCTTATGAGCCCTTAGGAACCCTAATAATACATATGAGGGTTCCTAGTACACATTAATGGGTCTTAAGGGGTCATAGACCATAATACCATGTCTTAGGACACCATAAGACCCCTTACAACCCCTAAGATGTACTCTTAGGCTTCCTAATGGGTCGTAAGGTGTCATAAGGGTTTGTAGGAGCCATTAATGCATGCTAAGACCCCTTAAGACACCTTACAACCCCTAAGATGTACGCTTAGCATTTCTAATTGTTTGTAAGGTGTCATAAGGGGTAGTAGGACCCATTAATGGGTCCTAGGACCCCTTAAGACAACTTACAACCACTAAGATGTACTTTTAGGCTTCCTAATGGGTTGTAAAGTGTCATAAGGGGTTGCAGGACCCATTAATTGGTCCTAGGAGACCTTAAGGCACCTTACGACCCGTAAGATGTACTCTTAGGCTTCCTAAGGGGTTATAAGGGTTCTTAAGGAGTCGTAGGAGTCATTAATGGGTTCTACAATCTTGTAAGACACCTTATGTCCCCTATGATGTACTCTCTCTCTCTCTCTCTCTCTCTCTCTCTCGTAAGGTATCATAAGGGTTTGTAGGACCCATCAATGGGTCCTAGGATTCCTTAAGACACCTCAACACCCCTAAGATGTACTCTTAGGCTTTCTAATGGGTATTAAGGTGTCATAAGAGGTCATAGCACCCATTAATGGGTCCTACGACCCCTTAAGAGACCTTACAACCCATAAGATGTACTTTTAGGCTTCCTAATGGGTTGTAAGGTGTCATAAGGATTTTTAGGACCATTAATGGGTCCTAGAACCCCTTAATATACCTTATGATCCCTTAGGAACCCTAAGAATACATCTTAGGGTTCCTAGTACACATTAATGGCTCTCAAGGGGTCATAGGACATATAATTGTTTCTTAGCACACCATAAGACCCCTTAAAACCCCTAAGATGTACTCTTAGGCTTCCTAATGGGTCATAAGGTGTCATAAAGGTTTGTAGGAGCCATTAATGAATGCTAGGACTGATTAAGACACCTTACGACCCTTATGATGTACTCTTATTTATCATGGGTTGTAAGGTGTCATAGGACCATTAAAGGGTCCTAGGACCCCTTAAGAAACATTATGACCCCTAAGATGTACTCTTAGGGTTACTAATGAGTCATAAGGTGTCATAAGGGGTCATAGGGCCCCTTAAGAGACCTTACGACCCCTAAGATGTACTCTTAGTCTCCCTAATGGGTCGTAACATGTCATAAGGGGTCGTAGGATCCAGTAACTAGTCCTAAGACACCTTACAACCCCTAAGATGTACTCTTAGGCTTCCTAATGGGTTGTAAGGTGTCATAAGGGGTCGTAGGACCTATTAATGGGTCCTATGACCTATTAAAACACTTTACGACCCCTAATATTTACTCTTAGGCTTCCTAAGGGGTTGTAAGGGTTCATAAGGAGTTGTAGGAGTCATTAATGGGTCCTATAACCCCTTAAGACACCTTACAACCTTGAAGATGTACTCTTAGGCTTCCTAATGGGTCATAAGGTGTAATAAGGTTTAATGGGTCCCAGGACCCCTTAAGACACTTTTCGATCCCTTAGGAACCCTAAGAATACATCTTAGTATTCCTAGTACACATTAATGGGTCTCAATAGGTCATATGACATATTACTCTATCTTAGGAGCCATTAATGGATGTTAAGACCCCTTAAGATACCTTATGACCCCTAATAAGTAATCTTAGGCTTTCTAATGGGTTGTAAGGTTTCATAAGGGGTCATAGGACCCATTAATGGCTCTAGGACCCCTTAAGACACCTTACAACCCCTTAGGAACCCTAAGAATACACATTAGGGTTACTAGTACACTTTAATGGATCTCAAGGGGTCATAGGACATATTATAGTGTCTTAGGACACCATAAGACCCCTAAGATGTACTCTTAGGCTTCCTAATAGGTCATAAGGTGTCATAAGGGTTCATAGGAGCCATTAATGGATGCTAGGACCCCTTAAGACACCTTATAACCCCTAAGATGAACCCTTAAGATTTCTAATGGTTTGTAAGGTGTCATAAGGGGTAGTCGGACCCATTAATGGGTCCTAGGACCCATTAAGACACCTTAGGACCCCTAAGACACCTTAGGACCCATTAATGGGTCCTAGGACCCCTTAAGACACCTTAGGACCACTAATATGTACTCTTTGGCTTCCTAATGGGTCATAAGGAGTTAAAAGGGGTTGTGGGACCCATTCATAGGTTGTAGGACCCATTAATGGGTCCTAGGACCTCTTAAGACACCTTACAACCCGTAAGATGTACTCTTAGGCTTTTGAAGGGGTTGTAAGGGTTCATAAGGACTCAAAGGAGTTATTAATGGGTCTTAGGACCCCCTAAGACACCTTATGTTGCCTAAGATGTACTCTCTCTCTCTCTCTCTAGGGTCGTAAGCTATTATAAGGGTTTGTAGGACCCATTAATGGGTCCTAAGATTCCTTAATACACCTTAAGACCCCTAAGATGTACTCTTAGGCTTTCTAATGGGTCGTAAGGTGTCATAAGGGGTCGTAGGACCCATTAATGGGTCCTACAACCCCTTAAGACACCTTACGACCCCTAAGATGTACTTTTAGGCTTCATAATGGGTCGTAAGGTGTCATAAGGGCTTGTGGGACCATTTATGGGTCCTAGGACCCATTAAGCCACCTTATAACCCCTTTGGAACCCTAAGAATACATCTTAGGGTTCCTAGTAAAAATTAATGCTTCTCAAGGGGTCATAGGACATATTACTATGTTTTAACACACCATAAGACCCATTAAAACCCCTAAGGTATACTCTTAGGCTTCCTAATGGGTCCTAAGGTGTGATAAAGGTTTGTAGGAGCCATTAATGAATTCTAGGACCCCTTAAGACACCTTACGACCCCTATGATGTACTCTTAGGCTTTATAATGGGTAGTAAGGTGTCATAAGGGGTCGTAGGACCATTAATGGGTCCTAAGACCCCTTAAGAAACATTACAACCCCTAAGATGTACTCTTTGGCTTCCTAATGGGTTGTAACATGTCATAAGGTGTTGTAGGAGCCAATAATTAGTCCTAAGACACCTTACGACCCCTAAGATGTACTCTTAGGCTTCCTAATAGGTTGTAAGGTGTCATTAATGGGTCTTATAACCTTTTAAAACACCTTACAACCCCTAAGATGTACTCTTGGACTTCCTAAGGGGTTGTAAGCATTCAGGAGTCATAGGAGTCATTCATGGGTCCTACAACCTCTTAAGACACCTTACAACCCTGAAGATGTACTCTTAGGCTTCCTAATGGTTCATAAGGTGTCATAAGGTGTTGTAGGACCCATTAATGGGTCCTAGGACCCCTTAAGACACCTTTCAACCCCTTAGGAATCCTAAGAATACATCTTAGGGTTCCTTGTACACATTAATGGGTCTCAACGGGTCATAGGACATATTACTCTGTCTTAGGAGCCATTAATGGATGTTAAGACCCCTTAAGATACCTTATGACCCCTAATAAATAATCTTAGGATTTCTAATGGGTCGTAAGGTGTCATAAGGGGTTGTAGGACCCATTAATGGGTCCTAGGACCCCTTAAGACACCTTACAACCCCTTAGTAACCCTAAGAATACATATTAGGGTTACTAGTACACGTTAATGGATCTCAAGGGGTCATAGGACATATTATAGTGTCTTAGGACACCATAAGATCCTTTACAACCCCTAAGATGTACTCTTGGGCTTCCTAATGGGTCGTAAGGTGTCATAAGGGTTCGTAGGAGCCATTAATGGATGCTAGGACCCCTTAAGACAGCTTACAACCCCTAAGATGTACGCTTAAGATTTCTAATTGTTTTTAATGTGTCATAAGGGGTAGTAGGACCCATTAATAGGTCCTAGGACCCCTTAAGACACCTTACGACCACTAAGATGTACTTTTAGGCTTCGTAATGGGTCGTAAGATGTTATAAGGGGTTGTAGGACCCATTCATAGGTTGTAGGACCCATTAATGGGTCCTAGGACCCCTTAAGACACCTTACAACCCCTAAGATGTACTCTTAAGCTTTTGAAGGGGTTGTAAGGGTTGATAAAGAGTCATAGGTGTCATTAATGGGTCCTACGACCCCCTAAGACACCTTACATCCCCTAAGACTCCCTCCCTCTCTCTCTCTCTCTCTCCTAGGTATTATTATAATATAAATAATAATAAATATTATACTATTATACAATAGTAATATAATACTAATTTATATACTATAAATAATATATATATATAATATAATATAATATAATATAATACTAATATGAATAATAATAATAATATATTAACACTAATATTACTAAATATCATACTAATATTAATATAATATAATACTACTATTATACAATACTAATATAAATAATAATAATTTAATACTAATGCTATTATCATTTAGTATTTGTAAATTATTAATAATATAAAATATGAAATCTATTATAAAAAACTAAACAACTAAATCAATACTGAAAATGTTGAAATTTCAAATGGAAAGCAAAATTTTGGCGGGAGATATTCGATATCCGATATTATCTCACATCCAATTTAATATCTCATATCCAATTTAGTATCACATATCCGATAATATCTCATATCTGATATTATCTCATATCCGATTAGCCTTGGTATTTGCCTCAGGTTTTGGCTTTGCAATGTCAAACGTGGATGGTCAACCCAAAAAATATGTTTATCATATTTCCTCTGATCTCCAGACTTCGACGATGTAGCTGATGACCTATTTTTCACTTGAAATTGATGAAATGAGAAGGGTTTCTTAAATAGATTATCAAGTTTCCATCAATATAATTGATGTCAAATTTTGATTTCAATAAGTATTTATTACTTATTTTCTATTTGAGTTACCTCTAAAGTCCCAATTGATAGACTGATTGAAAAACAACTATAACTTTCAAATGGTTTAACCTTTTTAAAATAAAAAACATGTGTCACATTCTATGCTTCGCCTACTATAAGAAAATTTTAATTTTTTTTTGGTAAAGTTTAGAATTAGTTAAGGTGGTCAGACAGTTTTATTATTCTAAAAAAGTCGTAGTAGAAAATTCATAATTAATTAATTGTTTGATAAAAAATTACACAAAAATATGCGTCACATCCGAGCATGAGTCTACTACTTATATCTAGAATCTTGTGAAAAGATATCATCATTTGATTGTGATTAAGGTGGTCAGAAATAAACGTAATTTTTATCTTTTTCCTGAAATTTTCATACTGCTGCATTGAAATCTAAAATTTTCAACAATTAGACTAATTTTTTTTTAGAAAAGGGCTAGTAGTTTAAAAACTACATTCATTTTACTACAGATTCTATTCTTACAACTTTTTCACATAAGGTTGATAAGACATCCAACTTTTTACGTCAAGTTGACTAACCCTAATTTTCTATTTTTTCATTGCCACTTAAGGTCATAGCTTGGTATACCATGATCCTGCACATACCTAAATGGAATACTTGAAGAAGAGGTATACATTGAACAACCAGAAGGGTTTGTTGATCCAGACGAGAGGGACATGGTATGTAGACTACAAAAATCCCTGTATGGATTGAAACAAGCACCTAGAGCCTACTATGAAAGACTTCATTCATATCTTATAAATATTGGATTTGTAAGGACTAGTGAAAATAATAATATTTATTTGAAGAAAGATACTGATGCTAACATTTTGATTGCTGAGATATTTGTTGATGACATCATATTTTGGGGCAATGATATGCTATGCAAATCATTTGCAAATGAAATGAGCAAAGAGTTTGAGATGTCTATGTTTGGAGAGATCATGTTCTTTCTTGTTTTGTAGATCATGCAACAAGATGAAGGTATTTTCATTACAAAATCCAAGTACATCAAAGAAGTATTAAAAATATTCAAGATGGAAGAGTCCAAACTAGTTGGAAAACTGATGAAAACTGTATGTAAGCTGACAAAGGAAGACAAGTCATCAGAGGTAAATCAGACTTTGTACAGATCAATGATTGGAAAAATCATGTATGTTGTACATACTAGACAACATATTGCACATGTAGTAGGAATAGTTGCATAGTTTTTTGCTAATCCCAGGGAATCACATATGACTATTGTGAAAAGAATTCTAAAATATCTGAAGAATACCAAGGAATATGGCTTATGGTATAGAAGAAAAGGCAAATTTGAATTAAGATTCTTTACCGACACTGATTGGGCTGGAAATATTGATGACCGGAAGAGCACAACTGGAGGAGCATTCTTTATGGGTGACAGACTTGTCACATGGATCAACAAGAAGCAAGGATGCATCTCTTAGTCTACTGCAGAAGTAGAGTATGTTGCTGCTGCTCTGAATTGCTCAAATATTGCATGGATCAAATAGTTACTAGAAGGTATGCATTTCTTGAACCAGTAATTATCTATTGTGATAATACAAGTGCAATAAACATTTCCAAGAATCTAGTCATGCATGCTAAAACAAAGCATATTGCCATCAAGTATCATTATTTAAGAGAACAAGTTCAGGCAAAGGAGGTGATACTTGAGTATGTGCAATCAAAGGAACATTTGGTCGATATCTTCACCAAGCCACTGCCCAAGGATGCATTCGAATACTTGAGAAAGAGACTAGGGGTGAGACCCTTCTCTACTGGTTAGTAAGATGACTAGAAGGTTGCATCAGCCTACATATTATCAGAATATCATTCATGTTGATGTAAGCAGAGAAATGGACTTCAAAGATACATCTATACACAACAAGGTATTCATCTACTCTGAGCACCAGAGTTATTATCGATGGATTGGAAAATTTAAGGAAGATATTATGGATAGGAAGGATCCGTTTAATATTTACTGTCAAATACTTATTTGAAAATATGTTTGTTTAGCATTGCTGTCAAAGGGAGAGAGATATCTCATTGTCATACTGATAAAGGGAAAGATTATATCCATTATCATCTCAGGGAGAGATCATATCCATCAAAGTATCCAAAGGGAGACATGTAACATGAATGGGAGAGTACACACAAAGGAAAATAATTGCTGACAAGAGACATCACAAGAAAGGAGAATAGTCAAATGGAGAGAGTTTGACATAGAAAGAAGAACACATCACTTTAGAGAAATAAAGATTCTACATCTATCGAGTACAGGGATTGAAGATAGACAAAAAGCTACAAGAATCAAATCAAAGCTGTTTGAGCTTACCGTTAGCCAGACATTTGTAATAGTTACATTAGGAAAGCTTGATGAAACTATATATTTGGTTGAATGTTTGAAGATGTTAAGTTGGTGATCATGTAAGGCATTAAATTAGTTAATGTATTGTATTGTCATTGATGTCAACTTGATATAATATGTATGGTCATGGAAATACTACCAAAGATTTCAAAGAACCAATGAATCAAAGGCTATACTATCAGTAATGCATATATGTCAAGTATTCACTAAGTGACTATATACACTGATGGAGTGCACACTGATGGACAGATTAAAAGAGAAAAGTCACAGTGTTACCCAAAAATCAAATGCACAGAATTATCGATGAGCAAAGTTACTGTGTTGACCGATGAGAAAAACACAAAGTAACCTGAAGGAAAGAATTATAGTGTTGCCCGACAGAAAAGACAAGGATAGAGATCCTAATGACAACTAAAGTCACACCGATGGAACATTTAGTTATTACCAATGACTTACTAAAGTGTTGATCAAAAAAATAGAGAGTTCAAAAATGACAAAATGCTTAGTTGTCAGGAGCTATAAATAAACTTAACGGATACTTATCATTGTTTTAATCATCCAGATAAAGCCAGAGATAAGTAATTGATTTAAAGCTGATTTGTGTAGTTGGTAAGAAGATCTCTCTGAGATAAAATAGGATTTTTCTTTAAATCTAATTGGCGAGAATTGTGGATCATGCCAAGAATCAATAAATTCAAGAAAAGGTAAATCATGTCTATATAGAGACAAATCCAATTCATTACGAATGGGGGAATGTGTGGGAAGAAAAAAGAAGAGGAAAGATGCTAAAGAAAATTTGAAGAAGAAGAAAGTCTTTATTTAGTCTTGACAAACAAGCTAAAGAAAGAGCTAGATTTTGTAGACATCGATGAACAACGAGATAGCATCACAAAGCAGAACAGTGTGGAGTAAAGGTATAAAATTGATTATATTGATCAGAGTGGTAATGGAGTTATCATATATCTAAAAATTTGCAATTGAGTTATATGTATGAATATATCATTAGTGTTTCAGTTTAACCATTGAAGCATCAAGTCTCTTAACCGAGCAGGACTTAAAAGTCTTTTAAAATTGAGTTACATCCCAAGGACTATCAAAAATTTTGATCATAAAAGTAGCATTGGATATGCCCGATACCTATTGATATGCCTAGTGAGTGTTCGATCAAGGATGGTAGCATTAGATTTCAAATACTAGGTGAGAAACTATCTTTTAAATCCTCTAACAAGGTCACACCTAACAGTGTGTTTGTAACCTTTAATAGGGTTGGTTCTTAACAGGGCTCACTTTAGAAGAGTGAAAATTTGGGGTACCGGTCCCAGTGGTTTTTCCCTTAACAGGGTTTCCACATTAAAAATCCATGTGTTATGTGTTTATGTTTTATTACTTTATTGTTTTACATTCCACATATGCAATTCTAAATTTATTGGTATACTCTGCATATTTACTGTGTTTTGGTAAATAGTTAACTGCTTATCGGTAATCATACAGAAGAGAGATTTACAAAGCAATCTGATAAGTAGAAAATTGATATAAGTAATTCAAGACATTCATCTTGTAGGAAAAAAGATAACTTGAGACATAATTTATGGTTATAAGTTTTAAGGGTTGATTTAATGATTAATTGTTGAGGTCACTGATTCACCCCCCCTCTCAGTTATTACTAACAATTGGTATCAGAGATTGTGTGCTTAGAAGGAAGGTTTTAAGACCTAAGCTAAAGATCACAAGATGAACAGACAAGATGTGCCCAAGTTGAAGAAAGAAAACTTTGCTTCATGGCAGAGAAGAATAAGACTCCACTTATCAGGTATTGGAAATGATGTTACTTAATACTTAGATATTAAATATGTGTTTCCCACAGGAGCACCAATAGTTGAAAAAATGAGAGAGAAGCATGAGCACAATTTCATGATGATAGAGCTTGCTTCCTCACTCTCTGATGCTAAATTTGAAGATGTCAAAACCTGCAAGACTACAAAGCAGATATTGGAAAACTTGATGCTTGTACATGGTGGTGAAAAGAATGTTTTGAGAGCCAAGGCAGAAATCCTCAGAGGAAAGTTTGATGATCTCAAAATGAAAGAAGGTGAAAACATCACTTAGTACAACACAAGAATCAAAGAGGCATTCAATGCTATCCGAGGAGTTGGAGGTGTACTGGATGAAGATACAGTGGTAAGTAAAATTCTAAGAACCTTACTACCTGTATGCAATGAAAATACCTGCAGCTGCACAGCAAGTCAAAACATGCCAACACAAGATATACTAATAAATCAAAGCATGTAAAGAACTTGAAATACAACTACATTTTCACTACAACCTCCGATGAGCTAAAATAAGTGCACCCAAGACTTGTTTGATTTGCTCTTAGAGATTTTGTGGGTGTGCTCTCCCAACACAATGTAATAAATCCCACTATGATGCAAGCTAGAAGATGGTGAAGGGATTGAGAACAAGTATGAGGAACTTGCCCCAAGCTTCACATGATGAAGATTGAGAATGCAATAGTGAATCTAGAATGAAGATGCAAGATGAAATAAAATAAGATTGATTTACATTACCTAACATGTCGTATCTAGATGATCTAATGCTCATAAGAAACTAAATAGAATGAGTACTAAGAAATTCTCAAGAAAAATGCTCGAAAATGCAATCACTAGCTAGTTACTCTCACAAAAACTAGTTCTCATTAGTTGCAAATGAGGAGTGAGGCCTCCTTTTATGGATTTGACATGAAAAATGAAGGGCTGAGATTAAGAGGTGGAAAATGA
>MU227396.1:901097-928861 GCA_018584345.1 Thuja plicata | reverse complement strand
AATTTAATTAAATAAATAGAAGAATATAACGATTATAGTCAATTAATAAAATTAACCATAATGTTAAGGGAAAATATTAATAAAAATTAATATTAGTGTGAATGGACAATTTTAGGTGTCTACACTACCTACTTATGCTATTAAAGTATCTGCCATTCAAGAAATGAGAGTAGTAGAAAATAATAATGTTACTCTAGACAGTTTGATTGGAAGAGTGATTTCATTTGAGATGAATAATTTTGATAATAGTGTCTTCCCAAAAATAGTGTCTACATTCAAATATTCTATGAGAATAAGTAAATCAATTCATAAACACACTATGAGAAAAGATAGTGATAGTGAAATTGAAGAAGAAGATCTTGATGAATTTGAAGTGCTTATGGATAGAAGAATGCAGAGAGGCAAAGGTAAATACAAAGGTAAATTACCACTTGTTTGTTTTAATTGTAAAGAGATTGGACACTTTGCTGCAAGATGTCCTAACAGAAGAAAAGATGACATAAGTAATGACAAATCATTTGAAAATAAGTCTGACAGAGGTGATTATAGAATCTATTGAAAATCAGAGAGAAGAGATACCCGAGAATATAAGGACAAAGGAAAGAAGGGAAGTTACCTAGAAAAATGCAAAGATGATGATATTGATACCAAATCTAAGGAAGACATCTAGATGGTGTTTGTGGTAGTAAAAATTGATTTAGATGATGATGAAGAAAGGTATGTAGAAACTACACTCATATCTAAATTTAGTAAAAATGGTGTTTGGAAAATAGATAGTGGCTACACTCACCATATGACCGGTGATAAGAAAAAGTTTGAGACTTTTGAATAATATAAAGGTGGTTTAGTAAGAATGGGTAATGACACACCTTGTCCAATCGAAGGTAAAGGAACCATAATGTTGAATAACCAGATAAAATTTGAAAATTTTTATTGGGTAAATGGATTGAATTATAATCTATTGAGTGTTTCTTAGTTGAATAATTTAGGTCACAGAGTAGCATTTGAAAATAAAAAGGCAAAGATCTTCAATAAATCAAGAAATCTGATTGGTACCGGTGAGCACACAAAAGGTAACTTATTCTATTTGAATGATACTGACACCACTCATTTGATTGCTACAAATGAAGATATATGGTTGTGGCACAAAAGATTGTGTCATGTGAACTTTGACAACATGATAAAGATTAGCAAAAAGAGAAATGTTAGAGGCTTACCGATGATGACCAAGCCTAACAACATCATTTGTAATAATTGTCAAAAGGTTAAGATGACAAAGTCTAGTTTCAAGAGCGAAACCCATACATCTGCTACCATTCTAGAATTAGTCCATATTGATTTATGTGGACCTATGAAGACAAAAAGTTATTATGGAGATATATATTTTATTCTCTTTGTTGATGATTACTCTAGAATGATGACAGTCATGTTCCTAAAAGATAAATCAGAAGAATTTAATATGTTTAAATGGTATAAGGCAATGGTTGAGAAATAAAGTGGTAAATAATTAAAATGCTTAAGGTTAGATAGAGGAGGGGAATTTATTTCATATGAATTCAATAACTTTTGTAATGAACATGGAATTAGAAGATAGGTCTCTGCACTAAGAACACCACGGAAAAATGGAATTGCTAAAACAAGGAACAGATCCATAGTTAATTGTGAAAGGAAACTGATGATAGAGAAAGACATCACCCAAATCTTTTGGAGAGAAGCTGTTAGTACTACTTTTTATACATTGAACAGAGTACAATTGAAGAAAGACACCTTATAGGCTTTGGTATGGATACACACCCAATGTAAGTTATTTCAAAATTTTTGGCAGTCAATGTTATATCTTAAAAGATGATAGAAATGGAAAAATTGACTCCAAGAGTGATGAAGGAATCCTTCTAGGGTATTCTACCAAGAGCAAGGCTTATAAATGTCTAAATAAAGCCTCTAACAAAATTGTTGAAAGTGCAAATGTAAAGATAGATGAATTTGCAAAGAAGAATGAAAAGGAAAGAACTAAAGAAACAAAGAACTACAATAGGTTTTCTTACAATGAGGAACCTGACACTCTACTTGACTGATAATGTAGAGCTCCTGAGAAATAGATCATTGCACCCGAGCATCAGGATGCAAATACCGACGATTAGAATATTGCTCAAGATGATGCACAAAGTGATTGAGAACAAAATGAAGAACAAAATGATGATCATGCTAATAGACAAAGAGTTGAACCTGTATTTGCAAGATATGTCAAAAAGCATCATCCACAGAACCTGATCATAGGAGATAAAAAGGCTGGTGTAAGAACCAGAAGTAAGTCTCTAAATACAAGATGTCTTATTTGTGATTATGAGCCCAAATCTGTCAATGTTGCACTAGATAATGATGAATGGATAAGTGCTATGAATGAAGAGATTGAGAAGATAGAGAAAAACAAGACATGGACACTTGTACTAAGACCAGATGACAAGAATTTCATTGGTACAAAATGGATATTTAGGAATAAACTAAATGAGAATGGAGAAGTCACCAAAAATAAAGTAAGACTAGTATGCAAGGGGTATGTACAAGAAGAAGTGATTGAATATGGAGAGACCTTTGAACCCATTGCTAGGATGGAAGGAGTGAGAATATTACTTGTGTATGCTGCATATAAAGGCTTCAAGATATATCAAATGGATGTCAAGTCTATATTCTGAAATGGAATACTTGAAGAAGATGTATACATTGAACAACCAAAAGCATTTTTTGATCCAGACAAGAGGGACATGGTATGTAGACTATAAAAATCCCTGTATGGATTGAAACAAGCACCCAAAGCCTGGTATGAAAGACTTCATTCCTATCTTATAAGTATTGGATTTGTAAGGACTAGTGAAAACAATAATCTTTATTTAAAGGAAGATACTAATGCTAACATTTTGATTGCTGAGATATTTGTTGATGACATCATATTTGGAGGCAATGATATTCTATGCAAATCATTTTCAAATGAAATGAGTAAAGAGTATGAGATGTCTATGTTTGGAGAGATGAAATTATTTCTTGGTCTGTAGATCATGCAACAAGATGAAGGTATTTTCATTACACAATCCAAGTACATCAATGAAGTACTAAAAATATTCAAGATGGAAGAGTCCAAACTAGTTGGAACAGCGATGGAAACTATATGTAAGATGACAAAGGAAGACAAGTAATCAGAGGTAAATTAGACTTGGTACAAATCAATGATTGGAAAACTCATGTATGTTGTACATACTAGACCAGATATTGCACATGCAGTAGGAATAGTTGCATGATTTTCTTCTAATCCCAGGGAATCACATATGACTATTGTGAAAATAATTCTAAGATATCTGAAGAGTACTGAGGAATATGGCTTATGGTATAGAAGAGAATAAAATTTTGAATTAAAAGTCTTTACCGATGCTGATTGGGCTGGAAATATTGATGACTAGAAGAGCACAACTAGAGGAGCATTCTTTATGGGTGACAAACTTGTCACATGGACCAGCAAGAAGCAAGGATGCATCTCTCAGTCTACTGTAAAAGCAGAGTATGTTACTGCTACTTTGAATTGCTCAAATATTGCATGGATCAAACAGTTACTAGAAGGTATGCATATGGAAATTATTGAACCAGTAATTATCTACTATGATAATACAAGTGAAATAAATATTTCCAAGAATCCAATCATGCATGCTAAAACAAATCATATTGCCATCAAGTATCATTATTTAAAAGAACAAGTTTAGGAAAAGGAGGTGATACTTGAGTATGTGAAATCAAAGGAACAATTGGCTGATATATTCACCAAGCCACTGCCCAAGGATGCATTTGAATACTTGAGAAAAAGACTAGGGGTCAAACCCTTTTCTACTAGTCAATAAGATGACTAGAAGGCTACATTAGCCTACATATTATCAAAATATCATTCATGTTGATACAAGCAGAGAAATGGAATTCAAAGATACATCTATACACAATAAGGTATTTATCTACTCTAAGCACCAGAGTTATTTCTAATGGATTTGGAAATTCAAGGAATATATTATGGATAGGAAGGATCCATTTGACATTTATTGTCAAATACTTATTTGAAAAGATATTTTTTTCGCATTTCTATCAAAGGGAGAGAGATATCTCATTATCATACTGATAAAGGGAAACATTATATCCATTATCATCTCAGGGAGAGATCATATCCATCAAAGTATCCAAAGGGAGACATGTAACAAGAATGGGAGAGTACACACAAAGGAAAAGAATGGCTGACAAGAGACATAACAAAAAACAAGAATAGTAAAAGGGAGAGAGTTTGACACAACAAAAAGAACACATCACATCAGAGAAAGAAAGATTCTAAATCTATCTAGTAAAGGCATTGAAGATAGACAAAAAACTACAAGAATCAAATCAAATCTATTTGAGCTTACCGATAGCCAGACATTTGTAATAGTTACATTAGGAAAGCTTGATGAAACTATATATTTCATATTATATTAGTAATAGTATAGTATGATAATGTAGTATGTTTCCATCAATGCCAAAGGGAGAGATTGATGAGATGTAGCTGATTGAATGTTTGAAGATGTTAAGTTGATGATGATGCAAGGCATTAAATTAGTTAATGTATTGTATTGTCATTGATGTCAACTTGATATAATCTGTATGGTCATGGAAATACTGCCAAAGACTTCAAAGAACCAATGAATCAAAGTCTATGCTATCATTAATGCATATAAGTCAAGTATTCACTAAGTGACTATATACACCGATGGAGTGCACGCTGATGGATAGAGTAAAAGAGAAAAGTTAGTGTTACCTGATGAGAAAATACACAACATTACCGATGAGCAAAGTTATTGTGTTGACCGATGAGAAAAACACAGAGTAACCCGATGAAAAGAATTACAGTGTTGCCTGATGGAAAAGACAAGGATGGAGATCCCGATGAAAACTGAAGTCACACCGGCGGAACAGTAAGTTATCACTGATGACTAATTGAAGTGTTGACTGATAGAACAAAGAGTTCAGAAATGACAAAATGCTTAGCTGTCAAGAGCTATAAATAGACTTAACAGATACTTATCATTGTTTTAATCATCCAGATAAAGCCGAAGATAAGTAATTGATTTAAAACTGATTTGTCCAGTTGGCAAGAAGATCTCTCTGAGATAAAATAGGAGTTTGGTTTAAGTCTAATTGGCGAGAATTGTGGATCACGCCAAGAATCAAGAAAGCCAAGAAAAGGTAAATCATGTCTATATAGAGACAAACCCAAGTCATTACAAATGGGGGAATGTGTGGGGAGAAAAAAGAAGAGGAAAGATGCTAAAGAAAATATGAAGAAGAAGAAATTCTTCATTCAGTCCTAATCAACAAGCTAAAGAAAGAGCTAGATTTTGCAGACACCGATGAACAGTGAGACAACATCATAGAGCAGAATAGTGTGGAGAAAAGGTATAAATTTGATTATATTGATTAGAGAGGTAATGGACTTACAATAGATCTAAAAATCTGCAATTGAGTTATATGTATGAACAGATCATTAGTGTTTTAGTTTAACCATTGAAGCATCAAGTCTTTTAATCGAGCAAGACTTAAAAGTCTTTTACAATTGAGATACATCCCAAGGAGTATCAAAATGTTTGATCATAAAAGTAGCATTGGATATGCCCGATACCTATTGACAAGCCAAATGCATGTTTGATCAAGGATTGTAGCATTAGATGCCAGATACTAGGTGACAAACTATCTTTTACATCCTCTAACAAGGTCACACCTAACAGTGTGTTTGTAACCTTTAACAGGGTTGGCTCTTAACAGGGCTCACTTTAGAAGAGTGAAAATTTGCGGCACTGGTCCCTGTGGTTTTTTTCTTAATAGGGTTTCCACATTAAAAATCCTTGTGTTATGTGTTTATGTTTTATTACTTTACTATTTTACATTTCACATGTGCAATTTTGGATTTATCGGTATACTTTGCATATTTACTGTGTTTCGGTAAATAGTTAACTCCTTATCTGTAATCATACAGAAGAGAGATTTACAAAGCAATTTGACAAGTACAAAATTGATATAAGTAATTCAAGGCATTCATCTTGTAGGATAGAAGATAACTTGAGACATAATTTGTGGTTATAAGTTTTAAGGGTTGATTTAAGGATTAATTGTTGAGGCTATTGATTCACCCCCCCCCCTCTCAGTTATTACTAACACTAATACCAGGAGCTACCCTACCCAATAAAGCATCCTATAAAATGACTCCCCAATAGAATGAAGAGATTGATAGACAAATCCAAGAGCTCTTAGAACAAGGCCTTATAAGAAAGAGCATTAGCCCTTGTGCCGTACCCACAGTCCTAGCCCCCAAAAAGGGAGGAACTTGGAGGTTATGTATAGACTCCAGAGAAATTAATAGGATCACCATTAGGTATAGGTTCCCTATCCCTAGGATAGAATACCTAATCAAATGTCTAGGAGGAGCAAGGTAGTTTACAAGGATACACTTAAAGAGTGGCTATTATCAAATCAGAGTAAATGAAGGGGATGAGTGGAAAACATCCTTCAAGACTACAGAAGGACTGTATGAGTGGCTTTTCATGCCATTTGGGTTGTCAAATGCCCCATCAAAATTCATGAGGTTGATGAATGAGGTACTTAAAGAGTACAATGGAAAGTTTATATTGGTCTACTTAGATGATATAATCATCTATAGTAAGACAAGGGAAGAGCACCTCAAACACCTTGAACTGGGTTTTAAGAAGCTGCAAGAGGAGAAGTTGATGATTATCTTAGAAAAGTGTGAGTTCATCAAGACAGAGTTAGTGTACCTTGGTTTTGTGCTATCTCAAGGTAACTCAAAGATGGATCCTAGAAAAGTAGAGGCTATCATCAACTGGCCTACTCCAAGAACAAGCACTGAGGTAAGAATTTTTCATGGTCTAGCACAGTACTATAGAAATATTATTAAGCAATTCAGTGCAATCTGTTCTCCTATGTTGGACATTATTAAAGGAGGAATGAAGAATAAGTTTGTTTGGAATGAACAAGCTAACCATGGTTTTGAGCTACTGAAAAACAAGATTGTAACCCAACCAATTTTGGTCTTGCCAAGTTTTGAAAAGTTGTTTACAGTGGAGTGATGGAAAAAATGTTGTAATTGGAGCTGTCTTAAGCTAAGAAGGAAGACCAGTGGACTTCCACTCTGAGAAACTAAGTGAAGATTAGAAGAAATATTCTTCTTATGAAATAGAGATGTATGCTCTAGTCTAGTCACTGAGAAAATGGAGGCATTACTTTCTTCCAAAGGAGTTCATAGTCTATTCAGTCAATCAAGCCTTGAGCTTCTTGAACTCACAAGACAAATTGAGTCATAAGCATATGAAGTGGGTTGAATACCTGCAAGCATACACATTCAACATCAAACACAAGAAGGGATTGTAGAACAAGGTTGCAGATGCCTTGAGTAGAAGAGCCCTTACTGTCCAAGAGATCCAAATGCAGAGCATGGGAATAGATAACTTCAAATATCTATATGGTGATGATGAAGACTTTGTAGACATTTACAAGGTATGTCAAGAATATCAAAACCACTTTCATAGTAAATATTCTGAATATAATTTGCAAAGTAATCACATATTTAAAGGAAGCCAACTATGTGTCCCTAAAGGGTCTATAAGGGAGAATTTGATTCAGGAGAAGCATAATGGTGCATTGAGTGGTCATTTTGGGGTCAGTAAGACACAAGTACTTGTTTAGAGATTTTACTTTTGGCCAAAGATGAATGTGGATATTAGGAAATATGTTGAGAGTTGCATTATGTGTCAGAAGGCCAAGGGAACATCCACTAATGCTAGTCTATACCAACCACTTCCTATCCCAACTAGACCATGGGAATGCTTGAGAATGGACCTTGTGGTTGGATTGCCTAAGTCAAGATAGGGAATGGATAGTGTCTATGTTATAGTAGACAGGTTTAGTAAAATGGCTCACTTTGTGCCATACAAAACAACCAATGATGCCTGTCAAATAACTTCTATTTTCTTTAAAGAGGTTGTCAGAATACATGGATTTCCTTTGAGCATTTTTTTGGACAGAGACACCAAGTTTATGAGTTAATTTTGGAAGACTCTATGGAAAAAGTTGGGCACCAACTTATCCTTTGGATCTGGATACCATCCTCAAACTGATGGTCAAACGGAGGTAGTTAATAGGAGTCATGGAAATATCCTAAGATGGTTAAAAAAGGATTATGGTCAAACATGGGAACAACTCATAGGTTAAGCTGAATATGCTTACAATGACACTGTGAACAGGACTACTGGAAAGAGTCCTTTTGAAATTGTATATGGTATACACCCTAGAGGCATTTATGAGCTTAGATAATTGAAGGATGGAGTGAAAGGCAATGGATATGTTGAGGACTTTGCATATGCTATGCAAGAAGTTCATGACACAGTCAGGTTGACACTAATTGACAACACTGAGAAGATCAAGAGTAAAGTTGATGAAGGAAAAAAGGATGTTCAATTCAAGGTTGGATATCTAGTTATGGTACATATTAAAAAGGCTAGACTATAGAAATGAATCCCACACAAGTTACAGATGAGAAGGATTGGCCTCTGCACTATACTGGCCAAGTATGGAGAAAATGCTCACAAGGTGGAGTTACCAGAGAACACAGGCTTGTCACCTATCTTTAACATTGCAGACTTGGTTCTATACAAGGGAAAAATCCTTGATCTAGATCAGAGTTTGACTAAGGTCATCCAAGAGGTAGAAGAACTCCATTTTCCATCTACACCAGTCAAGAAGGCAGACTGCATACTGGAATCCAGAATTTAAAAGAAAACTAGGAAGATAGATTACAAAGAACACTTAGTGAAGTGGCAAGGAAAATTGGATGCAGATACAACATGGATAAAGGAGTTAGAATTCAAAAATTTGGGCATTGACCCTGACTTACTCAATCCAAGGATGGATTGAAAACTTTCACTTAGGGAGGACGGTGTAGGAGCACCTATGCCAC
Source organism: Thuja plicata (assembly GCA_018584345.1). NCBI lineage: Eukaryota > Viridiplantae > Streptophyta > Pinopsida > Cupressales > Cupressaceae > Thuja > Thuja plicata. The sequence goes on along the minus strand of MU227396.1, from coordinate 919,833 downwards.
CTTCTAAACCCTAGATATTTTGGCTTGTAACTGACCTTGGCTAAGTCAGTGTGTGTTTATTTTGGACCTTAGAAGGTCTTGCAAGGTTTGTTACTAGGAGAAGGTCTTGCAAGGTTTGTTACTAGGTGGATAGATAGTTAGTGTCTAATCCAACCTAGTATAGTTAAGTTACTTTAATGCTTAGTTTTGGCCTAAATGGGAAATGATGTCAAAATGTGTCCAAGACCCATGTGTGGGTAGTAAGATGATTAAGGAGGAATAAATGATGTTATTTCATCAAACTAAATGGGTTAGAGGCCCTAGAATATAGTTTGCATCATAAATGCAAAAGATGCCAAAAAGTTGTCATGACAACATTTGCATCTTTTTGCAAATGTTGCATGCAACTCGACAACATTGGATTTCCACCATTCTAGGAGTGGGAAATGAATGTTAGGGGCCTGAAATGGTGGAAAAAGAATCTTTAGACACTGTATGGCTCATTTCCTAAGGTAGAGTAAATGTATGCAAGTTTGGAGAGCAATAGAACAAGTATTTTTGGAAATAGAGTACAGTCGGTGTATTTGCAAGATATTTGTGTTTTAATGGATTGAATTGACTGATATAAGAGTTGATTCATTTGGTAGAGACATATCTAAGATTTTTTCATTCAGAGTGAAAATAGATTAGAGTTGATTTGAGAGGTGTAGGAAATTGTTTACTAACTAGGTAGTATGCTGGTCCAGTTTAGGTAGTTTTTGGTTTCATGGCTTCCCCATGAAATTCAACAATGGGAAATGAAAAAGGTTGAATTAATGTCATAGGGGAGCCTCTTTAAAGTGTAAATATGTGGGTAGGAGGTCATAGGAGTCAATTTGCAATTTTTAAAGCCATGCCCTAGGTGAGCTAGGACAGTCTGGTTAGTGGTATGGCATAGGAAGACAAGAGTGCAGAGACAAGGGTGTGCATGGGATTACTGAACCAAGTATGGTCTCAATGTCATTATAGTCTCATAGACCCATAGTGTTGAGTTAATAACTCACCCAATTCATTTGGATTGATTTTTACATAGAAATCAGAGAAGTGCTTGTGAGGAGCCAAAATAGGCCTAATAGCCCTACATTTCAGGACAGAGGTGTACGGACAGGTTGGGAACCCTATACCTTAGAAATATTTTAGGTTTCCTGAAATTTTATCTAGGTCCTAGATTTTTTTTAGGGGTTGTGTGGAAGTTTTCAGAGAAAATCTTGAAAAACCCTCTGGATAGGGCTAATTGGTGTTTTAGGCCTAATAGGACAATTTGGGTGCAATTTTGAAACTTGACCAAGTAGGGATTTCAGACCTATGGGATTTGGATTGTATGGCTGAAGAATGATAATACAAAGAGTGTAAAAGGCCCTTGTATCATGTGTGGATTTGGTATGAAAAGTTTAGCATTGGAATTCTTCAAGGCCAAGAAGAAGTATTGAGACAAAACTAGTGATGGATGTCCTTCAAGGTGAAACACAATAGTTGTAACTCTTAGGGAAGATTTAGGAGTAGTCATAGGCTTAGTTTCTATAGAATTGTGAGGTCCTAGAGTTTATTTAGGATTATAAAGTGGACTAGGACAAGCAAGGTCCTGTCTAGTGTATTGTGAAGCACACCTTGGGGTTACTTCTATCAGCACTAAGACAAGGATTCCATGATCCTATTCAACATGTGCAACCTTTTAAACATAGTTTCTTTGGAAACCCTCCTATTGCCTTGTAGCCTTTTCTCGAAGGGTTTTTGATCTTACACAAAATACTTCCACATAACCCCTTGAAAAAATTAGGTTTTTAGATACCCTTTATGGCCTAAGGTGTTAGACTTAAGCACCAAAACATGAAGATTAAAGGAAGACAGGATAACACACAAAAATGCTACTATAATGAGGCCTAAATAGGTCTACACTTACACTACAAGTACTCTTTCCTTGCATCCAATTACCAAAAAAATGCTTGGATCATGTGAGGGCATGTATAAGGGTCTTATACACCAATTTTGAGGTCTTGATTGATCCCTAAACAGAAGTTATGTAGACAGTCCTAATTCAGTGATTGGTGCATACATGGTTATATACACCTAGGGCATCATGGCAAGCCCATCTCCCTACACGTTGACAAACCCAAACTGCATATTCTTAAATTACATTGATAATTCTTTAATTAGACCAAGGGGCATTAGATTCCCATGGTGGAATCGAAGGGAAAACACAATTACAAAGTGAAACCTTGATTTAGGGCCTACAAACTAGGCAGTGGGATTGAAAATTCAATAACTTGAAATCTATATATAATCAATATATGAGACCAAATGAAAATGGAAGAAGAATCATAGGACCATCTAGATATGTCAAACTTTCATTCAATTTCTTATGTACCTATCCGTACCAATTAATCGTTCCTCGAGAATGCAAGAAAATGGTTGTTTTTATTGATTGAATGCCAAAAATTACATCACATTAACCTACCACCTGCCTATAAGGGCTTTTGTAGGAACTCCCAATGGTTATATCTCATGTTTTAACTAACTAGCCATTTGGGAGTTGATTTACAACTTTTTGTCAAAAGTTGCTTGACAAGTTTTGAGCAACTTTGCATTCTAAGTGACCAAACTTGGTCCAAACTAGATGTTATGATCCCTAATGGACCAAAACATGTAAAAAAAAGAAAATAATAATAAATTAACCTATTACTAAGGTTAGGGACACTATTTGATTAATAGTTGACCAAGGTCTTATAATTTTCAATCTTGGAACTAGGTCTTACAAAGATGAAACCTTTTATTCTAACAAGATCTAGAGGCCACTAGGACCTTCATGGAACCCTAAGTGCTAGGGTTCTCCTGCACCATTTCCTCTCTTGTCTTCTCAAATGATTACATATAGTAGAGTGATCCTGATAGCGCAGGTAGTACCGACTGTAAATATTGTAATTTAATGTAAGTAGCTTGCATAGGTTAAGTTACCCAAGTAGATGAGATGTCTACGAATAATAAGTCCAACGCCATTCCAAAGGTTGGCGAATTGATGATTTTTCTGTACACAAGTTATATAAATTTTCTAGCTATTTTTTTCAGGTTTATGAGTAGATTAATGCTCTCTTGGAGCTTCTAGTGTAATCACCACTGATGTTGGATTCAAAGTTAATGAAGGAATGATAGGAATTTCTTGGCACTATGTTGTGTGTTGTCTTTGAATCTGGAGCTAAAAAAATTCATTCATGTTGTATGTTTTCTTATGTCCTCTGCTCTATTTCTTTAATGATTTGATGGAATAATTTACCTTGCTACTAACATATGTGTTGTTGAATAGATTTTTTCCTTCAAAAGAAATGTAAATAATGACTCAATATACCTGGATGAAGGCACAAATTCTACCAACAGTTGGATGAGTTATCATTGGTTGATAACCCTCCTCTTAATTAAGAGGTATAGCTCCCTCATGAAAGGATATTCAATAAATTAGATAACAGAGTGTATCTTTAACCTGAAGATACAAAAGGCTTCTCGACATCCACCCATAAACATGAAATGAATGTGTTTATAGGACTTGCTAACTTAAACAAGATGAAAAGAAGGTAGGAAGCCACAATACTTACCTGCTTAATCTTTCAACATCACAGAAGAAAATGAGAGGGAATAACATTATATTTTGAAAACATAAATGACAATGCAAGACTACATTTAAAATATGAAAGGAATTACCACATGATTCATTCCAATCCAAGAATTACATCCTTAGACCACAAGATATGATAAACACAACCTATTTTTATTATAAATGCATAACAAAAAACCACAAGATTGAACTATCCTAGAAAATACAAATGAAATAGAGAATATTAAGATCATTCCCCTATCCCCTATTACAATCAAAAAATAATTCTTCCCTCCGTTGTGATAGCACATAGACTTCCCCCTCAGAAAAAGCAGAACATCCCGCCTCTTTTTTGTTGGCCTCTTTATCTTCCTTACGAACGTTTCTTTTTCAGTTATGAAAACCGATTCTTGTAGTGGTATCTAGGTAATGTTTAGTTTTGTAAGGCTAAATATTAATACAATTCTTATTATTTCCCTTTTACATATTAAATGTGACCCAATTTCATAAAACATCGACCAAGATGTTTTGACATGTGGACTTCTCTTCTTAAATTCACAAATCTTGTGTAATGTGTTAAGAATTCTTCCACCTGTGATTCTTCAGCAACACTTGGAAACTATAGGCACCTGTCATTCCTATTTGAAGACACCTATAGACTAAATGATTGGCTTTCTTAGACCAATTTGGGGGTACTCTGCTTAATACCTCATGATTGCATCTATCGGGTAAAATGAGCATCCTGTCAAACATGTGGCACTTGATCCCTTGTATTCCTCCTTACTCTTTGGCATCCAAATAGGAACTTGGGTTTAATCATGTCATTCATGCAAGAGTTTGAGGATTTTGGTAATCCATGCATTCATGATTTACATTCATTTTTGCTTTCAAACACGGGGATGTCTCCTTAACACCGTATTAACCCATCACTTGCTAATTTCATGCTGAGTCACCATAAAATCTTGATTGGAACTGTAGAATATTTAAGAATAAGCTTGGTATTGGCTCCTTCCTATATCTTCAAATTGCAAGTGTCTGATTTCTTAAACTATGAATCTGCTATGAAACATCTACATGGCTCTATCTATATGAATTTTGATCAATTTACTTCCACACAAAGGCCCGATGCTTATTCAAGATGCCTGATTACCCAAAAAATTTAGCTAAATTCACACATTGACTCCTCAGTCACCATCATCTTATGCAGATTTTCCAAAAATTGAGACCTTGAACATCTGAATTTGGTCTTTCTGGCAATTATTGGGCCTTAACAGAGCACCTCTCTTACTTGGAGTTGATATCTATATTATATATTGAAGATATTTAGCATAACATCATGTGCATGGGAAATGTTTTAATCTCAGTTGTAGGACTCCTCTATTGTCTCCAAATTCATAGGTAATGTCAAACCATAGTCCAATCATCATGATCAAGACGCTGATCATAGCCATGATCACTCTACAACACCCTATTGTTTCATCAACTCTCAATATTCCCATGGTTCACTTATTCTCATGGCCCTCATTCTGCAATTTAGTCCCTCAAGAACAATATACATAGGAATCAAACTTGGTCCTTTTCCATATCAATCCCACCATTGTGCTTGAATGGTATACAATGTGCTGAACTATGAGTGGAATGGAGCTGAGCTCGGGTAATGATGTTGTCAAAACTATTGTTCCTCATCGGGTCTATGAACCACAACTTCCTTGCATCCATGATCGCACATCCACTCTGTTTACCTTACTAGTAATCTCTATCAATTAACATTTTTTTGAATAGTTTGTATTATTCCCACGTTGATCTTGAGGTACCATGGATTGGAGTTTTAAAACTACATAAGAAACCCGATCACCTTGGCGCTGAATCTTCATCATAGTCATCATCAAGATCAGGCTCTTGATTGTGAGAACCCGATTAATGGTGTTGTCAATGGTTTCAATTAGTGAAGTCATCGAACAAAACACATTTTCTTTGTGAGCTCTTGCATGACACCGCCCACTATCAAGGCATCAACCGCTCTACACATTGACATTTTTTTGAACATTTGGGAGTTCGTCCCTAGGTTGTGCTTCCATACTTAAGACCAACAATTTAATCTCCTAGCTTTTTTGGAATGACATGCTTCTAGATCTATTCAATGATACCAAAGGTGCCCAACACTTCAAAAATTACATTTTTATGCCAACTTCAAAACACATCTTGGAGCATCTGACTTTAGGATCATTTTCTTCATTGTATGGAGCCACTTTTAGATATTAACATCCCCATCTATGTAGCATCATCCTCGTTAAGATCTCGAGCCCATTACACTTCCTTTACCATTCATAAGCTTTACATATACTTAGACTGATGAGTAATGCTCATCGCATTCAAAATCCACTTCTTGTATTTATGCATCAATGCATATTTATGAACTACTCTTTACTTGATTTATGTCACTTTCATTTTATACCTGACCAGGGCTTTGGCATTGCGCAAGTGTCAAATTTGGTTTGCACTTAAACACTATACACTGCAAATGCACTACTGGTATAATTTTCCAATGCCATTGACTTATGAGTTCCATATCAATCCCCTCTAAGATCACAATATTGTCAATTGCATCTGTTTCCCATACATGTTCTGCATAATTATGTGGTGACAAAATCACATATAAAAGAAGACTTGGATTTCCCTGACATATAACTTTGACTACATGGATAGTCTTAGCAGTTTCATTCAATGCTTTGATTGGGTCCAAAGATGGATTGGAGACATGCATATTCTCATAAATATTGGACTATAGATTATATAGATATCAAGGCACTCCAAGCTTTGAATTTGAAACTCCAATCTAAGATTGGATCATTATGAACCTACGGTTCTGAATCACTGAAATCAATGAACCTGTGAATCCTTTGTACCAACTAAACTTGATAAACTTAGTGAACCTTCCTATGAAGCCATCTAAACCTGAACTTTGAACTATTGAAACTCTTTACTGAACCTGGCCTTGAAATATTTGATCTTCTACACTGATGGACTTATATATTTGAACTGACAAGTCATTTTCTTGGAACCAAAATTTTGAAATGAAATCACCAGACATCTCACAACACTGAATTCATTGAACCATATTTAACTAAGATGAATCAGAATAAACCATTTAAACCTGCATTAGAAAATTGAACCACTTGGAAATGCTATGAGCTTAGTTCAAAGAGGTTCAAGACCCTAAATTGAAAGTTTTATTACCGGGATCTATATGGGTACCAACATGGGCTCTAACTATGGGACTATTTTTGGAACAAAAATAGAGAACTCCAGCAATCTATGGGAAAAGAGAAGTTCTTTATCCATGGGCGAATAGAGTCACTAAGAAAAGGAAAACCAAGAGTTACTAGTATAAGGGCGAAAGGGAGCAGGGGCAAAGCCAACCAGCCTAAACACCTAAACTACCAGTAAGCACGAAGCTTGTGCATTTTTCAAAATAACACTACGCACACCAAAACAATATTTACAATATATACAAAGGTAGGAAGAGAGCCTACCACAGGAACCAAAAGTAAGAACAGGTCACATGAATCCATTTACCAACAGGGAGAAATAGGAGCCTTTCTGGAGTAGCAAGTCATGTCTCACTGGAGCAGCTCCAATCCAATGCCTACTAGTGACTTCTTCTATGCTGAACCTCAAGATAAAGGCACATATAAATATGCTAACCAAGCACTTCTTCTCAAACAACCATAATTCATTATAGCATTCTTTTTCCCCTGAGGATTGATCTTCCACATTCATCAAGGCAGATTTCATTTCAAACTAAAAAAAATGGACTATAGAAATTTCTTCAAGAAAGGATGCACAATATCTGGAAATGCTGTCATCAAGACTCATGCTTTGTATTCTATTTTTTTTCTCTCTCAAAGTGTCATCACATTTTCTAGAATTATTTCCATAACCCAAATTAGAAAAACTACATATAGAGGAATGAAAAGAGGATTTATTTATCAATGTTTCATTTTCAACTTGATTTTGATAGGTACCTGAATCATTCCAAGAGAAATGATCTGGTTTGAGAGATGATATAAATTTGTGTATAATGTCTTCTTCTTCATTGAGAAGGGAATCTTTCAACACACTATTCGAGTCACCAGTAGGTTGGAAGTCAGATTTATATCTCCTTTTCTCAAACAAAATTTCATCATGAGATGCTTTAGCCAAAGGTATCTTTACCTCATCACAACCACTAATTTCATTTTTAGATTGATAGGATTTCTCAATGGGTTGACCACCAATTTCACAATGGGATAGATTACTTTCAGCCTTCTCATTAAAAACAAAAGATTCAAAATCTGGTGGCGTGGCTTCAAAATTTTCACAAAGAAGACTATTATCAGTTTCAAATCTAAAGCTTTCTAAATCCAAAGGGAAAAAGGATTTGAATGCACCTTTATCTATGTTTCCTTGAGCACCATCATGTTCATTAAAGACTTCATAGTTGCGAGAGATGAAATAAGATGATATTACAGGAGGTCCCTCATCATCAACTGTTAGTTCTTCTTTCATCCTTGCCACCTGTCCTTCATACTCCTTCAGATCCTTGAGTTTGTGGAATAGTGCACAGAGGCTACTCCACAAAAGAGTTCTTGCATGATCATCTTCCATACTGATATTTTCTCTAATAGCCCAAGAGATACTTTCTTTGAAACTATCCAAGAACTCATCCAACACTTTGTCGTGCATTGGATAAATTTCCATAAGGGTAGGATTAGGCCTTTTCTTGATCACGATCTTTCTGGTCTGCATGATGAATTAATAAAGTCACCAAGCCTGCATATACATATATAATATACAAACTAAGGAAATAAATTTAGCACTGAACTTCGATTCCAAATTCCCAGCAGAGTCGCCAAAAAATCTGTTGGTGAACAAATTTGTCCTTCAAAAGAAATGTAAATAATGACTCAATATACCTGGATGAAGGCACAAATTCTACCAACAGTTGGATGAGTTATCATTGGTTGATAACCCTCCTCTTAATTAAGAGGTACAACTCCCTCATGAAAATATATTCAATAAATTAGACAACAGAGCATATCTTTAACCTGAAGATACAAAAGGCTTCTCAACATTCACCCATAAACATGAAATGAATGTGTTTATAAGAATTGCTAACTTAAATAGGATGAAAAGAAAACAAGAAGCCACAAGACTTACCTGCTTAATATTTCAACATCACAGAGGAAAGAGAGAGGGAATAACATTCTATTCTAGAAACCATAAATGACAATGCATGACTACATTTAAAATATGAAAGGAATTACCACATGATTCATTCCAATCCAAGAATTACATGCTCAGACCACAAGATCTGATAAACACAACCTATTTTTATTATAAACACATAATAGAAAACCACAAGATTGAACTATCCCTACAAATAAAAATGAAATACAAAATATTAAGCTCATTCCCCTATCCCCTATTACAATCATAAAATAATTCTTCCCTCCATTGTGGTAGCACACAAACTTCCCCCTGGAAAAAGCAGAACCTCCCACCTCTTTTTCGTTGTCCTCTTTATCTTCCTTACAAACATTTCTTTTTCAGTTATGAAAACTGATTCTTGTGGTGGTATCTAGTTAATGTTTAGTTTTGTAAGGCTAAAAATTAATATAATTCTTATTATTTCCCTTTTACACATTTAATGTGACCCAATCTCATAAACCGTCAGCCAAGATGTTTTGACATGTGGACTTCTCTTCTTAAATTCACCAATCTTGTGTAATGTGTCAAGAATTCTTCCACTTGTGATTCTTCAGCAACACCTAGAAACTATAGGCACCTGTCATTCCTATCTGAAGACACCTATAGACTAAATGATCGGCTCTCTTAGACCAATTTGGGGGTACTCTGCTCAATACCTCATGATTGCATTTGTCGGGTAAAATGAGCATCCTGTCAAACATGTGGCACTCAATCCCTTGTATTCCTCCTTACTCTTCGGCATCCAAATAGGAACTTGGGTTTAATCATGTTGTTCATGCAAGAGTTTGAGGATTTTGTTAATCTATGCATTCATGTTTTATATTCATTTCGCCTTTCAAACATGGGGCTGTCTCCTTAACACTGTATTAACCCATCACTTGCTAATTTCACATTGAGTCACCAGAAAATCTTGATTGGAACTGTAGAATCTTTAAGAATAGGCTCGATATTAGCTCCTTCATATATCTTTGAATTGCAAGCTGTGTCTAATTTCTTAAACTATGAATCCGCTATGCAACATCTACATGGCTCTGTCTATATGCATTGTGATCGATTTACTTCCGCACAAAGGCCCGATGCTTATTCAAGATGCCTAATTACCCCAAAAATTCAGCTAAATTCACACATTGACTCCTCTATCACCATCGTATTATACAAATTTGCCAAAAATTGAGACCTTGAACATCTAAATTTGGTCTTTCTGGAAATCATTGGGCCTTAACAGAGCACCTCTCTTACTTGGAGTTGATATCTATATTATATATTGAAGATATTTAGCATAACATCATGTGCATGGGAAATGTTTTAATCTCAGTTGCAGGACTCCTCTATTGTCTCCAAATTCGTAGGTAATGCCAAACCATGGTCTGATCTTCATGATCAAGATGATGATAATAGCCATGATCACTCTGCAACACCCTATTGTTCCATCAACTCTCAATGTTCCCATGGTTCACTTATGCTCACAGCCCTCATTTTGCAATTCGGTCCCTCAATAAAAATATACATAGGAATCAAACTTGGTCCTTTTCCATATCAATCCCACCATTGTGCTCAAATGGTATACAACGTGCTGAACTATGAGTGGACTGGAGCTGAGCTCAGGTAATGATGTTGTCAAAACTATTGTTCCTCATCAGGTCTATGAACCACAACTTCCTTGCATCCACGATCGCACATCCACTCTATTTACCTTACTAGTAATCTCTGTCAATCAACATTTTGTTGAACAATTTGTATTATTCCCACGCTGATCTTGAGGTACCATGGATTGGAGTTTTGAAACTACATAAGAAACCCGATCACCTTGGCGCTGAATCTTCATCATAGTCATCATTTAGATTGAGCTCTTGACTGTGAGAACCCGATTAATGGTTTTGTCAATGGTTTCAATTAGTGAAGTCATCAAACAAAACACATTTTTTGTGTGAGTTCTTGCATGATGCCGCCCACTATCAAGGCATCAACCGCTCTACACATTGACATTTTGTTGAACATTTGGGAATTCGCCCCTAGGTTGTGCTTCCATACTTAAGACCATAAATTTAATCTCCTAGTTTTTCTTGAATGACTTCATGCTTCTAGATCGATTCAATGATACCAAAGGCACCCACAACTTTAGAAACGCCATTTTTATGCCAAATTTAAAAAACATCTTGGAGCATTCGACTTTAGGATCATTTTCTTCATTGTATGAAGCCACTTTTAGATATGAACATCCCCATCTATGGAGCATCATCCTTGCTAAGATCTTGAGCCCATTACACTTCCTTTAGCATTCATAAGCTTTACATATACTTAGAATGATGAGTAATGCTCACCTTATTCAAAATCCACTTGTATTTATGCATCAATGCTTATTTTCGAACTACTCTTTCCTTGATTTATGTCACTTTCAATTTATGCTTGACCAGGGCTTTGGCATTGCACAAGTGTCAAATTTAGTTTTCACTTAAACACTATACACTACAAATGCACTACTAGTATAATTTTCTGATGCCATTGACTTATGAGTTTCATATCAATCCCCTCTGAGATCACAATGTTGTCAATTTTATCTGTTTCCCATACATGTTCTACACAATTATATGGTGACAAAATCACATATAAAAGAAGACTTGGATTTCCCTGACATATAACTTTGACTTCATGGCTAGTCTTAGCAGTTTCATTCGATACTCTGATTGGGTCCAATGATGGATCGGAGACATGCATATTCTCAAAAATATTGGACTATAGATTATATAGATATCAAGGCACCCCGAGCTTTGAATTTGAAACTCCAATATAAGATTGGATCATTATGAACCTGGGGTTCTGAATCACTGAAACCGATGAACCTATGAATCCTTTGTACCAACTGAACTTGATGAACATAGTGAACCTTCCTGTGAAGCCATCTGAACCTGAACTTTGAACTGCTAAACCTTTGTACTGAACCTAGCCTTCAAAGATTTGATCTTCTGCACTAATGGACTTATATATTTGAACTGGCAACTCATTTTATTGGACCCAAAATTTTGAAATGAAATCACTAGACATCTCACAACACTGAATTCATTGAACCATATTGAACTAAGATGAATCAGAATAAACCATTTAAAACTGCTTTAGCAAATTGAACCACTTGGAAATGCTATGAGCTTAGTTCAAAGAGATTCAAGACCCTAAATTGAAAGTTTTATTACCAGGGTCTATATGGGTACCAAAAATATGTTTGATTGATGATCACTTATATGTTCAATATATGTTGTTAGTTTTTCATCTATAGCTTTGTTGATTCTTTCAGAAATATACATGTTAGGACTATAGATATAAATTTATACTAACCTTGTCTCATCTTTTTCACTTTTCTTTTATGTTGAAAATAAAGAACGCCTACAAGAAACTCAACCTTCTCAAGTTCCCTAAGACTGATGAGTCAAAATCAGCTATCCCCTCAAACAAATAGTCATATGTCCAACTAATCTAATCATGCACTGTCATGACCTGACTACTAGGTGCTTGGAAGCTAGGAGAGACCACTCTCTAGTAAACCTCTTCAAGAAAAGTTGTTTGGTATCCTAGTTCCTTGTGACAACTCTCTCCCTGTTGGCGAGATCATCATAATATCTCATCAACATAAATAAATGCTTGAAGGAGGGCATGACCTCATCCTAACCAAAAAAATTTGACACCACACCTCCTGAGGGTTCCCTGAGCAGTAGTTTTAGAGACCAGGCTTTTCATAGGTTAGGTTCATTCTAACCTTTGCACTTCAAAAGGATACTTCAATCAACCCCCAATCCCATAAAATTTTCTGAACTTGGACCTCCTGTTCGAAGGAAAAGAACCTACTAGAAAAGGAAACCTTTGAACTGTTTGTTAGGGGTCATTGCTCCCTAGAAAATGGCCTTTCTGATGGCATTTTGTGTCCATGTGGACCTAGCTTGGTCCCATATCTAGTTCATTTCTATAAGGAAGGAACCCAATGAGCCTCTGGCAACCTTTAACCATCAGTTCTAAAGTGCCCTGAAATGATGCATGGGTCCCTTTGTCCCATCCACCGAGGTAACTATACAAACTTACCTCAATTCCTTGGATCCATTTGTCACAACCCTCTTATGGAGAACCACTGCTGCCAATGAAAGGGACACCTTGGGAAAGGTTTACAACCCCGCCCTAGAGCTTTCCCATAACCTGAGCAAAGCTCCCGACGGTATTAGACAAGGCTTACCATTTACCATACAACCTAGTGGAAACACTTACACAGGGGGTATGACCCAAATTAGGATATGGATGCCCCAAAGATGAACCTGACACCCCAGTATATTTACCCCACCCCCTTCAAAATACTTCAAGGCCAAAATATGTGCCATGGGCGCAACCGCAGTATCCAACACCTCAACCAACTAGAATTCACTTCTTCCAGATGCTCCCATCTAGAGGATTACCTTCCACCATTCCAGGTACTTTTTCTTCTCCCCCCACTCTAGTCATCACACTATGACACAACTACCCAGTTGTTCGCTGAGGTTGAATCCCTCTAGCGATTGTTGTCCTCCCTCACCATGAACATGGGATAGCTTAAGAAGGGACTGTCTACATCCCATGGCACCAACCCCTCCTAGTGAGGGAACGTATTTTTGGGACAACGAAAGTCCAACAACTTCGGGGCCCAAAACCACTACAAAAATAATAGGAACAGGAGCACTTTGCCTAACCATAAGTAATGGAACAACACAATGAATAATGGGGGTGTCCTCCCAAGTCAGCCTAACACCTAAGGGGGTGAGAGACCTATCCATACTACACAACTCATTAAATTCCACCCCTTGACATCATGGTGTTGGCTGCATGAGACTGGCTCATAGTCTACGGTAAATTGCACCACGCTAGAGAAGATTATTCAAATCTCCCAGTTTGGTAGGCAACAAAACATTGATTCTCCTCCTCTAGAATCCTTAGCCAAACCCCATCACTCTTCTTTCACCTATGAAACTATCTTCTTTAGAGAAGTCAACGAAGATGAGGAAGAGCCCAATTTATAGGGGTTCTTCGATGAATCCATCCCATCCTTTGAGACCAATGCCTTTACCAATCCTAGGAATCCCTACAACACTAAGAGTCATTCTAGAAAAGGCCCTCTCAAAAAATTAATTCCCCTAAAGATTAAAAATCTCTCATTGGATCCCCTTTCAAATGTCAACCCACCCCCTCCAAAAGGGCCTATCACCAATCACGCGCAGGATCTCATGACAAAAAGTTAGTGGAATCCAAAGGGGAGATTCGATATCACAAAGGTGATGGAAAATGCCACCACCACCATGATATTAATGGAAGTATTACTCAATTGCCTCAAGCACAAGAATTCCCTCTTGCAATATTTGGAAAACACAAAAGTTTGCAATCGCCCACCCAATTCTATCACCTTCCACGATGCCAACGCGACTATGTTCCCAGGAAATACAGAGGACCCCCCCTTTTTTTCTGGCCTTAAAATTCATGGTAAGAACTTACATAATTGACTTGTAGATTCTAGAGCTTCTGGTAATGTCATTCCCCTATCTATCTATAAGAAGCTTAGATTAGTACCCACACCTTCTAAAGGTGCAGTGGTCCAGTTGGATAAAAATGCAGTTAAAATGGTGGGTGAGTTGAAAAATGTCCAAGTGCAATTTGTATAGGATCCCTAGATATTGAGCATTATTGATATCTAGGTGGTAGATATCCATGAAACATATAATATGCTTCTAAGTTATAATTGGTCTAAATCCCTAAATGGATATATCTCAACCAACTTCTCCCACTTATGGATCCCCTAGAGGGGGGTAGCCAACCAGATTAAGGTAGAAAGAGAACCCTAAATGAAATAGGTCCTCACTAATTATGGTAAGGTGAGTGAAATAGTGTTCACCAAGTTAGAGCTTGGGTTGTACAGGGCCAAAGAAATCTTGACATTAGACTTCATCCCAGGAGGGTCGATACCAGTCAAAGACCTCATTGTCACCCACAAAATTTATGACCTTATTGTAAAGCTTAAGAAGGATGTCAGGTCTTAGGGAAGTGATGTATCTCTAACCAACCTCATGTCTAATACCTTATGTTAGATGCATTTCCAAGAATAATTAAAGCTAGAATGCACACCATGTGTCGATGCTTCCACTATTCACCTTGAGAATGCCCGAGTAGAGAAACACAGGGAATAGGCTTTAGTTTGTCACAATCCACCAATGACTAAATCATCCAAACCCCTCTCAAAAGACCCCCCAATAGAAGTTCCTCTAGAAGTTATTTCAACCCCGATGCCTCCCCCTTTGAGAGATATACCTGATGTCCCTTACCATTCCAACCCAATACTGCTCGTTACCCATCCCTCCCAACCTCACTATAAAAACAATCACTGGATCCTTAATTTTGATGGATTCTAGTCCAAAAAAGGTTGTGGAGCTGGGGTAGAGCTAATCAACCCTCAAGGAAATTTTTTCCTTGCATCTTATCAATTACAATTTGACTACACTAACAACGTCATAGAATACAAGGCCTTGATCCTTGGACTTATCTTTTAATTAAGGAAAGGAATCACTTGCCTCCAAATAATGGGTGACTCAGAGCTCCTAGTTAAGCAAGTTTGGATCCAATACACATGCCATGAAAAATAGCTAGCAACCTATCACAATAGACCATGGAACCTGATAGAGGACTTTGATGCCTTTGGCATTGATTTAATTCCCCAGAAATGAAATTTTGTTCTAAATGGCATTGTTGTGTCAGCCAATACTCTCGAACCCATGGTAGGTTCCAAGCTCCAAATATTTTTAGTAGAGATGGTACCCACACCCTCCATCCCTGATAATATAACTCATCTTTAGGTCTTCAAATATGATAGACATATCTTCATCTTCATGGAAAATGTGGGTGTCTTCAAAGACCAGATCATGGAGGAAGAAGAACATGATGTCATGGGGTAAGGAGGAAATGAGGATAGGATCCTCGATCTACCCACCAACACCATCCCAAAGGGGATGGTGGCTCTTGAGAGAATATTTGATTCTAACCCTCGAGCCAAAGAAAAGATGCCCCAAACCCCTAAAGGGGGAAAATAGGAAAGAGTAAACATCAGGATGGGTGTTGAAGAAAAGTATATCCACATTGGTACCTGTTTCTCACTAGAAGAGAAAGTGAATATCCTTAGAGTTCTCTAGGAATATATTGACATGATTTCCTAGGGGTATGAAGACCTTAAAACCTATGACACATCCATCAATACACATACCATCCCTCTAAAACTAGACACCAAACCATTCAGGAAGAAATAGAGACCCGTCAATCCCTTGATTGAACCCCTGATCCACCAAGAAGTTCAGAAATTACTAGCCGCTCAAATTTTTTTTCCAATCCAACATACCACAAGGGTAGCCAACCTGGTCCCAGTCCAAGAAAAAGAATGGGGAAATCCAACTATGTGTAGACTTTCAAAACTTGAATAAATCTTCAAAGAAAGATAATCATCCTCTACTCTCATTAGATGAGGTGTTACAGTTCATCAATGGCTCCCAGATGATGTCTTTCCTAGATGGGTATTCTAGGTATAACCAGGTTATGGTTAAGTTCAAAGACAAAGTTAAAATGGCATTCACCACCAAATGGGGAATTTTTGCCTATAGAAGAATGCCCATCAGGTTGATCAACGTCAGGGAAACATTCCAAAAAGCCATGGACATCATCTTTGAAGGATTAGTCAATAAGTGCATAATTATCTACATAGATGATCTAACCATTTTCTCCCACAACAGACGTGATCACCCTTCCCACCTTGCTAAAATATGTGAAAGATGTCATTTGTTTGGTGTTTCCATCAATCCAAAAAAATGTATATTCAGGGTCACTGAGGGAAATTTGTTAAGACATATCATCTCTAAGAAGGGTATATTTATCGACTCTGAGAGAGTAGAGGCCAATTTTCTAGTAGGACCGCTGGAGTGGCTGGTATAATCATGGAAGACAAAATCTCTGATGGTATTAGTGGATCCATTGTCACTAGCTAAGATGTTGGCCAAAGGATAGATAGCGAAGAAACCCAAAAGGGCTCGTACCCTTCATAAAACTTGAAGGGACCTAGATGGCAGTGTGGTGGCAGTAATAGCGGCCCCAGCGGTAGGAAAAGAAGAATCATAGGTGTAAGATCTAAATTTGGACAGGTTTGATGCCCTAGATATCCTAAATAAGATTTGCATAATGAAGGGAAATCCTATGTCCAAATTCAGGATATTACGTTTAATTATATTGATAAAAAGGATGGAAAAGAGCATGTAAAGAATGATGTGATAAGATGCCTACCTCATGACATAGCAGATCTAGAAAAACTCATTTTTTGAGTTCTATAGACTGTTTCTAGAGATGCTGATAGTTGATACCAAACCGAAACTTAGAGATAGACAAAACCTAGAAATATTTTTCCGTTCCTATGTCATCTTATGAAAAAGGTTGACCCTGTACCACTTTTGCCAACTCGATCTGCTCAACTTCAAAAGTGTCCCCGTTCGCACAGTCTGAAAGAAAACCGAAAAGGGTATCCAGATCTGGGCTCGGATCTAAAATCCTGAACTTGTATCTGCAAGAAAAATGTTTGTTTTTTGTGGGGGAGGGGTTTGCCTTAGTCAAACCCTGATTTAGGAATTAACCTTGAAATCAATAATTGAAATAAGAATGCTAGCAAGTAGTATAATTGAATCTAACAATGAAGCTATGATATTGAAATAGATATGCAACTGTAATTCAAATGCAAGAAAGTATGTAAATATGAAAGCATGGACTTTAGAAACCATAAAACTTCATGATTGTATGCTTGGAATCCACTTTGGAAGGATGATGAAAGAGTCTTGAGGATGCACAAAGGATCTTGAAGGAAGATCACACCACCATGATGGCTAGATCTAGAATTTGAATAATGAATCTTGAATGTTTGCACCTAATCCCTTCAAAGGCTTGAAAGCTTGAATCCTTGATCTTCAATGGAAAACTTGAATGCTTGAGAAGAAGACTTGAACACCTTGAGAGCTTGAGAATAATGGATGCTTGAGAAAAATCTTGATTAGAGCCTTTTGCACTTGGAAGACTTAGTTCGCTTGATGATGGTTAGAGAAAATGAGAGGAGAAGGCTCCCTTTTATATGAAATTATGGCACAATCTTCTAAGGATGCCTACATAGGATAATTAAATCATCATTTAAGCCTTTACCCCTAGGAGAGGACCTATATTAAATATAATTTAGGAATCCATGCTTCGGAGCCCGAAACAGCCGACTTAGAAGCGGGAAGAAACTTTTTGCAAAGACCAATAACCCGAGAACTACAGGGTTCTGGGTTTTAGACCCTGGGATAGGGTTGAGGTCGGCCCTATTCTAGGACAGGGCCAAGGTTGACCCTTTCCTAGGGCAGGGCTGAGGTCGACCCTGTCCCTGTATCCCAGAAACAGAGTCTTGCAACCTAGAATGCAGAAATCAGTCCCGAAAGTGGTATAAGGAGGAGCAAATAAGGGGAGATGATGTAGAAATGGGGGGATGATGTAATGGAGGTAAAATACATCCCCTAAGGAGGGATAAATTCTATTAACATGGAATTTCTTCCATTTTAAGATGATACATTAAGCCCCCACTTTAGCGGGAGTACAAAAATAGAACGTGCTCATGGTAAAGTTAGAAGAAAGAGATCCTAGTGGATTGCAATCAAGATAGAATATCACTAAGCTAGGAACATGAGCCCCTAGACTAAGGATTATATCTCATCATACATACATAAATATATGGAAAGTAAAGAACATTCAATCATAGAAAACATATATGACGACATAAGTAAGACAAGAACAACACTATTGATAAAATAGCTTCACGATCTAATCCTACTA
>MU227396.1:848232-894197 GCA_018584345.1 Thuja plicata | reverse complement strand
TATATATATATATGTCATTGTTCCTATATATGTGATTTGGAGATTAGGATCATGTTTAAATGGAATTATTCCTATGTTGTATGTATATGAATATTTATGCATTTGTAAGAGTCTGTAGGCTCCTTTGTATTCTCCTTGTATCTCCTTCAGAATGTCCATGAGTGCTTCTAGGATTATGGAGTCAAATCTGTAAACAATTTGCATAGCCTTGTGATCCCAGATTAGGACTATTTATATTTAATTTTCTGTCATTAAACAATATGTGCAATATTTATATAATCCCGAGTTTGTATTATAACTTGTTATTGTTGATTTACTCCCGAGTTGTATTTAGATTAGGGTTTTTTTTATTATTAATTATCTTCGAGTTGTATTTCTTTCATTATTAATTATCCCCAAGTTTTATTTCTATCATTATTAATTATCCCCGAGTTGTATTTAATCTTGAGTTGAGGTTAGTATTATTAAGGTATAACATTTAGGGTTTGTGTATACAATTTAGTATTATAAAGGTTTGTTTTATACAAGTATAACACTTAAGTATAAGTATAAATAAATTAGGTACCTTTCAAGATGATTGAAATAGGTTACAGCTTCCTAGGAGTTAAGATGCAACTTCTAGAGTTTAGATTTAAAAAAAAAATCAGACTTAGTTAAATTTTAGGCACATGAGATTTTACAGAGCATTGTGTTTTGGCATGTGAAATTTTGTGTAACTTTAAATATGTTCCTTACATGTTTGGTGGAGGTTATATGGTGCATTTAGATGCTTTAATAGGGTTAGGATGTGTAGGAAGCATGATTAGGGTTTAGGATTGTCCTAATTTTCCTAAACATCCCTAAACTACCTTATTATTTTATATTCTTTGATGCAGTTCTCAAATGTGTTTATGATGTGTTTTTACTACATGTATGATGTATTTTTGATGTGTGGGTTAAGGCTAAAAAACCTAAGAATACTAAGTGAGTGCCTCTCAGTGTGGGGCTGGGGCCCTAAGTGGCTAGAACTAGGATAATCGACTAAAGGGTTATTTAACAAGTGAAAATTTAATTAAACTTATGGGAATAGGTTCAAACACTACAAATATTAATGTATGCCTCATCCATGCCATTAGCGGTAGTAAAGGCTATGGATGGGAGTGGGAGAAGGTACCTATGAATAGGTACGATCGAATTTTGCTTGTCTGTATGAAAGGCATTCAATTTCGCATGTGCCTACTTGGGGGCTGGGGCCCGGAGTGGCTAGTACCAGGATAACCCAAGGGGTGAGGGCTATGTGATGAAACTCACTTAGGTTGTTGCTTAAAGTTTCTACCAAGCCTTAGAACCTTTGGGAAAAGATTTTATACTTTTATCTTCTTCCATTTTCTATTTGGGAAAGGTTACCCAACCCTAGGTATGGCCTAGCTATCCTTTCTTTGTGGACCTTGGTGTTTATATCCTAGCATGGGGAAGTGGGCCTTTTGGTATCCATGTGGTTGGGTGGTAAATCTTTTTATCGAGGTATCTTTTGCGGATGTGGTGCTTGAGGATTCATGCTTGCTTAATGTTCCATTTTGGAAGAATGAAGAGTTTATCTTTCACGATGTAAAATTATTGTTACCTCCCAAGAGGAGATGAATGTAATGTAATCATAAATGTACTTCAAAATGATGTATTTGGAATGGGTAGACCTAGGAAAAAAGAAAAGGGAAAGAATGAACTTTATGTATATGATGTTGGAAAAGAAAAGGATTTTTTAACATTCCAAGTAAAGTAGTATGTTTCTCATTATTGTTGATCAAGTGAAAAGCTATTGAAAAAACAAATGTAATATTTGTAATGTATCAAATGATTTAGATGATTCTATTTTCTTTAAAAGTTATCTCATTCATAAAGGATACTTAGGAATAAAAATGGATTTAAATGGCAAATTGAAATGAAAGTACTTTGTATTTCTTTATAAAGAATCTACAAATGTTGAGATGTAGTTTTCTTAAGAAGTAAATCAAGTTTCTAGTACACCAAATGGACTTAAATAAATTGTGCATTTATTTAGAAGGGAACCTTGGAGGAATCTAAGTTAAACTATGTTTTATTCATGTAATTCTTAAAAATAAAAATAAAAAATTTTCATAAATCATTACTTAGGTTTTCTTTTATAAAGAGAATCTTTGTTCTCTTCTCTGGTTCCCTTAGGGGGCATGAAATGGAGGAGGAGGGTGTACTTAAAATTATGGAAACATATGAGAAATACAAGGTTCAATAGAATTTCCCAAACATTGGGGATCCCTCCGCCTGTGGAAAGTTTACTCAACTATTCTTTATTCTTTGAGTGCAAGCTCCCGGAGCTCAAAATTTTGAGTCCCTAGTTTTGTTTTATTTACGGTGATAAGTGTTGGCAGCCCCTTTGAAGTCGATCGATCATTGTCCAAGATTTTTTGTTAGGCCTGGAGAAATCCTTTATGGTCTGATGGATCACTGTCAGCCAGAAAGTTCACTGTAGACGTTTCCTAGATCCCAAGGTGTCATTTTAGCATTTAATATCTGGCGTACAGAGTAGCACTCGATGACCAAGAACCAAAAATGCATTAATGAGGGTGTATGGCCTAAGTCATTTGGGATGCACCATCGCATCTACAAGTAAAAAGGCACTCTTCTAGATGGAGTCTTTCTCAGAACTTTTTTCTTTCTTTCCTCTCTTGTCTTCTCAAATGATTGTATATAGTAGGGTGATCATGACAACATAGGTAGTATTGGTTGTAAATATTATAATTTAATGTAATTAGCTTTCATAGGTTAAGATCCCCAAGTAGATGATATGTCTATAAATAATAAGCCTGACATCATTCCAAGGGTTGGTGAATTGATGATTTTATTGTCCACAAGTTATAGAAATTTTCTAGTTTTTTTGTTCAGAGTTCTGAGTAGATTAATGTTGCCTTGGAGCTTCTAGTGTAATCACCAATGATGCTGGATTTGAAGTTAATGAAGAAATGAGAGGAACTTCTTTGCACTATACTCTATGTTGTCTTTGATTCTGGAGTTAACAAAATTCTTTCATGTTGTATGTTTTCTTGTATCCTTTGCTCCATTTTTTTAATGATTTGATGGAATACTTACCTTGCTACTAACATATGTTTGTTTTATGATCACTTATATGTTCAGTATCTTTTGTTAGTTTTTATTCTAGAGCTTGGTTAATGCTTTCATAAATATACATGTCATGACTATAGATAGAAATTTATACTAACCCTGTCTCATATTTTGCACTTTTCTTTTATGTTGGAAATAAAGAATGCATGCAAGAAACCCAACATTCTCAAGTGCTCGAAGACCAATGAGTAAAAACCAGCTATTCCCTCAAACAAATAGTCATCTGTTCAACTAAGCTAATCCCGCATCATTGTGACCTACATACCATGTACTTGGAGGCTACGATATCCCTCTCTCCACTAAACCTCTTTAGGAAAAGTTGGTCAGTACCCCGGTACCCAGTGACAACTCTCTCTTATTGGCGAGACCATCACAAAGTCCCATAAATACTTTCTAATACTTATTTTGAGTGATAGATCAATTCCATCCTACCTGGGATTGTTTATGGGGGTTGTCTTGTTTGATAATGTACCATACTAAAAAATTAGCACCCATGATTGGATGCTCAATTAGGCCCCATTTAAAAAAAATTTAGATTTCATGTCTGTTATGCTTGACCTAGATACCTATTTCTTCCTGTTCTGGCATCTACCCTATCTTCGTGACTTCCCATTTGAATTTTGGTGATTAGAAAAAATACCCCAGGCTTTTTGTTCCTCAGGAAATGGGACCAAATTTGAACCAGATCCCTATTGTGTTGTTTTGGTGCAAAATTAGATCTCGTGTTTAGCTTGGCTTAATTCTAAATCTTGGAATGTGTGATGAGGTATATACAATCCTATCTCTCCTCATTTTTATATCTATGATTCATTATCAATTATTGAGCAATTATAGTGAAGATTTTGCATCCAAGCATTCTAGTAATCAAGTGAATTCAAGGTTTGAAGGAAAGCATCCAAGATCTAGTGTCTCTCCCAATTCTGGAAGGAAACTTGAAGGTAATATTCTCCATTGAAGAAATATTTACCCCCATGGTGGACAAGTAGAAGACTTCTCAAGAAAGAAAGAAGATCCTTTTTCCATTTTCATATATTCTTCCCCCGTATCAACTGTGCAATCAAGAATAACAACATTGATGATCTAGGCATGGAATTCATATATCTACACATTTGTGAAGGTATTCTTGATTTCATTCTATATTTCAACGTCAAAAACTTCAATACAACTGACATTCAAGTATCTTCATGAATATGTGTGATCTCGATATCCGTTCATGAAGGTATTGACAAGGCATATATAATATTTAATTTTATATTTAGTTTCCTTTATGCAATATTATTTCATTTTCAAGGTTGATTCCTAAACAGGGGTTTGACCAAGGAAAATCCCTTTCCACAACCTTTTCACTATTCTGGAAAGGTCGGGACCTATGAGAGTGTCAATCAAAATTCTAGGAAAATTCTCATGGAACAATACACTACATGCTTCTTATTGTAGGATTTGAGATAGACAAATCCACAGTTTGCCAAGAACCCCTGCATGCAAATGACCTGTTACAAGAAGGAATAACATAAAACAAAAGCTTGGAAAATCTCAAGCGGTGTGAGAGAAATTCTATTCCAAGATAATTAACAAATAATTACAAAAGTTCAACCTAAAAAGGTAAAAAGCTAGGTTGCGCATAATAATCAATATAAATATTAATTATATGCACCTAAGAGACAACTTAAGTAAAATAGAGTAATAAACAACTTAAATAATTAAATCAAAGTGATCTAATTAATAAGTAAAGACATAATTACTCTAACACCCCCCCTTAAGTGAAGCTCAGGAGGTAAGCTAACCTAGCACAACTATGAAAGTAGGAAAATAGGTCCCGACAACAAGGCCTGATTAGGTACCCAATACAAGGAAATCTATGTAAATCAGAGACAAAGGAGAAAACCCAGTGGGACAAAACCCTCTCCAAAAAGAGATAGAACAAACATGCTAAAAAGAACATGAAGGAAGGAAGGCCTCAAGATGACCCCCAAAGGATAACTTCTGTCACTCCAAGCATAGAATGTAACTGAAGATAGCGTAGAGATGCAAAAGGTTTGGTGAAGATGTCAGCAACATGTGCATCAGTGGGAATGTACTCCAAAGTGAGAAAACCATCCTGAATCTGCTGAGGGATGAAATGCATATGAAGCTCAACGTATTTGGTGTGTTGATGCTCCACCGGGTTGTGAGAAATGTGAATAGCACTCTGATTATCGCACCACAGAAAACTGGGATGATCAGGAGGAAAACCAAACTCAGTCATCAATTGCCGAAGCTATAAAATCTCCTGACTAGCATGCACTGTGCTCTATACTCAGCCTTTGTAGATGAAAGTGCGTAAGCATTCTACTTCTTGCACAACCATGTGATAGGACTAGAGCCAAGACAAAAGACAAAGCCAAAAGTAGAATTTTCATCATCAACATGACCAGCCCAATCTCAGTCAATGAAGCCAACAATGTGAGGAGCCCTTGATGTGTAATGAATGTCATACATAATAGTGCCCTGAATTTATCTCAAAATATGCTTTGCAGCTTGCCAATGACTCTCATGAGGCTCATGTGAGAACCAAGAGAAAAAACAACTGCAAAGGAGAGATTAGGATGTGTGTGTGTCAGGTACAACAAAATACCAACCAACTGTCGATAAAATGTAGGATCCATTGAAGGTGAAGTGAAAGAGGTAGACAAGGTAACACCAGACTGAAAAGGTTTGGGAGAAGGCTTGCAATCAAGCATGTCAAAGCACTAAAGCATCTCAAGAGCATACTTCTGTTGGTAAATAAAGATCCTAGCAAAGGACTGAACAATTTGTAGACCAAGAAAGTGATGACATGTAACTAATTGAATGTTTGAAGATGTTAAGTTGATGATCATGCAATGCATTAAATTAGTTAATGTATTGTATTGTCATTGATGTCAACTTGATATAATATATATGGTCATGGAAATACTACTAAATACTTCAAAGAACCAATGAATCAAGGCTCTACTATCAATAATGCATACAAATCAAGTATTCACTAAGTGACTACATACATTGATAGAGTGCACACCGATAATCAGATTAAAAGAGCAGATTCACAATTTTACCTGACGAGCTAATGCACAACATTACCGATGAGAAGAGTTATAGTGTTGACCAATGAGAAAAGAATAGAGTAACCCGACGGAAATAATTTCAATGTTTCTTGATGGAGAAGACAAGGACAGAGATCTTGATGGCAACTGAAGTCACACCGATGGAACAGTCAGTCATCACTGATGACTAACTGAAGTGTTGGCCAACAGAACATAGAGTTTAGAAAACAAAAAAATGCTTAGTTGTCAAGAAGCTAAAGATAGAATAAATGGATACTTATCATTATTTTAATCATTGAGATAAAGCCAGAGATAAGTAAGTGATTTAAAACTGATTTTTTCAGTTGGCATGAAGATCTCTTTGAGATAAATCAGGATTTTGCTTTCAATCTATTGGCAAGAATTGTGGAACATGCAAAGAATCAAGAAAGACAAGAAAAGGGGAAACCCAATTCATTATGAATGGGGAATTAGGTGAGAAGAAAAAGAGAAGAGGAAAGATGCTAAAGAAAATCTAAAGGAGAAGAAAGTCTTCATTTCGTCCTGAGCAACAAGCTGAGGAAAGAGCTAGATTCTGTAGACACCGATGAATAGTGAGACAAGCATCACAGAGAAAAATAGTGTGGAGAAAAGGTATAAGTGATTATATTGATCATAGAGGTAATGGACTTAAAATATATTTGAAAATTTGCAATTGATTTGTATGTATGAACATATCATTAGTGTTTCAGTTTAACCATCAAAGAATAAATCCTCTTAACTGAGCAGGACTTAAAAGTCTTTTATAATTGAGATACATCTGAAGGAGTATCAAAAATTTGGATCACGAAAGTAGAATTGGATATGCCCAATACCTATTGACAGGCCAAGAGATTTTGATCAAGGATGGTAGCATTAGATGCCAGATACTAGTTGACAAACTATTTCTAAATCCTCTAACAAGGTCACACCTAACAATGTGTTTGTAACCTTTAACATGGTTGGCTCCTAACAAAGCTCACTTTAGAAGAGTCAAAATTTGGGGTACCGGTCCCAGTGGTTTTTCCCTTAACAAGTTTTCCATGTTAAAATCCTTGTATTATGTGTTTATGGTTTATAAATTTACTATTTTACATTTCACATATGCATTTTTGGATTGATCGATATACTCTGCATATTTACTATATTTTGGTAAATAGTTAACTGCTTATCAGTAATCATACAAAAGAGAGATTAGCAAAGCAATCTGACAAGTAGAAAATTGATTCAAGTATTTCAAGGCATATATCTTTTAGGATAGAAGATAAATTGAGACATCATTAGTGGTTATAAGTTTCAAGGGTTGATTAAAGGATTAATTTTGAGGACACTGATTCACACCCCCTCTCAGTTATTACTAACAATTGGTATCAAAGCTTCTGTTCTTAGAAGGAAGGTTTCAAGACCTAAGCTAAAGATTGCAAGATGAATAGATGAGATGTACCCAAGTTGAACAAAGATAATTTTTCTTCATGGAAGAGTAGAATAAGAGTCCGCTTATCAGGTATTGGTAATGATGTTACTCAATACTTAGATGTTGAGTATGTGTTTCCCACAGGAGCACCACCAATTGAACAATTGAGAGAGAAGCATGAGAATAATTGCATGATGATAGAGCTTTCTACCTCACTCTCTAATGCTGAATTTGAAGATGTCAAAACCTCCAAGACTACAAAGGAGATGTGGGACAAATTGATGCTTGCACATGGTGGCGAAAAAAATGATTTGAGAGCCAAGGCAAAAAGTCTTCAAGGAAAGTTTGATGATCTCAAAATGAAACAAGGTGAAAACATCACTCAGCACAACACAAGAATCAAAGAAGATGTAGTCAATGCTATCCGAGGATTTGGAGGTGTACTAGAAGAAGATACAGTGGTAAGTAAAATTCTAAGAACCTTACTGCGTACTTATGCTATTAGAGTATCTCCCATTCAAGAAATGAGAGTAGTAGCAAATAGCAATGTTACTCTAGACAGTTTGATTGGAAGACTGATTTCATTTTAGATGAATAACTTTGATAATAGTGTCTTACTAAACATAGAGTCTGCATTCAAAACTTCTATGAGAATAAGTAAATCAAGTCATAAAAACACCATGAGAAAATATAGTGATAGTGAAAGTGAAGAAGATGATCTTGATGAAATTGAAGCACTTGTGGCTGGAAGAATGCAAAGAGGCAAAGGTAAATACAAAGGTAAATTACCACTTATTTGTTTTAATTGTAAAGATATTGGACACTTTGCTGCAAGATGTACTAACAGAAGAAAAAAAGACAGAAGTAATGATAGATAATTTGAAAAGAATTCTGACAGAGGTGATTACAGAAGCTACTAACAATCAAAAAGAAAAGATACCTGAGACTACATGGACAAAGGAAAGAAGGCCAGTTACCTAGAAAAATTCAAAGATGATGATACTGACACTGAATCTGATGAATACATCGAGATGGTGTTTGTGGCAGTAAAAGATGATTCAGATGATGATGAAGAAAGGTATGTAGAAATTGTACTCATATCTAAACTTAGTAAAACTGATATCTAGATCATAGATAGTGGTTGCACTCACCATATGATCGGTGATAAAAAAAAATTTGAGACTTTTGAGTACTATAAAGGTGGTTCAGTAAGAATGGGTAATGACACACCTTGTCCAGTTGAAGGTAGAGGAACCATAATGTTGAATAAAAAAATAAAATGTGAAAATGATTATTGGGTAAATGGATTGAATTATAACATATTAAGTGTTTCTCAGTTAAATAATTCAGGTCACAAAGTAGCATTTGAAAATAAGAAGGCAAAGATCTTCAATAAATCAGGAAATCTGATTAGTACCGGGGAGCAGACAAAAGGTAACTTATTCTATTTGAATGATACTAATACCACTTGTTTTATTGCTACAAAAAAAGACATATGGTTGTGGCACAAAATATTGTGTCATATGAACTTTGACAACATGATAAAGATTTGTAAAAAGAGAAATGTCAGAGGCTTACCGACGATGACCAAGCTCGACAACATCACGTGTAAGAATTGTCAAAAAGGTAAAATGAAAAAGTCTAGTTTCAAAAGAAAAACCCATACATGTGATGCAATTCTAGAATTAGTCCATACTAATTTATGTGGACCTATGAAGACAAATATATATTATGGAGATAGATATTTTATTCTCTTTGTTGATGATTACTTTAGAATGATGACAGTCATATTTCTAAAAGATAAATTAGAAGCATTTAAGATGTTTAAACGGTATAAGGCAATGGTTGAGAAACAAAGTGGTAAAGAATTTAAATGCTTAAGGTCAGATAGAGGAGGGGAATTCATTTTAGATGAATTCACTAACTTTTGTAATGAGAATGGAATCAAAAGACAAGTCTCTGCACCAAGAACACCACATCAAAATGGAATTGTTGAAAGAAGGAACAAATCCATAGTTGATTTTGTAAGGACACTAATGATAGAGAAAGGCATCACCTAATTCTTCTAGAGAGAAGCTGTTAGCACTATTGTTTACACATTGAACAATGTACAATTGAAGAAAGACACCAAAAAGACACCTTATGAGCTTTGGAATGGATACACACCCAATGTAAGTTATTTCAAAAAATTTGGCAATCAGTGTTATATCTTAAAAGATGATAGAAATGGAAAACTTGACTCCAAGATTGATGAAAGAATATTTCTAGGGTATTCTACCAAGAGCAAGGCTTATAAATGTCTAAACAAAGCCTCTAACAAAATTGTTGAAAGTGAAAATGTAAAGATAGATGAATTTGTAGAGAACAATGAAAAGGAAAGCACTAAAGAACCAGAGGAATACAATAGGTTTACTTACAATGAGGAACCTGAAACTCTACCCGACCAACAATGTAGAGCTCCCAAGTAATAGATCATTGCACCCAAGCATCAGGCTGCAAATACCGACGATCAGAATATTTCTCAAGATGATGCACAAAGTGATGGAGAACAAAAAGAAGAACAAAATGATGATCAAGCTGATAGACACAAAGCTGAACCTGTACTTGCCACATATGTCAGAAGGAACCATTAAAAGAACTAGATCATAGGAGACAAGAAGGCTTGTATGAGAACCAAAAGTAAGTCTCCAAATACAAGATGACTTATTTGTGATTATGAGCCCAAATTTGTCAATGCTAAACTAGATAATGATGAATGGATAAGTTCTATGAATGAAGAGATTGAGCAGATAGAGAAAAAGAAGACATGGACACTTGTATCGAGACCAAATGACAGGAATGTCATCGATACAAAATGGATATTCAGGAATAAGCTGAATGACAATGGAGAAGTGACAGAAATATAGCAAGACTAGTATTCAAGGGGTATGCACAAGATGAAGGAATTGACTATGGAGAGACCTTTGCACCCATTGCTAGGCTAGGAGTGAGAATATTACTTTCTTATGTTGCATGTAAAGGATTCAAAGTATATCAAATGGATGTCAAGTCTGCATTCCTAAATGGAATACTTGAAGTAGAGGTATACATTGAACAACCAAAAGGGTTTGTTGATCAAGACAAGAGGGACATGGTATGTAGACTACACAAAGACCTGTATGGATTGAAACAAGCACCCTGAGCCTGGTATGAAAGACTTTATTCCTATCGTATAAGTATTGGATTTGTAAGGACTAGTGAAAACAATATTCTTTATTTGAAGGAAGATACAAATGCTAACATTTTGATTACTGAGATATTTGTTGATGACATCATATTTGGAGGCAATGATATGCTATGCAAATCATTTACAAATGAACTGAGAAAAGAGTTTGAGATGTCTATGTTTGGAGAGATCAAGTTCTTTCTTGGTCTATAGATCATGCAACAAGATGAAGGTATTTTCATTACACAATCCAAGTACATCAAAGAAGTACTGAAAATATTCAAGATGGAAGAATCCGAACCAGACGGAACACCGATGGCAACTGGATGTAAGATGAAAAAGGAAGACAAGTCATCAGAGGTAAATTAGACTTTGTACAGATCTATGATTGGAAAAATCTTGTATGTTATACATACTAGACCAGATATTGCACATGCAGTAGGAATAGTTTCTAGATTTTATGCTAATCCCAAAGAATCACATATGACTGCTATGAAAAGAATCCTAAGATATCTAAAGAATACCAATGAATATGACTTATGGTACAAAAGAGAAGGAAAATTTGAACTTAAGGTCTTTACCGATGCTGATTGGGCTAGAAATATTGATGACCAGAAGAGCACAACTAGAGGAGCATTCTTTATGAGTGATAGACTTGTCACATGGATCAACAAGAAGCAAGGATGCATCTCTCAATCTACTGCAGAGGCAGAGTATGTTGCTACTGCTGCAAACTACTCAAATATTGTATGGATCAAATAGTTACTGGAAGGTATGCATATGAAAATTTTAGAGCTAGTAATTGCCTATTTTGATAATACAAGTGCAATAAAAATTTCCAAAAATCCAGTCATGCATGCTAAAACAAAGCATATTTCCCTCAAATATCATTATTTAAGAGAACAAGTTCAGGGAAAGGAAGTGATACTTGAGTATGTGAAATGAAAGGAAAAATTGGTCGATATCTTCAACAAGCCACTACCCAACGATGCATTTGAATACTTGAGAAAGAGACTAGGGGTCAGACCCTTGTCTACTGGTTAGTAAGCTGACTAGAAGGCTGCACCAGCCTGCACATTATCAGAATCTCATTCATGTTGATGCAAGCAGAGAGATGGACTTCAATGATACATCTATACACATCAATATATTTATCTACTCCAAGCACCAGAAATATTACCAATGGATTGAGAAATTCAAGGAATATATTATGGATAGAAAGGATCCATTTGACATCACTATCAAATACTTGTTATGCAAAATCTATGTTTACAAAGATGTTTGTTTGGCATTGCTATCAAAGGGAGAGATTTTATCCATTATCATCTCAAGAAGAGATCATATCCATCGAAGCATCCAAAGGGAGAGAATGTAACTAGAAAGGGAGAGTACACACAAAGGAAGAGAATTACTGACAAAAGACATCACAAGAAAGGAGAACAGTCAAAGGGAAAGAGTTTGACATAGAAGGAGAACACATCACATTAGAGAAGTAAATATTCTACATCTATCAAGTGAAGGGATTGAAGACAGGAAGAAAGCTGCAAGAATCAAATCAAAGCTATTTGAGCTTACTGAAAGCCAGACATTTGTAATAGTTACATTAGGAAAGCTTGATAAAACTGTATATTTCATATTGTATTGGTAATAGTATAGTATGATAATGTAGTATGTTTCCATCAATGCCAAAGGGAGAGATTGATGACATGTAACTAATTGAATGTTTGAAGATGTTAAGTTGATGATCATGCAAGGCATTAAATCAGTTAATGTATTGTATTGTCATTGATGTCAACTTGCTATAATATGTATGGTGATGGAAATACTGCTAAAGACTTCAAAAAACCAATGAATCAAGGCTATGCTATCAGTAATACATACAATTCAAGTATTCATGAAGTGATTGCAAACATCGATGGAGTGCACATTGATGGTTAGAGTAAAAGAGAAGAGTCACAGTGTTACCCAATGAGCTAATGCACAACATTACCAACGAGAAGAGTTACAGTGTTGACCGATGATCAAAGCACAGAGTAACCCAATGGAAAGAATTTTATTGTTGCCCGATAGAGAAGACAAGGATAGAGATCCCAATGAAAACTAAAGTCACACTGACAGAATAGTAAGTCATCATTGATGACTAACTGAAGTGTTGACCGATAGAACACAAAGTTTAGAAAACAACAAAATGTTTAGCTATCAAGAAGCTAAAGATAGAATAAATGGATACTTATCATTTTTTTAATCATCCAGATAAATCCAGTGATAATTAAGTGATTTAAAAATAATTTGTCTTGTTGGCAAGAAGATCTCTTTGAGATAAATCAGGAGTTTTCTTTAAATCTATTGGAAAGAATTGTGGAACACACCAAGAATCAAGAAAGCCAAGAAAAGGGGAAATCATGTCTATATAGAGACAAACCCAATTCATTACGAATGGGGAATTTGGTGAGAAGAAAAAGAGAAGAGGAAAGATGCTAAAGAAAATATGAAGGATAAGAAAGTCTTCATTCAGTCCTGATCAACAAGCTAGGGAAAGAGCTAGATTCTGCAGACACCAACGAACAGTGAGACAAGCATCACAGAGAAGAATAGTATGGAGGAAAGGTATAAGTGATTATATTGATCAGAGAGGTAATGGACTTACAATAGAACTAAAAATATGCAATTGAGTTGTATTTATGAATAGATCATTAGTGTTTCAGTTGAACCATTAAAGCATAAAGCCTCTTAACTGAGCAGGACTTAAAATTCTTTTACAATTGAGATACATCCCAAGGAGTATCAAAAAGTTTGATCACATAAGTATCATTGGATATGCCCGATACCTATTGACAGGCCAAGAGAGTTTGATCAAGGATGGTAGTATTAGATGCCAGATACTAGTTGACAAACTATTTCTAAATCCTCTAACAAGGTCACAACTAACAGTGTGTTTGTAACCTTTAACGGGGTTGGCTCCTGATAGAGCTCATTTCAGAAGAGTGAAAATTTGGGGTACCGGTCCCTGTGGTTTTTCCCTTAACAGTGTTTCCATGGTAGAATCCATGTGTTATGTGTTTATGGTTTATTAATTTACTATTTTACATTTTACATATGCATTTTTGGATTGATCGATATACTCTGCATATTTACTATGTTTCGATAAATAGTTAACTGCTTATCGGTAATCATACAAAAGAGAGATTAGCAAAGCAATCCGCCAAGTTGAAAATTGATTAAAGTATTTCAAGGCATACATCTTGTAGGATAGAAGATAACTTGAGACATATTTTGTGGATATAAGTTTCAAGGGTTGATTTAAGGATTAAATTTGAGGCCACTAATTCATCCCCTCCCCCTCTTAGTTATTACTAACAGAAAGTAGTGTAACAGACCAAGATCGGTCATCTCAAACTGCTCCATTAATGTGCACTAAAAATTCTGAATCATAGAAGATGAGCTACCTGTTATGATAAGATCATCAACATATAGCACAAGGATCAAAACCTCATCCTCAAGACATTGAATGTAGACTGTAGGATCAGAATGGAAGTGTGTGAATCTTGTAGAAAGAAAAAAAGAGTCCATCTTCTCATAACAAACCCGAGGGGCCTGTTTGAGACCATACAAAGAATACCAAAGTCTGCAAACCAAAGAGGAATCCTGCACAAATCCTTGAGGTTGCTCCATGTAAATCTCCTCAGGAAGATCACCATGCAAGAATGCACTCTTCACATCCATATGAAAAATGGGCCATCCGTGAGAAGCTACGAGGGATAAGACAAGGTAAATAGAGTTCATCTTGGTGACGTGGGAAAATGTCTTAGTGTAATCAATACCCTCAACCTGTGAAAAACCCTTCGCAACAAGACGTGCCTTGTATTTATCAATAGAACTATTAGAAGAAAACTTAGTATGATACAACCACTTGCATCACACTAACCTTCTTCCCTTAGGAAGAGAAAAAAAATCCCAATTTTGATTCTTCATCAAAGAATAATACTCCCCCTCCATAGCACTGTCCGACTTAGGATGTCCCATCGCTGCTAAAAATGTCTGAGGATCACAACAAATGGCATAAATCAAAAGGCTAGAACCCGCAATATGAGACCAGGTGTGACAGGAAGATGAAGGGTCACCAACTAGAGATCATGTAGCCTCAATTGTAACACAAGCCCATCTAGGCATCTATGGAGGATCCAACAGTGGAGGTAAATTGGGATCACCAATATCATCATCCTGAAAAGAAAATGGAAGGGATGAGGGAGTAGTGGTCAGTGAAGTAGACTCTGGAAGTAGGGCATCTACTTTAGGAAGGCACTCATCAAATTGGACATCCCATCAAAATAGGACCTCTTTGGAATCAGGATCAAACAACCTGTACACCTTAACATCCTCACAGTAAACAACAAAAATGAGGTGTCGGCTCTTCTGCTCCATTTCTCTCCTCTGCGCATCAGGCACAAATGCCCATGCTTCACTACCAAAAACTCAGAATGAAGATACATCAGGCTTGACATGAGACCAATCCTCCTCAGGAGTCATATGTTGAAGTTCCTCATGAGGTATCTGATTCTTAATATAGTTGGCACAATTGACTGCCTCTACCCAAAAAGATGAATCCATGGGCCTAGACTATATCATACAATTAGCCATCTCCTGAAGTGTTTTGTTCTTTCTCTCTGCCACACCATTCTACTAAGGGGTGTAGGGCACTGAAAATTGATGTTGAAGACCATGTTTAGAGAAAAAAACACTAAAAGCTTGGTTCACATACTCCCCCCCATTATTTGTGTGT
Organism: Thuja plicata; assembly: GCA_018584345.1. NCBI lineage: Eukaryota > Viridiplantae > Streptophyta > Pinopsida > Cupressales > Cupressaceae > Thuja > Thuja plicata. Next base: position 878,583 of record MU227396.1, on the reverse strand, counting down.
ATCCGTCGAATAGAAAGACCAGATTGCTTCTCCACAAATGTATTAAAGACTCAAAATGAATCAAAGACATCATACTTATACTTCAAGAAGTACACCCATGTGCACCTGGAGAAGTTATCAATGAAAGTAAGCACATATCTAGCATTAGAAAAAGGAGTAGGAAATGACATGAGGTCACTATGAATAAAATCCAATGGTGCCAAAGCACAAGTAGCGCGTCCCTGAGGAAAAGGATCCCTATGTTGTTTTCCAAGAACACAACCCTGATAAACACCATCAGTGCAAGATCTCTAAGGAAGCCCAAGAACAAGTGCCTGTGTGCTCATTTGCTGAAGATATTTGTAACTGACATGGCCCAAACACTCATGCTAAAGTCTTCTCACTGAATCTACATGTTCTATAAGACAGGAACCTATACAATCAAAATGCTCAAATCCATCAAATCTATATAGGCGGGATGTAGAGTCAACACTACCAGTAGCCACAATCAAATCAGAATCATGTAACTCCTAAATAACCACATCATGTGGTGAGAACTCAACTATCTTACTAGAGCCAGAGTGGAAAATCTGATAGATGGACAATAGGTTCATCGAGATGTCAGGGACAAAAAGAATATCCTGAAGAGAACCCCCAGCTAATGCAACAGAACCAAAACCCAAAACTGAAAGATGTGATGAGTTCCCAACAAAAATCTATGAAGTAGCACAAGGAGAAAGTGAGGTGACCAACTGCTGAGTGTGATTCATGTGGTGAGAGGCACCAAAATCCAAAATCTAGGTGGGCCCAGAAGTTGTTGCTCGTGCAGTAAGAGCATGACCTTTCCCTGCATGGAAGGATGTGGACAGAGGTGAAGAAATGTGATGCTCCTTCATGGCTTCCTCTAAAGCCTCCAAATGTTTCCAACACCTAGAAATGGGATGTCCATCCGTACCAAAAAAACTACAGGTATTAACTGATTTCTTCTTAGTCTTAGATGTAGACTCAGTAGACTTCGAAGAAGATTTACCCTTGGATGGGTTAGCTGGAGGTTTTGAATCAGTTTTCTATGCACATTTGGAGGAATACTCACTACCTACTGAATATTTCTTCAGTTTGACTTTCTATTTTTGTTTCCACTATGAAGACTGAGCAACCAATGCTTGGCTTTAAGAGCCAGAAGCATCCATCTGTTGGATCTTTTCCTATTCCCATGTCAAATGATCACAGAATGTCTCAAAGGAAGGCATGGTATATCTGGCACCCAAAGCATCCATAGTAGAGTAGAAAGTGGAAGAAAAGATCTGATACTGTCCTCTCAACTTTGACGGTATTAAGAAGATACACTCATCATCTATCTTTTTCCTCCCACATCCCTGCAAAACTAAATGCAGAGATTTGAACTTCATCAAGAAGTCCTCCATAGTGGGAAAGCTCATAGAAGTCAAAGTGGTCAACTCTACATCAAGTTGTAGTGCCTAAAACTCATTCACTGTGCCAAACAAATCTAAAAAATTGCCCCAAATAGCCCAAGGAGTGGCCAAACCATCCAGGTGAAATAGGAGACTGTCAGAGATGTTTAGTGAAATCAAGCCCATGGCTTCATCCATTTTGTTTCTGTGCTAAAGAACCTAAAAATGGTATTACATAACAGGTTGGTTCTCATCCAGACATGACCATAAGCCACGTGACATAAGTAGCCTAGTCATGTGTGCTTTCCATGTGTGATAATTATGTAGTGTCAGTTAGGCCACAGAGGGGTACGACATTGAGAGAAGAAGACAGAAGTAGAAGGGTCTTTTCTGAATTAAATTATAGAAAGGAAAATGCACCCTCTATAATGTATAATTTTATCCCCCGTACACTAAAGAAACAACTATAAAGAGCACAAAAAACAAGAAGAAAACCTGGACACCAGATGTAGAGATGGAAGAAACTAAATCCTCTATGTCAATGCCTAAAATAGGAATTCAAATGGCCAAATCATTAAATGAAACTAGCATCATTGTCTCTAGCTCGAAAATAGCTTATCCGCGATATTTTGTTTTCTAAAAAATGACACCATATGCAAAAGTTATGGCCAAACAACCAACTGCACCTCCAAAAAATGAGCTCTCTAAAAAAACACAGAGACGACAAAAAATTTGACAGTCAAATGACCATCGTAGTGCCTGGGAAAAAATTAACGGTCATCTGCACATCACGGGCCTGTCTCGCCGGGAAATTTTCCGTTGGCCAAAAATTTTGAAAAAACTGCCAGAAAAATTAGGGGCCAGAAAGTGATGTCACTCTTGTGTAGGTGGTGGCAGCTGAGCAGAGGTGGCTCGACAGTCAGCGTAGGTGGCAGTCAGGCTGTGCTATAGTGGCTCTCGGGTGGTGCTACACTAACGGTTGGTACCGGGCGGTTGGCTAGTGGCGCGTCGGCAGGGCCGGGCGCGAGCCAGACTGGGGTGGCGCCAGGGTGGCATGGTGGTGGCATGCGGGGGCTGCGACCAGCTGCGCCCCAAAAGATCCCTAAAAATATTTTTTTATTTTATTTTTATTTTTCACCTCAAAAAGCGTGTCGTACAACCTCAAGGGGCAAAATTTGTTTACAGAAGCTACCAAATTTATATGAAAAGTTGATCTCCTAGGCCTTTTGAGTGTAATGGAAGTGTCTATTTTGGCTCAAAGTGCTCCAAAAAAATATCTCTTCCAGATTGAAAAAGAAAAACCCTAGAAAAGCTATAGTTTTTGTCCTTGAATCGCAACTTCAAGACCTCCAGACTAGGTAGCAGTAGGGATACTCTGATACCATGTAGGATTTGAGGCAAACAAATCCATAGTTTGCCAAGAACCCCTGCATGAAAATGACTTGTTACAGGAAGGAAGCTGAAGAGATAAAAAGCAAAGCTTGGAAAATCTCAAGCGGTGTGAGAGAAATTCTATTCCAAGATAATTAACAAATAATTACAAGAGTTCAACCTAAAAGGTGAACGAAACCCTAAAAAGGTAAAAAGATAGGTTGCGCATAATAATTAATATAAATATTAATTATATGCACCTAAGAGACAGCTTAAGTAAAATAGAGTAATAAACAACTTAAATAATTAAATCAAAGTGATCTAATTAATAAGTGAAGACATAATTACTCTAAGAATTATTACCTAGAAAAGAATTCCTCAAGCATTTTGTTCCTCTTAGAACAACCTCAGATTCAGAAATCAGGTTGGTACAGGGTGATCCCACAATAGTGTGTCCCACTTTTTGGCCAACTTTCACACTGAGATCAACTTTCCAAAAAAAAAAAACTTCACTTTCGAACATCTATTGCCTTAATTATTAGGAATTTGAAGATGATGTAAAATAGTGTCTTTTAGCATTTTATTTTTAGTTTCTAAATATATATATTTTTTAAAAAATTAAAATTGATTTGAATCCATTTTTCCTTCTCCTTCAAAAAGTGGTTTGTGTGAAAAATCAGTGTTTTTAAGAAGTGACTGTCACTTGGATCAGGATAACATTTTTTTTAATATGATAATGATATAATTATTTCTAGGTTATATTTGTAACTTCAATGTCTAAAGGATTCAATTGGTTTCATTCATTTTGGTTCAATATTTCATACTTTATTAAGTTATAAAGTGAGAGTAACTGTAATTTAGACATAGGTTCTTTTGGATCGCTCTATCTTAATTTGTATATATCAAAATTTATTTTTTCTTTTTTTGATAGAAAGGTTACACAAATAATCTATTCCTAAATATTTTTCATAATTTATTTTTGTAAGTTACTATTTTTCTCGAAGCCTCAAAGAGGCAGGTTGCTGAATGACCAAACAACCTATGTTTAATTAAAGTAAAATTTGAAAGTGACAATGAGTTCAATATGTATTAAAAAAATAGTCATTAGAAATATTTCTTTGAGAAGCATCATCTGAAATTATTTGTTTTATAAAATCATCTTGTTTGGTCCTTTTTTGAGGCCTTGAAAGACCACTTTTTTAGTTTTATTTTGTCTTCGAGAGAAAACTTCAGATTTGAGGTCTTCGAGAAAATACCCCCTTCGCACGAAGGGTTGTAATGGCTTCATACAAAGGGGTCTTCATGCGAAGACCCCAATGGGAAAAGTACAATGAGAAAATCCCCACCGCAATTTTACCCAACCTAGTTTGCTCGAACTATGTCGGCTAGTTATGCTTTTTTTTAATTTTTGCATAGTATAAAAGTAAATATTTTTGTTTTCATTTTTCACACAGTTGCAATCAAGTTAATTCACTTTTTTCATTATTGACCTAATTTTTTCAAAAGTATTTTTTTGGAGGAAAATTTCTATTTGTGTTTTTTTGAAGGCATAATTTTTGAGAGGAGAATTAATATCAAGGTGATTTTTTCTCAGACATTTTTTAGAAGAGGAGAATTACTATTGACAATTTTTTGGAAGATATTTTTTTGGAGAGTAGAAATGGGGAACAAGAAGGGAAGGAAAAGTAAATCTTGAAGAAAGAAAAAGGTCACCTGGTACCAAAAAAAAAGAAATCATGAAGCTGCATTGGCATATTATTATAAAATAAAAGAACGTATGGACCTCGACTTCTAATTTTACGTGCCCAAATTTTATGGAGCTATGCTTTATTTTTCTCTAATTTGATTCATTTTAGTGTATGTAGTTCACAATCAACATGGCCAATGTGAAGGAGAAGCTCAATTAGGAGGGTCAAGTCAAGTTGAATAAAAGCACATTAAAGAAGGGTCAGGATCACTCCCTACAAAAGCTCAAGAAATGGATCTTGCATAAGGGTTAGGACCATGTACTCCTACTGGTATGGATGAACCTGTAGATCTAGATTAAACTATAAAGAGAAATATTAATTATATAAACTTAAATCATTTACTTACAATGGATGTGGAGAATTTGAGATCACTTGCTAATGTTCAACCCTTAAGTATTTCTAAGAAGAGATCAATGAATATGATAAAAAGGGAAATATTGGCTAAATTTGACAATTTTGAAACACTTGAACAAGCCCAATTGCTTTCAATTGTATTTATAAACAAAAAGTTGGAAGAGGCATTAAAATTATTGGGTATAAACACAACATCAAAGAAGAGAAAAGTTGTTGACATGCAAACTGATATGATTGAAAATCTTAGGAACGGTTTGTACTAGGTAGGGAAGCAATCTCAAACTAAAGATAATACCATTACAATAAAATTTATATTGACATCTTCTTCAGATAAGTCAAAGAAGACGAGGAAGAGCCCAATTTACAAGGGTTCTTTGATGAATCCATCCCATCCTTTGAGACCAACGCCTTTACCAATCCTAGGACTCCCTACAACAACCAGAGTCATTCTAGCAAAGGCCCTCTCAAAACATTCATTCCCCTAAAGATTACAAATCTCCCATTGGATCCCCTTTCAAACGTCAACCTGCCCCATCCAAAAGGGCCTATCACCAATCATGCGCAGGATCTCACGATAAAGAGTCAGTGGAATCCAAAGGGGAGATTTGATATCACAAATGTGATGGAAAATACCACCACCACCATGACATTAATGGAATTATTACTCAGTTGCCTCGAGCACAAGAATTCCCTCTTGTAATATTTGTAAAACACAAAAGTTCACAATTGCCCACCCAATTCTATCACCTTCAACGATACCAACGCGACTGTGTTCCTAGGAAATACAGAGGACCCCCACTTTTTTCTTGGCCTTAAAATTCACGGCAAGAACTTACAAAATTGACTTGTAGATTATAATGCTTCTAGTAATTTCATGCCCCTATCTATCTATAAGAAGCTCAGATTAGTTCCCACACCTTCTAAAGGTGCAGTGGTCCAGTTGGATAAAAATGCAGTTAAAATGGTGGGTGAGTTGAAAAATGTCCAAGTGCAATCGGTATAGGATCCCTAGATATAGAGCATTATTGATATCCAGGTGGTAGATATCCCTGAAATGTATGAGATGCTTCTAAGTTAGAATTGGTCTAAATCCCTGAATGGATATATCTCAACCGACTTCTCCCACTTATGGCTCTCCTAGAGGGGGTAGCCAACCAGATTAAGGTAGAAAGAGAACCCCGAATGAAATAGGTCCTGACTGATTATGGTAAGGTGAGTGAAATAGTGTTTTCCAAGTTAGAGCCTGGGTTGTACAGGGCCAAAGAAATCTTGACGTTGGACTTCATCCCAGGAGGGTCGATACCAGTCAAAGACCCCGTTGTCACCCAAAGAATTTATGACCTTATTGTAAAGCTTAAGAAGGATGTTGAGTCTTAGGGAAGCGATGTATCTCTAACCACTCTCCTATCTGATACCTTGTGTTGGATGCATTTCCAAGAATACTTTGAGCTAGAATGCACACCATGCATCAATGCTTCCACTATTTGCCTTGAGAATACCCGAGAAGAGAAACGCAGGGAACAGGCTTTAGTTTGTTACAATCCACCAATGACTAAATCTTCCAAACCCCTCTCCATAGACCCCCCAATTGAAGTTCCTCCAGAATTTATTTCAACCCCGACGCCTCCCCCTTTGAGAGATATACCCGATGTCCCCTCCCGTCCCAACCCAATACTGCTTGTTACCTATCCCTCCCGACCTCACTACAAAAATAATCTCTGGATCCTTAATTTTGATGGATTCCAGTCCAAACAAGGTTGTGGAGCTAGGGTAGAGCTAATCAACCCTCAAGGAAATTTTTTCCTCGCGTCTTGTTGATTACAATTTGATTGCACTAACAATGTCACAGAATACAAGGCCTTGATCCTTAGACTTATCTTTTAATTAAGGAAAGGAGTCAATTTCCTCCAGATAATGGGTGACTCAGAGCTCATAGTTAAGCAAGTTTCGAGCCAATACACATGCCATGACAAATTGATAGCAGCTTATCACAATAGAGCATGGAACCTAATAGAGAAATTTGATGCCTTTGGCATTGATTTAATTCCCCGAAAATGAAATTTTTTTCCAGATGCCCTTGCTATGTCATCCAATACTCTTGAACCCATGGTAGGTTCCCAGCTCCAAATATTTTAGTAGAGATGGTACCCACACCCTCCATCCCTAATAATATAACCCATCTTTAGGTCTTCAAAGATGATAGACATATCCTCACCTTCATGGAAAATGTGGGTGTCTTCAAAGACCAGATCATGGAGGAAGAAGAACATGATGTCACGGGGCAAGGAGGAAATGAGGACGGGATCCTCGATCTACCCACGAACACCATCCCAAAGGGGATGGTAGCTCTTGAGAGAATATTTGATTCTAACCCTCAAGCCAAAGAAAAGATGCCTCAAACCCCTGAAGGGGGAAAATATGAAAGAGTAAACATCGGGATGGGTGTTGAAGAAAAGTATGTTCACATTGGTACCTCTTTCTCACCAAAAGAGAAAGAAAATATCCTCAGAGTTCTCTGGGAATATATTGACATGATTTCTTGGGGGTATGAAGACCTTAAAACCTATGACACATCCATTAAAATGCATACCATCCCTTTTAAACCAGATGCCAAACCATTCAAGAAGAAATAGAGACCTGTCAATCCCTTGATCGAACCCCTGATCCACCAAGAAGTTTAAAAATTACTAGCCGCTCAAATTTATTTTCCAATCCAACATACCACATGGGTGGCCAACCTAGTCCCAGTCTAGGAAAAAGAATGGGGAAATCCAACTGTGTGTAGACTTTCAAAACTTGAATAAAGCATTGAAGAAAGATAATCATCCTCTACTCTCATTAGATGAGGTGTTACAGATTGTCAATGGCTCCCATATGATGTCTTTCCTAGATGGGTATTCCGGGTATAACCATGTTATGGTTAAGTTCAAAGATAGAGTTAAAATGGCATTCACCACCAAATGAGGAATGTTTGCCTATAGAAGAATTCCCATCGGGTTGATCAACCTCAGGGCAACATTCCAAAAATCCATGGACATCATCTTTGAAGGATTATTCAATAAGTGCATAATTATCTACATGGATGATCTAACCATTTTCTCCCACAATAGACATGATCACCCTTCCCACCTTGCTAAAATATGTGAAAGATTTCATTGGTTTGGTGTTTCCCTCAATCCAAAAAAATGTATATTTAGGGTCATTGAGGGAAATTTGTTAAGACATATCGTCTCTGAGAAGTGTATATCTATTGACCCTGAGAGAGTAGAGGCTAATTTTTTAGTAGGACTGCTGGAGTGGCTGGTATAATCATGGAAGTTAAAATATCTGATGGTATTGGTGGATCAATTGTCACTAGCTAAGATGTTGGCTGAAGGATAGATAGCGAAGAATCCCAAAAGGGCTTGCACCCTTCATAAAACTTGAAGGGACCCAGATAGCAATGTGGTGGAAATAATACCAGCCCCACCTGTAGGAAAATATGAATCAGAGGTTACTACCAAATAATATTTGATCATAGGGTTGCCTCTGGGAAAGATAAATCAAAGGAGAGAATTAGATCTCCTGAATGATGCAACCCAGTTCATCTACGCCCTATATGAGAAGCACTCCCAAAAGGTTAGGTAGCTTAAGTCCACAAATATAGATCTTCTTTGACTCTTGACAGAACTAGCATGCCCCCTTTCCCTTGAAACACCTAGACCTACAACATCTAGAATGAAACTTCCACAGGGCAATGTAGACGTGCTAAGGATGATAAAAAGAAAGTGTTGGTCATGGATGGGTGTATGGCATAGTAGATTGGTGCAGTAAGAAGTTTTATATTTGAGTCTCTTTCTAATTTCTTCCAGGTGAAAGACACAGTGAATCAGATTGATGCCACCATTCCTCAGTGGCAGGGAGAATTTGAGAAATATGGAGAATGGAGAGACAGCTTTGGGAAGATTCTGAACCTTGGGGAAGATAATTAGGTGACAATAGACATCCTAAGGGATGAGTCGTACAGGTTTCTCAAAACCTACTACTTCAGACTTGAATTCAGAGTTAAAGTGGGAAAGAAACTAGTAAGGGTCTTGGAGGAATAACTCTTGGCGGTATGGGCCCCGCTTGAACAAAATATTAAATTTGTCAAAGAGCTCACTTCAACTGATCCACTCAGCCCGGCGACTTATACTCCCATCGACACTATACCCAGTAGATTTGATTAAGTGGTCAAGACTCAATTTTTGCCTTCCAGATATTTCAACGGCATCATAATGGTACAATTATCCTAGGTGAGACTTAAGTCTCATGATGTTGCCAAGGTAGCTTCAGAATTAAAGGAGAAGGCTGAGAATACTGGCGATCACCTCAAGAGCTTGGTTGATCATCAATATTATTTTAAGGATGTGGAGGAGGAGGGTGTACTTCAAATTATGGAAGCGTATGAGAAATAAAAGGTTTAATAGAATTTTCCAGATGTTAGGGATCCCTCCTCTTGTGGAAAGTTTACTCAACTATTCTTTATGCTTTGAGCACAAGCTCCCGAAGCTCAATATTTTGAGTCCCTAGTTTTGTATTCTTTATAGTGATAAGTGTTGGTAGTACCTTTGAATTCGATCGATCATTGTCCAAGATTTTTTGTCAGGCCTAGAGAAATCCTTTATGGTATGATGGATGACTGTTAGCCAGAAAGTTCACTGCAGATGTTTCCCAACTCCCAAGGTGTTATTTTAGCATTTAATATCTGGTGTACAGAGTACCACTTGATGACCAAGAACGTAAATGCATTAATGAGGATGTATGGCCTAAGTCATTTGGGATGCACCATCACATCTAAAAGTAAAAAGGCACTCTTCTAGGTGGCATCTTTCTCAGAACTTTTTTCTTTCTTTCCTCTCTTGTCTTCTCAAATGATTGTATATAGTAGGGTGATCATGACAATGTAGGTAGTATTGGCTATAAATATTGTAATTTAATGTAAGTAGCTTGCATAGGTTAAGTTCCCCAAGTAGATGATATGTCTATAAATAATAATTCTGACATCATTCCAAGGGTTGGTGAATTGATGATTTTACTGTCCACAAGTTATAGAAATTTTCTAGTTGTTTTGTTCAAAGTTCTGAGTAGATTAATGTTGCCTTGGAGCTTCTAGTGTAATCACCAGTGATGCTGGATTCAAAGTTAATGAAGAAATGAGAGGAACTTCTTTGCACTATACTCTATGTTTTCTTTGATTCTAGAGTTAACAAACTTCTTTCATGTTGTATGTTTTCTTGTGTCCTCTACTCCATTTTTTTAATGATTTGATGGAATACTTTACCTTGCTACTAACATATGTTTGATTTATGATCACTTATATGTTTGGTATCTGTTGTTAGTTTTTTTTCTAGAGCTTGGTTAATGCTTTCATAAATATACATGTCATGACTATAGATAGAAATTTATACTAACCCTGTCTCATATTTTGCACTTTTCTTTTATGTTGGAAAGAAAGAATGCATGCAGGAAACCCGACATTCTCATGTTCTTGAAGACCGATGAGTAAAAACTAGCTATCCTCTCAAAAAAATAGTCATATGTCCAACTAAGATAATCCCATTTTTTTGTGACCATAATACCAAGTACTTGGAGGCTAGGATATCCCTCTCTCAGATAAACCTCTTCAGGAAAATTTGGTCGGTACCCAGTGACAACTCTCTCCTATTGGTGAGACCGTCACAAAGTCCCGTCAATACTTTCTAATACTTACTGTGAGTGATAGATCAATTCCATCCTACTTGGGATTGTTTATGGGGGTTGTCTTGTTCAATAATGTACCATCCTAAAAAATTAGCACCCATGATTGGAAGCTCAATTAGGCCCCATTTCAAAAAAAATTAGATTGCATGTCTATTATGCTAGACCTAGATACCTATTTCTTCCTGTTCTAGCATCTACCCTATCTTCTTGACTTCCCATTTGAATTTTGGTTCTTGGGAGAAAGCACCCCAGGATTTTTTTCCTCGGGAAATGGGCCCAAATTTGAACCAGATCCCTATTGTGTTGTTTTGGTGCAAAATTAGATCTCATGTTTAGCTTAGCTTAATTCTAAATCTTGAAATGTGTGATGAGGTATATATGCATCCTGTCTCTCCTCATTTGTATATCTATGATCCATTATCAATTATTGAGAAATTATAGTGAAGATTTTGCATCCAAGCATTCTAGTAATCAAGTGAATTCAAGGTTTGAAGGAAAGCATCCAAGATCTATTCTCTCTCCCAATTCTTGAAGGAAACTTGAAGGCAATATTCTCCATTGAAGAAATATTTACTCCCATGATGGACAAGTAGAAGACTTCTCAAGAAAGAAAGAAGATCCTTTCTCCATTTTCATATATTCTTCCCCCATATCAAGTGTGCAATCAAGAATAACAACATTGAATATTTAGGCATGGAATTCATATATCTACACATTTGTGAAGGCATTTTTGATTTCATTATATATTTCAAGGTCAACAAATTCAATACAAGTGACATTCAAGCATCTTCATGAATATGTGCGATCTCAATATTCGTTCATGATGGTATTGACAAGGCATATATAATATTTAGATTCCTTTATGCAATATTATTTCATTTTCAAGGTTGATTCCTAAACAGGGGTTTGACCAAGGAAAATTCCTTTCCACAACCTTTTCACTATTCTAGAAAGGTTGGGACCTATGAGAGTGTCATTAAAAATTCTAGGTAGATTATCATGGAACAACACACTACATGCTTCTTATTGTAGGATTTGAGATAGACAAATCCAAAGTTCACCAAGAGCCCATGCATGCAAATGACCTGTTACAGGAAGGAAGCTGAAAACACAAAATGAAAAGCTTGGAAAATCTCAAGTGGTGTGAGAGAAATTATATTCCAATATAATTAACAAATAATTACAATATTTCAACCTAAAAGGTGAACGAAATCCTAGAAAGGTAAAAAGCTAGGTTGCACATAATAATTAATATAATTATTAATTATATGCACCTAAGAGACAACTTAAGTAAAATAGAGTAATAAAAAACTTAAATAATTAAATCAAAGTGATCTAATTAATAAGTGAAGACATAATTACTCTAACACCCCCCCTTAAGCAAAGCTCAAGAGGTAAGCTAACCTAGCACAGCTATGAAAGTAGGAAAATGGGTCCTGGCAAAAGGCCTGATTAGGTACCTAATACAAGGAAATCTTTGTAAACCGAAGACAAAGGACAAAACCCAGTGGGAAAAAACCCTCTCCAAAAAGAGATAGAACAAACATGCTAAAAAATAAATATGAAGGAAGGAAGGCCTCAAGAATACCCCCAAAGGATAACTTCCGTCACTCCAAGCATAGAACACAACTGAAGATAGCACGAAGATGTAAAAGGTTTGGTAAAGATGTCAGCAACCTGTGCGTCAGTGGGAATGTACTCCAAAGTGAGAACACCATCCTGAATCTGCTGAGGGAAGAAATGCATATAAAGCTCAATGTATTTGGTGTGTTGATGCTCCACTGGGTTGCGATAAATGTGAATAGCACTCTGATTATTGCACCACAGAATAGTGGGACGATCGAGAGGAAAACCAAACTCAGTCATCAATTGCCAAAGCCATAAAATCTCCTGACTAGCATGCACTGCGCTCTATACTCAGCCTTTGTAGATGAAAGTGCACAAGCATTTTGCTTCTTGTACGACCACATGATAGGACCAGAGCCAAGACAAAAGACAAATCCAAAAGTAGACTTCCGATCATCAACATCACAAGCCCAATCTAAGTCATTGAAGCCAACAATCTGAGGAGCCCCTGATGTGTAATGAATTCCATACATAATAGTGCCCTGAATGTATCTCAAAATACACTTTCTAGCTTGCCAATGACTCTCATGAGGATCATGTGAGAACCAAGAGAAAAAACAACTGCAAAGGAGAGATCAGGATGTGTGTGTGTCAAGTACAACAAACTGCCAACCAACTGGCGATACAATGGAGGATCCACTGAAGGTTAAGTGAAAGAGGTCGACAAGGTAACACCCAACTAAAAAGGTTTGGGAGAAGGTTTGCAATGAAGCATGTCAAAGTGCCAAAGCATGTCAAGATAATACTTCTGTTGGTAAATAAAGATCACAACAAAGGACTGAACAATCTACAGACCAAGAAAGTGATAACATGTAACTAATTGAATGTTTGAAGATGTTAAGTTGATGATCATGCAAGGCATTAAATCAGTTAATGTATTATATTTTCATTGATATCAACTTGATATAATCTATATGGTCATGGAAATACTGCTAAAGACTTTAAAGAACCAATGAATCAAGGCTATGCTATCAATAATGCATACAAGTCAAGTATTCACTAAGTGACTACATACACCGATGGAGTGCACACTGATGGTTAGAGTAAAAGAGTAGATTCAAAATTTTACTCGATGAGATAATGCACAACATTACTAATGAGCAGAGTTATAGTATTGACTGATGAGAAAAGAATAGAGTAACCCGACAGAAATAATTTCAATGTTGCCCGATGGAGAAGACAAGGACAGAGATCCTGATGACAACTAAAGTCACACCGACGGAATATTCAGTCATCACTGATGACTAAATAAATTGTTGACCAACAGAATAGAGAGTTTAGAAAACAAAAAAATGCTTAGCTGTCAAGAAGCTAAAGATAGAATAAATGGATACTTATCATTTTTTTAATCATCCAGATAAAGTCAGAGATAAGTGAGTGATTTAAAAATGATTTTTCCAGTTGGCAGGAAGATCTCTTTGAGATAAATTAGGAGTTTGCTTTCAATCTATTGGAAACAATTTTGGAACACCCAAACAATCAAGAAAGCCAAGAAAAGGGGAAATCGTGTCTATATAGAGAAAAACCCATTTCATTACGAATGGGGAATTAGGTGAGAAGAAAAAGAGAAGAGGAAAGATGCTAAAGAAAATCTAAAGGAGAAGAAAGTCTTCATTTAATCCTGATCAACAAGCTTAGGAAAGAGATAGATTCTATAGACACCAATGAATAGTGAGACAAGCATCAAAAAGAAGAACAGTGTGGAGAAAAGGTATAAGTGATTATATTGATCATAGAGGTTATGGATTTACAATAGATCTGAAAATCTACAATTGAGTTGTATGTATGAACATATCATTAGTGTTTTAGTTTAACCATCAAAGCATAAAGCCTCTTAACTGAGAAGGACTTAAAAGTCTTTTATAATTGAGATACATCCGGAGGAGTATCAAAAAGTTTGATCACAAAAGTAGCATTGGATATGCCCGATACCTATTGACAAGCCAAGAGAGTTTGATCAAGGATGGTAGCATTAGATGCCAGATACTAGTTGACAAACTATTTTTAAATCCTCTAACAAGGTCACACCTAACAATTTTTTTGTAACCTTTAATAAGGTTGGCTCCTAACAAAGATCACTTCAAAAGAGTCAAAATTTGGGGTACTGGTCCCAGTAGTTTTTCCCTTAACAGGGTTTCCACGTTAAAATCCTTGCGTTATGTGTTTATGGTTTATAACTTTACTGATTTACATTTCACATATGTATTTCTAGATTGATCGGTATACTCTGCATATTTACTATATTTTGATAAATAGTTATTTTCTTATCGGTAATCATACAAAAGAGAGATTAGCAAAGCAATCTGACAAGTAGAAAATTGATTAAAGTATTTGAAGGAATACATCTTGGAGGATAGAAGATAAATTGAGACATAATTAGTGGTTATAAGTTTCAAGGGTTGATTTAAGAATTAATTTTGAGGGCACTGATTCACCCCCCCTCTCTCAGTTATTACTAACAATTGGTATCAGAGCTTGTGTGCTTAGAAGGAAGGTTTCAATACCTAAGCTAAAGATTGCAAGATGAGCAGATGAGATGTGCCCAAGTTGAACAAAGATAATTTTGCTTCATGGCATATAAGAATAAGACTCCACTTATAAGGTATTGGTAATGATGTTACTCAATACTTAGATGCTAAATTTTTGTTTCCCACAGGAGCACCACCAGTTGAACAATTGATAGAGAAGCATGAGCACAATTGCAAGATGATAGAGCTTTCTACCTCACTCTCTCGATGCTGAATTTGAAGATGTCAAAACCTGCAAGACTGAAAAGGAGATGTGGGAAAAATTGATGCTTGTACATGGTGGCAACAAAAATACTTTGAGAGCCAAGGAAGAAAGCCTTAGAGGAGAGTTTGATGATCTCAAAATGAAAGAAGGTGAAAACATCACTTAGTACAACACAAGAATCAAAGACGTAGTCAATGCTATCCAAAGAGTTGGAGATGTACTAGAAGAAGATACAGTGGTAAGTAAAATTCTAAGAAGCTTACTACCGACTTATTCTATTAGAGTATCTTCCATTCAAGAAATGAGAGCAGTAGAAAATAGAAATGTTACTCTAGATGGTTTGATTGGAAGACTGATTTCATTTGAGATGAATAACTTTGATAAGTGTCTTACCAAACATAGAGTCTGCATTCAAAACTTTTATGAGAATAAGTAAATCAAGTCATAAAAACACCATGAGAAAAGATAGTGATAGTGAAAGTGAAGAAGATGATCTTGATGAAATTGAAGCACTTCTGGCTGGAAGAATGCAAAGAGGCAAAGGTAAATACAAAGGTAAATTACCACTTATTTGTTTTAATTGTAAAGATATTGGACACTTTTTTGCAAGATGTACTAACAGAAGAAAACAGGACAGAAGTAATGATAGATCATTTGAAAAGAAGTCTGACAGAGGTGATTATAGAAGATACTAACAATCAAAAAGAAAAGATACCTGAGACTACAAGGACAAAGGAAAGAAGGCCAGTTACCTATAAAAATGAAAAGATGATGATACTGACACTGAATCTGATGAAGACATCGAGATGGTGTTTGTGGAAAAAAAAGATGATTTAGATGATGATGAAGAAAGTTATGTAGAAACTACACTCATATCTAAAGTTACTAAAACTGATGTCTGGATCATAGATAGTGGTTGCACTTACCATATGATCGGTGATAAGAAAATTTTTGAGACTTTTGAGTACTATAAAGGTGGTTCAGTAAGAATGGGTAATGACACACCTTGTCCAGTTGAAGGTAGAGGAACCATAATGTTGAATAACCAATCAAAATGTGAAAATGGTTATTGGGTAAATGGGTTGAATTATAATCTATTGAGTGTTTCTCAGTTGAATAATTTGGGTCACAAGATCTTCAATAAATCAAGAAATCTGATTGGTACCGGGGAGCAAACAAAAGGTAACTTATTCTATCTCAATGATACTAATACCACTTGTTTGATTTCTACAAATGAAGACATATGGTTGTGGTACAAAAGATTGTGTCATGTGAACTTTAACAACATGATAAAGATTAGCAAAAAGAGAAATGTCAGAGGCTTACCGACGATGACCAAGCCTGACAACATCATGTGTAAGAATTGTCAAAAAGGAAAAATGAAAAAGTCTAGTTTCAAAAGCAAAACCCATACATGTGATGCAATTCTAGAATTAGTCCATACTAATTTATGTGGACCTATGAGGAAAAATAGTTATTATGGAGATAGATATTTTATTCTCTTTGTTTATGATTACTCTAGAATGATGACAGTCATGTTTCTAAAAGATAAATTACAAGCATTTAATATGTTTAAATGGTATAAGGCAATGGTTGAGAAACAAAGTGGTAAAGAATTAAAATTCTTAAGGTCAAATAGAGGAGAGGAATTTATTTTAGATGAATTCACAAAACTTTTGTAATGAGAATGGAATCAAAAGACAAGTCTCCACACTGAGAACACCACATCTAAAAGGAATTGTTGAAAGAAGGAACAGATCCATAGTTGATTTTGCAAGGACACTAATGATAGAGAAAGGTATCACCCAATTCTTCTAAAGAGAAGTTGTCAGCACTGTTGTTTACACATTGAACAAAGTACAATTGAAGAAAGACACCAAAAAGACACCTTATGAGCTTTGGTATGGATACACACCCAATGTAAGTTATTTCAAAAAATTTGGCAATCAGTGTTATATCTTAAAAGATAATAGAAATGGAAAAATTGACTCCAAGAGTGATGAAGGAATCTTTATAGGGTATTCTACCAAGAGAAAGGCTTATAAATTTCTAAACAAAGCCTCTAAAAAAATTGTTGAAAGTGCAAATGTAAAGATAAATGAATTTGCAGAGAAGAATGAAAAGGAAAGCACTAAAGAACCAGAGGAATACAATAGGTTTAATTACAATGAGGAACCTGAAACTCTACCCGACCAACAATGTAGAGCTCCCGAGCAATAGATCATTGCACCCAAGCATCAAGCTACAAATACCGACGATCAGAATATTGCTCAAGATGATGCACAAAGTGATGGAGGACAGAAAGAAGAACAAAATGATGATCAAGCTGATAGACATAGATCTGAACCTGTACTTTCCAGATATGTCAGAAGGAACCATTAATAGAACCAAATCATAGGAGACAAGAAGGCTAATATGAGAACCATAAGTAAGTCTCTAAATACAAGATGACTTATTTGTGATTATGAGCCCAAATCTGTCAATGTTGCACTAGATAATAATGAATGGATAAGTTCTATGAATGAAGAGATTGAGCAGATAGAGAAAAACAAGACATGGACACTTGTACCAAGACCAGATGATAGGAATGTCATCAGTACAAAATGGATATTCAGGAATAAGCTGAATGAGAATGGAGAAGTCACCAAAAATAAAGCAACACTAGTATTCAAGGGGTATTCACAAGATGAAGGAATTGACTATGGAGAGACCTTTGCACCTGTTGCTTTGCTAGAAGGAGTGAGAATATTACTTGCTTATGTTGCATGTAAAGGATTCAAAGTATATCAAATGGATGTTAAGTCTGCATTCCTAAATGGAATACTTGAGGCAGAGGTATACATTGAACAACCAAAAGGGTTTGTTGATCAAGAGAGAGGGACATGGTATGTAGACTACAAAAAGCCCTATATGGATTGAAACAAGCACCTTGAGCCTGGTATGAAACACTTCATTCCTATCATATAATTATTGGATTTGTAAGGACTAGTGAAAATAATAATCTTTATTTGAAGGAAGATACAAATGCTAACATTTTGATTGCTGAGATATTTGTTGATGACATCATATTTGAAGGCAATGATATGCTATGAAAATCATTTGCAAATGAAATGAGCAAAGAGTTTGAGATGTCTATGTTTGGAGAGATCAAGTTCTTTCTTGGTCTGCAGATCATGCAACAAGATGAAGGTAGTTTCATTACACAATCCAAGTACATCAAAGAAGTACTAAAAATATTCAAGATGGAAGAATCCAACATAGATGGAACACCGATGGAAACTGGATGTAAGTTGACAAAGGAAGACAAGTCATCAAAGGTAAATAAGACTTTGTACAGATCTATAATTGGAAAACTCATGTAGATTTTACATACTAGACAAGATATTGCACATGTAGTAGGAATAGTTGCTAAATTTTCTACTAATCCCAGGGAATCACATATGACTGTTGTGAAAAGAATCCTAAGATATCTGAAGAATACCGAGGAATATGAATTATGGTACAAAATAGAAGGCAAATTTGAACTTAATGTCTTTACCGATGTTGATTGGGCTGCAGATATTGATGACCAGAAGAGCACAACTAGAGTAGCATTCTTTATGGGTGACAGACTTGTCACATGGATTAGAAAGAAGCAAGGATGCATCTCTCAATCTACTGCAAAGGCAGAGTATGTTACTGCTGCTGCAAACTACTTAAATATTGTATGGATCAAACAGTTACTAGAAGGTATGCATATGAAAATTTTAGAACTAGTAATTATCTATTATGATAATACAAGTACAATAATCATTTCCAAAAATCTATTCATGCATGCTAAAACAAAGCATATTGCCATCAAGTATCATTATTTAAGAGAACAAGTTCAGGGAAAGGAAGTGATACTTGAGTATGTGCAATTAAAGGAAAAATTGGCTGATATCTTCACTAAGCCACTGCCCAAGGATGCATTTGAATACTTGAGAAAGAGACTAGGGGTCAGACCCTTGTCTACTGGTCAGTAAGCTGACTCAAAGGCTGCATCAGCCTACATATTATCATAATTTCATTCATGTTGATGCAAGTAGAGAGATGGACTTCAATGACACATCTATACACATCAAGGTATTTATCTACTCCAAGCACCAGAATTATTACTGGTGGATTGGGAAATTCAAGGAATATATTATGGATAGAAAGGATCCATTTAACATCACTGTCAAATACTTGTTTTGGAAAATCTGTGTTTACAAATATGTTTGCTTGGCATTGCTATCAAAGGAAGAGAGTTTATGCATTATCATCTCAAGAAGAGATCATATCCATCAAAGCATCTAAAGGGATAGAATGTAACTAGAAAGGGAGAGTGCACACAAAGGAAGAGAATTACTGACAAAAGACATCACAAGAAAGGAGAACAGTCAAAGGGAGAGAGTTTGACATAGAAGGAGAACACATCACATTAGAGAAGTAAAGATTCTACATCTATCTAGTGAACGGATTGAAGATAGGAAGAAAGCTACAAGAATCAAGTCAAATCTATTTGAGCTTACCGAAAGCCGAACATTTGTAATAGTTACATTAGGAAAGCTTGATAAAACTATATATTTCATATTGTATTAGTAATAGTATAGTATGATAATGTAGTATATTGCCATCAATTCCAATGGGAGAGATTGATGACATGTAACTAATTGAATGTTTGAAGATGTTAAGTTGATGATCATGCAAAGCATTAAATCAGTTAATGTATTGTATTGTCATTGATGTCAACTTGACATAATATGCATGGTCATGGAAATACTACTAAAGACTTCAAAGAACCAATGAATCAAGGCTATGCTATCAGTAATGCATACAAGTCAAGTATTCACTAAGTGACTGCATACATCAACATAGTGCACACCGATGGTCAGAGTAAAAGAGTAGAGTCACAGTGTTACCTGACGAGCTAATGCACAACATTACAAATGAGAAGAGTTATAGTGTTGATCAATGATCAAAGCGTAGAGGAACCTGATGGAAAGAATTTTAGTGTTTCCTGACAGAGAAGACAAGGATAGATATCCCAATGAAAACTGAAGTCACACAGATAGAATAGTCAGTCATCATTGATGACTAACTGAAGTGTTGACTAACATAACAGAGAGTTCAAAAAACAACAAAATGTTTAGCTGTCAAGAAGCTAAAGATAGAATAAATAGATACTTATCATTATTTTAATCATCCTAATAAAGCTAGAGATAATTAAGTGATTTAAAATTGATTTGTCCAGTTGGCAAGAAGATCTCTTTGAGATAAATCAGGAGTTTGCTTTAAATCTATTGACAAGAATTGTGGAACATGCCAAGAATCAAGAAAGCCAAGAAAATGGGAAATCCTGTCTACATAGAGACAAACCCAATTTATTACGAATGGAGAATTGGGTGAGAAGAAAAAGAGAAGAGGAAAGATGCTAAAGAAAATATGAAGGATAAGAAATTCTTCATGCAGTCTTGATCAACAAGCTGAGGAAAGAGCTAGATTCTACAGACACCGACGAACAGTGAGATAAGAATCACAGAGAAGAACAGTGTGGAGCAAAGGTATAAGTGATTATATTGATCAGAGAGGTAATAGAGTTACAATAGATCTGAAAATATGCAATTGAGTTGTATTTATGAAGAGATCATTAGTGTTTCAGTTTAACCATTGAAGCATAAAGCCTCTTAACTAAGCAGGACTTAAAATTCTTTTACAATTGAGATACATCCCAAGGAGTATCAAAAAGTTTGATCACATAAGTATCATTGGCTATGCCTGATACCTATTGATAGGCCAAGAGAGTTTGATCAAGGATGGTAGTATTAGATGCCAGATACTAGTTGACAAACTATTTCTAAATCCTCTAACAAGGTCACACCTAACAGTGTGTTTGTAACCTTTAACAGGGTTGGCTCCTGATAGAGCTCATTTCAGAAGAGTGAAAATTTGGGGTACCAGTCCCTGTGGTTTTTCCCTTAACAGGGTTTCCACGTTAAAATCCTTGTGTTATGTGTTTATGGTTTATTACTTTACTATTTTACATTTCACATATGCATTTCTGGATTGATCGGTATACTCCGCATATTTACTGTGTTTTGGTAAATAGTTAACTACTTATCGGTAATCATACAAAAGAGAGATTAGCAAAGAAATTCGACAAGTAGAAAATTGATTAAAGTATTTCAAGTCATACATCTTGTAGGACAACAGATATCTTGAGACATAATTAGTGGATATAAAATTCAAGGGTTGATTTAAGGATTAATTTTGAGGCCACTGATTCATCCCCTCCCCCTCTTAGTTATTACTAACAGAAAGTAGTGTAACGGACCAAGATCGGTCATCTCAAACTGCTCCATCAATGCACGCCGAACATCTTGAATCATAGAAGATGAGCTACCTGTTATGATAAGATCATCAACATATAGCACAAGGATCAAAACCTCATCCTCAAGATGTTGAATGTAGACTGTAGGATCAGAATGGAAGTGTGTGAATCCTGTAGAAAGAAAAAATGAGTCCATCTTCTCATAACAAGCCCGAGGGGCATGTTTGAGACCATACAAAGAATGCCGAAGTCTGCAAACCAAGGAGGAATCCTGCACAAATCCCTGAGGCTACTCCATGTAAATCTCCTGAAGAAGATCACCGTGCAAGAATGCACTCTTCACATCCATCTAAAAAATGGGCCATCCCTAAGAAGCTATGAGGGATAAGACAAGGCAAATAGAGTTCATCTTGGTGACATGGAAAAATTTCTTAGTGTAATCAATACCCTCAACCTGTTAAAAACCCTTCACAACAAGATGTGCCTTGTACTTATCAATAGAACCATTTGAAGAAAACTCAGTATGATACAACCACTTGCATCGCACTAACTTTCTTCCCTTAAGAAGAGAACAAAGATCCCAAGTATGATTCTTCATCAAAGAAGAATACTCCTCCTCCATAGCACTATCCCACTCAGGATGTCCTGTCACTGCTAAAAATGTCTGAGGATCACCACAAATGGCATGACTCAGAAGGCTAGAACCCACAATATGAGATTGGGTGTAACAGGAAGATGAAGGGTCACCAGCGAGAGATCCTATAGCCTCAATTGTAACACAAGCCCACCTAGGCATCTATGGAGGATCCGATGGTGGTGGTAAATAGGGATCACCAATATCATCATCCTGAAAAGAAACTGGAAGGGATGAGGGAGTAGTGGTAAGTGAAGTAGACTCTAGAAGAAGGATATCTACTGTAGGAAGGCACTCATCAAACTAGACATCCCATCAAAATAGGACCTGTTTGGAATTAGGATAAAATAACCTATACACATTAACATGCTTGCAGTAGGCAACAAAAATGAGGTGTCAGCTCTTTCACTCTATTTCTCTCCTCTGAGGATCAGGCACAAATGCCCATGCTTCACTACCAAAAACTCAGAATGAAGACACATCAGGCTTGACATGAGGCCAAGCCTCCTAAGCAGTCATATGTCAAACTACCTTGTGAGGCATTCAATTCTGAATATAGTTGGCACAATTGACTACCTCTTCCCAAAAAGATGAATCCATGGACCTAGACTGTATCATACAATTAGCCATCTCCTAAAATGTTTTGTTCTTTCTCTCTGCCACACCATTCTACTGAGGGGTGTAGGGCAATGAAAATTGATGTTGAAGACCATGTTCAAAGCAAAAAACCTGAAAGCTTGGTTCACATACTCCCCCCCATTATCTATGTGCCTCTACCAAATAGAAAGACCATATTGCTTCTCCACAAATGTCTTAAAGACTCGAAATGAATCAAAGACATCAGACTTGTACTTCAAGAAGTACACCCATGTGCGCCTGGAGAAGTCATCGATGAAAGTAAGCACATATCTGGCATTAGAAAAAGGAGTAGGAAATGACATGAGGTCACTATGAATCAACTCCAATGGTGCCAAAGCACAAGTATCTCATCCCTGAGGAAAAGGATCCCTATCTTGTTTTCCAAGAACACAACCCTAACAAACACCATCAGTTCAAGATCTCTAAGGAAGCCCAAGAAAAAGTGCTTGTGTGCTCATCTGCTAAAGATATTTGTAATTGACATGGCCCAAATGCTCATGCCAAAGTCTTCTCACTGAATCTGCATGTGCTATAAGCTAGGAACCTGTACCATTAGAAGGCTTAAATTCATAAAATCTATATAGGTGAGATGCAAAGTCAACACTCCCAGTAGCCACAATCAAATCAGAATCATGTAACTCCCAAATAACCACATCATGTGGTGAGAACTCAACTATCTTACTAGAGCCAGAGTGGAAAATCTGATAGATGGACAATAGGTTCGTTGAGATGTCAAGGACAAAAAGAACATCCTGAAGAGAACCCCCAGCTAATGCAACAGAACCAAAACCCAAAACTAAAAGATGTGATGAGTTCCCAACAGCAATCTATGAAGTAGCACAAGGAGCAAGTGAGGTGACCAACTATTGAGTGTGAGTCATGTGGTGAGAGGCACCAGAATCCAAAATCTAGGTGGGCCCAGAAGTCATTGCTCATGCAGTAAGAGCATGACCTTTCCTTGCATGGGAGGATGTGGACTAAGGAGATGAAATTTGATTCTCCTGCATGGCTTCCTCTAAAGCCTCCAAATGTTTCCAACACCTAGAAATGGGATGTCCATCCTTGCCATAAACAATACAGGTACCAACAAATTTCTTCTTAGTCTTAGAGGTAGACTCAGTAGAATTCGAAGAAGATTTACCCTTGGATGGGTTAGCTGGAGGTTTTGAATGAATTTTTTGTGTAGGTTTGGAGTAATATTCACTACCTACTAAATCTTTCTTCAGTTTGGCTTTCTATTTTGGTTTCCCCTATGAAGACTGAGCAACCAATGCTTGGCTTGAAGAGCCAGAAGCATCTATCTATTGGATCTTTTCGTATTCCCATGTCAAATGATCATAGAATGTCTCAAAGGAAGGCATGGTATGTCTGGCACCCAAAGCATCCATAGTGGAGTAGAAAGTGGAAGCAAAGATCTTATACTGTCCTCTCAACTTTGAGAGTATCAGGAAGATACACTCATCATCTGTCTTTTTTCTCCAACATCATTGCAAAAGTGAGTGCAGAGATTTGAACTTCATCAAGAAGTCCTCCATAGTGGGAAATCTTGTAGGAGTCAAAGTGGTCAAATCTACATCAAGCTGTAGTGCCCAAAACTCATTCACTGTGCCAAACAAATCTGAAAACTTGTGCCAAATAGCCCAAGGAGTGGCCAAACCATCTAGGTGAAATAGGAGACTATTGGAGATGTTTAGTGCAATCAATCCTATGGCTTCATCCATTTTGTTTATGTGCTAAAGAACCTTAAAACGGCACTGCAGAACAGGTTGGTGCTCATCCAGACATGACCATAAGCCATGTGACAGAAGTAGTATGGTCATGTGTGCTTTCTAGGTGTGATAATTATGTGGTGTCAACTGGGCCACAGAGGGGTACGACATTGAGAGAAGAGGATAGAAGTAGAAGGGTCTTTTCTGAAGTAAATTATAGAAAGGAAAATGCACCCTCCATAATGTATAATTCTATACCCCGTACACTAAATAAACAACTATAGAGAGCACAAAAAAAAGAAGAAAACATGGATGCCAAATGCAAAGATGGAGGAAATTGAAGCCTCTATGTCAATGCCAAAAATAGGAACTCAAATGGCCAATCCAGTAAATGAAACTAGCATCATTGTCTCTGGCTCAAAAAGAGCTTTCCAGTGATGTTTTGTTTTCTAAAAAATGACACCATATGCAAAAGTTATGGCCAAACAACCAACGACACCTCCAAAAAATGAGCTCTCTGGAAAAACACAGAGATGACAAAAAATTTGACAGTCAAATGACTGTCGCAGTGCCCGGGAAAAATTTTGATGGTCGTCTATACGTCACGGGCCTTTCTCACCGGGAAATTTGCCGGTGGCTGAAAATTTTGAAAAAATTGTTGGAAAAATTAGGGGCTGAAGAGTGACATCTCTCTTGTGTAGGCAGTGGTAGCCGAGTGGAGGTGGCAGTCAGGCTGTGCTAGAGCGAGCCCTGGGTGGCATTGCACTAACAATTTCTACTAGGCGGCCGGCTGGTGGCTTATCGGCAGGGGCCGGGGTGATGCTGGGGTGGCATGGCAGTGGCATGTGGGGGCTGTGACTGGCTGCACCCCAAAAGATCCCTAAAAAGATTTTTATTTTTTATTTTTTATTTTTTGCCTTAGGAAGCATGTCGTACGGCCTCGAGGGGAAATTTTTTTTCTTAAAAGCTACTATGGTCAAATTTATATGAAAATTTGATCTCCCGGGCCTTTTGAGCGCAATGGTAGTGTCCATTTTGGCTCAAAGTCCTCCAAAAAATATCTCTTCTAGATTGAAAAAGAAAAACCATAGAAAAGTTGTGGTTTTTGTCCTCAAATCGTGGCTTCAAGATATCCAGACCAGGCAGTAGTAGGGATACTCTGATACCATGTAGTATTTGAGGTAGACAAATCCAAAGCTCACCAAGAACCCCTGCATGAAAATAACCTGTTATAGGAAGGAAGCTGAAGAGACAAAAAGAAAAGCTTGGAAAATCTCAAGCGGTGTGAGAGAAATTCTATTCCAAGATAATTAACAAATAATTACAAGAGTTCAACCTAAAAGGTGAATGAAACCCTAAAAAGGTAAAAAGCTAGGTTGCGCATAATAATTAATACAAATATTAATTATATGCACCTAAGAGACAGTTGAAGTAAAATAGAGTAATAAACAACCTAAATAATTAAATCAAAGTGATCTAATTAATAAGTGAAGACATAATTACTCTAACACTTATTACCTAGAAAATAATTCCCCAGGCATTTTGTTCCTCTTAGAAAAACCTCAGATTCAGAAATCAAGTTGGTACAGGGTGGTCCCACAATAGTGTGTCCCACTTTTTGGCTAACTTTCACACTGAGATCAGCATTCTGAAAAAAACAAACTTCACTTTCAAACATCTATTGCCGCAAAATTAATAAGAATTTGAAGATGATGTAAAATAGTGTCTTTTAGCATTTTATTTCTAGTTTCTAAATATATATTTTTAAAAAAATAAAAAAATTGATTTGAATACATTTTTCCTTCTCCTTCGAAAAGTGGTTTGTGTGAAAAATCAGTGTTTTTAAGAAGTGACTGTCACTTGGATCAGCATAACAATTTTTTTAATATGATAATAATGTAATTATTTCTAGGTTATATTTGTAACTTCAATGTCTAAAGGATTCAATTGGTTTCATTCATTTTGGTTCAATATTTCATACTTTATTAAGTTATAAAGTGAGAGTAACTGTAATTTAGACATAGGTTCTTTTGGATCGCTCTAACTTAATCTGTATATATCAAATTTTATTTTTTATTTTTTTGATAGAAAGGTAACACAAATAATCTGTTCCTAAATATTTTTCATAATTTGTTTTTGTAAGTTACTATTTTTCTCGAAGCCTCAAAGAGGTAGGTTGTTGAATGACCAAACAACCTATGTTTAATTAAAGTAAAATTTGAAAGTGATGATGAGTTCAATATGTATTAAAAAAATATTGATTAGAAAGCTTTCTCTAAGAAGCATCATCTGAAATTATTTGTTTTAGAAAATCATCTTGTTTGGTCCTTGTTTGAGGCCTTGAAAGACCATTTTTTTAGTTTTATTTTGTCTCCGGGAGAAAACTTCAAATTTGAGGTCTTCGAGAAAATACCCCCTTCCCACGAAGGGTTGTAATGGCTTCATACAAAGGGGTATTCATGTGAAGACCCCAATCAAAAAAGTACAATGAGAAAATCCCCACCGAAATTTTACCCAACCTAGTTTGCCTAAACTATGTCGGCTAGTTAGGATTTTTTTTATTTTTGCATGGTATAAAGTAAATATTTTTGTCTTCATTTTTCACACAATTGCAATCAAGTTAATTCACTTTTTTTATTATTGACCTAATTTTTTCAAAAGCATTTTTTTGGAGGAAAATTTCTATTTTTGTTTTTTTCAAAGGCATAATTTTTGAGAGGAGAATTACTATCAAGGAGATTTTTTCTAAGATGATTTTTAGAAGAGGAGAATTACTATTGCCAATTTTTTGGAAGATATTTATTTGGAGAGTAGAAATGGGGAACAAGAAGGGAAGGAAAAGTGAATCTTGAAGAAAGAAAAAGGTCACCTGGTACTGAAAAAAAAAAAGAAATCATGAAGCTGCATTGGCATATTATTATAAAATAAAAGAAAGTATGGACCTAGACTTCTAATTTTACGTGCCCAAATTTTATGGAGCTATACTTTGTTTTTCTCTAATTTGATTCATTTTAGTGTATGTAGCTCACAATAAACATGGCTAATGTGAAGGAGAAGCTCAATTAGGAGGGTCAAGTCAAGTTGAATAAATGCACATTAAAGAAGGTTCAAGATCACTCCCTACAAAAGCTCAAGAAATGGACGTTGCATAAGGGTCAAGATCATGTACTCCTATGGGTATGGATGAACTTGTAGATCTAGCTTAAACTATAAAGAGAAATATTAATTATATAAACTTAAATCATTTACTTACAATGGATGTGGAGAGTTTGAGATCAATTGCTAATGTTCAACCCTTAAGTCTTTCTAAGAAGAGATCAATGAATATGATAAAAAGAGAAATATTGGCTAAATTTGACAATTTTGAAACCCTTGAATAAGCCGAATTTCTTTCAATTGTACTTATAAAATAAAAGTTTGAAGAGGCATTAAAATTATTGGGTATAAACACAACATCAAAGAAGAGAAAATTTGTTGACATGCAAACTGATATGATTGAAAATCTTAGGAATGATTTGTACCAGGTAGGGAAGAAATCTCAAACTAAAGATAATACCATTACAATAAAATTTATGTTGACATCCATTGTACGTAACACTGCTCCGAAAAAGATAAATATCTTCAGTTTCATCTCAGGTTGGTTTTAGTTGGAAAATAATATCATGATATTGATACTTCTATTGGAAAGATTGCTACAATGTAGACAATTGTTATTTTGTCATTGATGTCAAACCTTAACTGGTGAGACTATTGTTGTATGTTTGAGTACCTTATGCATTGATTGATGAAGATTTAAAAAGAATGGGATAACAAGAAGACCAAGGAAATGGTTGAGTTATGAGTATACACCAGGGTACTTGATCATTTGACACTTTGGCAAAGTGATATGTTGTCTATCTATCACTGACAGTTCACTAGAAGGTCAATGTCGAGCAAAGCAAAGTCGATGCCAAGAAAAGTGAAAGATGATGTCGAGCAAAGAAAAGATGATGTCGGGTGCTAGTGAAATGTTGAGGGAGACAGAGAAAGCTGAGAAACAGTATTTCATTTATTGATGAGATTTGAGATCTATGTCTGACTTAGTTGATTCCATTGTGATATGCATTATTAATTAAGATTGATCCACATTCATTTAGTGCACTAGAAACCATTATTAGTTCATTGATTCAATGTTTAATTAATGACTGTATTGGAGAAGTAAATTAAATGTAATGATGGAAAGATCTATTGGATCTGACCTAACCTAAGTGTATCATCTTTAAATGGAAGCACTTCCATGTTAAGAGCATTTAGCCCTCCTTAGGGGATGTTTTTGACCTCTACCATATCATCCTCCTATTTCTGCACCACCTCATGCTTCTGTGCTGGTTCAAGACCCTGATTGGGCCTCTCTGGGCACCTTCTATCCCACCTGGCACTTTTTCCAGGGGTTCAGACCCCCTAGGTCAAGGTTGACCTTGACCTTGACCTAGGTTAGGGTCAACCTCAACCCTAACCTAGGTCAGGGTCAACCTCAACCTTGACCTAGGTTAGGGTCGACCTTGACTTTGACTTGGGACCCCTTTCAAATTTGGAAATCTGTCAATTGCTGGAGGTCATCCAAAAGTTATTTCCCGCTTTCGGGTCGACTGTTTTGGGGTTTCAAAGTAGTAAATATTAAATTATATTTAATATAGGTCCTCCTCTAGGGGCATGGGTCTAATGGGAATTTAATTCTCCTATGTCGGCCTGCTTAGAAGATTGTGCCCTAATTTCATATAAAAGGAAGCCTTCTCCTCTCATTTTCTCTAAGTCTTCTAAATGCAAAAAAGCTCTAATCAAGATTTTTTCAAGAAGAAAAAGGTTCAAGCATCCATTTCCAAGCTCTCAAGGTGTTCAAGTCTTCCTCTCAAGCATTCAAGTTCTCCATTGAAGATCAAG
Organism: Thuja plicata; assembly: GCA_018584345.1. Classification (NCBI taxonomy): domain Eukaryota; kingdom Viridiplantae; phylum Streptophyta; class Pinopsida; order Cupressales; family Cupressaceae; genus Thuja; species Thuja plicata. Next base: position 849,406 of record MU227396.1, on the reverse strand, counting down.
GATTCAAGCTTTCAAGCCTTTGAAGGGATTTGGTTCAAGCATTCAAGATTTATCATTCAAGCCCTAGATCTAGCCATCATGGTGGTTTGATCTTCCTTCAAGATCCTTTATGCATCCTCAAGACTCTTTCATCATCTCTTTAAGGTGGATTCCAAGCATACAAACATGGAGCTTTATGGTTTCTAAAGTTCATGCTTTCATACTTTTATACTTGCTTACATTTGAATTACAATTGTATATCTATTTCAATATCATAGCTTCATTATTAGATTCAATTCTACTACTTTCTAGCATTCTTATTTCAATTATTGATTTCAAGGTTAATTCCTGAATTGGGGTTTGACTAAGGAAAACCCCTCACCCCCAACAAATGAATCTCTTTTTATTGCAGGTATAGGTTTAGAACAATAGATTTGAGACCAGATCTAGATACCCTTTTTGGCCAACTTCTGGGATCTACGAACAAAGTCACTTTCGGATCTGTGCAAGTCAGGGTCGACATTATTGGGTCAAGGTTGACATTTGTGGGTCAAATTCAACCTTTTTCATAAGATGACATTGGAACAGAAAATTATTTCTGGGTTTTGTTTGTCTCTGCGTTTCCTTTCCAGATCATACTTTGGATTTTCTAGAAACTGAGTATAGACCTTAGAAAACAACATTCTTTGATCTGCAAAATTTTAAGGTTAGTACTTTTCTATCATTCATTTCAATTCAATTCCTTAATCATTCTAAATCTTTCACACATTTACCTTCATTTCAAAAACACATTTTAAGAGGGAAACCTAAGATCTCCTTCTTTATTCTTATTTCCAATAGATTGATTCATTTATTCATTGATCATTTTTGGGTTGATCAATTTAGATCCTTCCTTTGTGCATTTGAGAATAAAAGGGAATATCTTATTTATCCCTCCACTCTAAACATTAAATTTAAAGATGATAAGTGATTTGAGTATCAAAACACTCTTATTCCACAATCATCATTTTTCTCCTTTACATTTTGGTGAACCCGCGATAGACAACTCTTTCATTTTGGTGTTAGATGTGTATTTCATATTAGATCTTGCATGCATATAGAAGTAGTTTTTCTTTTATGCTTTTGCATTTATATTTCAAAATTCATAAAAATCACAAAATTACTTTAAAAATACAAAAACATTTACATTTTTCAT
>MU227396.1:833715-845956 GCA_018584345.1 Thuja plicata | reverse complement strand
CTTGGAAGGTAACGCACATAAGTTGCTAAATCCTGAAGAGACATGCATTTTTACTTTTATGTTTGCTAAATCCTTGGAAGGTAACGCACATAAGTTGCTAAATCCTGAAGAGACACGCATTTTTACTTTTATATTTGCTAAATCCTTGAAAGGTAATGCACATAAGTTGCTAAATCATGAATGGACACACATTTTATATTTCATAGTGATACAAGAATGTTGATCTATGGATATTTTCAATAAGCCGTCAGAAGACGCACTTACAATTACAAGCATAGTTTATGGGTGAACCTGTTGGGGGCTCTCCCTCCTTGGTGATTCATAGTAATGTGGGCATCTTACTAGGTGAGGTAATCACTATCTCTTTTCTTTCTTTCACTTTAATGCTAGTAGGATTAGATCATGAAGCTATGTTGTCTATAGTGTTGTTCTTGTCTTACTTATGTATTCATGTATGTTTTCTATGATTGATGGATCTTTATTTCCATATATTTATGTATGTATGTTGAGTTATAATCCTTGGTTTGGGGGCTCATATCTCCGAATTAGTGATGTTCTATCTCATTGCAATCCACTGGGATTCTTTTCTTCCAAACTTTACTGTGAGCACATTCGATTTCTGTACTCCCGCTAAAGTGGGGGCTTAATGTATCATCTTAAAATGGAAGCACTTCCATGTTAAGATAATTTATCCCTCCTTAGGGTATTTTTTGACCTCTACCATATCATCCTCCTATTTCTGCATCACCTCATGCTTCTGTGCTGGTTCAGGACCCTGATTGTGCCTCTCTAGGCACCTTCTATCCCACCTGGCACTTTTTCCAGGGGTTCTGACCCCCTGGGTCAAGGTCGACCTTGACCTTGACCTAGGTCAGGGTCGATCTTGACCTTGACCTAGGTTAGGGTTGACCTTGACCTTGACCTAGGTCCCCCTTTCAAATTTGGAAATCTGTCAGTTGTCGGAGGTCATCCAAAAGTTATTTCCCGCTTTCGGGTCGACTGTTTTGGGGTTTCAAAGCAGTAAATATTAAATTATATTTAATATAGGTCCTCCTCTAGGGGCATGGGTCTAATGGGAATTTAATTTTCCTATGTTTTCCTCCTTCGAAGATTGTGCCCTAATTTCATATAAAAGGAAGCCTTCTCCTCTCATTTTCTCTAAGTCTTCTAAATGCAAAAAATCTCTAATCAAGATTTTGTCAAGAAGAAAAAGGTTCAAGCATCCATTTCTAAGCTCTCAAGGTGTTCAAGTCTTCCTCTCAAGAATTCAAGTTCTCCATTGAAGATCAAGGATTCAAGCTTTCAAGCCTTTGAAGGGATTTGGTTCAAGCATTCAAGATTTATCATTCAAGCCCTAGATCTAGCCATCATGGTGGTGTGATCTTCCTTCAAGATCCTTTGTGCATCCTCAAGACTCTTTCATCATCTCTTCAAGGTAGATTCCAAGCATAGAATCATGGAGGTTTATGGTTTCTAAAGTTCATGCTTTCATACTTTCATACTTTCTTACATTTGAATTACAATTGCATATCTATTTCAATATCATAGCTTCAGTATTAGATTCAATTCTACTACTTGCTAGCATTCTTATTTCAATTATTGATTTCAAGGTTAATTTCTAAATCGGGGTTTGACTAAGGAAAACCCCTCACCCCCAATAGACAAACCTCTTTTTCTTGTAGGTATAGGTTCAGAACAACAGATTTGAGACCAGATCTAGATACCCTTTTCAGCCAACTTCTGGGATCCGCGAACAAAGTCACTTTTAGATCTGTGTAGGTCAGGGTCAACATTATTGGGTTAGGGTTGACATTTGTGGGTCAAGGTCAACCTTTTTCATAAGACAACATCAGAATGGAAAATTATTTCTAGGTTTTGTTCATCTTTGCATTTCCTTTCTAGATCATACTTCAGATTTTCCAGAAACTGAGTACAAACCTCAGAAAATAGCATTATTTGATCTGCAACATTTCAAGGTTAGTACTTTTCTATCATTCATTTCAATTCAAATCCTTAATCATTCTAAATTTGTCACACATTTACATTCATTTCAAAACAACATTTTAAGAGGGAAACCTAGGATCTCCTTCTTTATTCTTATTTCCAATAGATTGATTCATTTATGCATTGATCCTTTTTGGGTTGATCAATTTGGATCCTTCCTTTGTGCATTTCAGAATAAAAGGGAATATCTTATTTATTGCTCCATTCTAAACATTAAATGTAAAGGTGATAAGTGATTTGAGTATCAAAACACTCTTATTCCACAATCATCATTTTTCTCCTTTACACTAAGATCTATGATCTTGATCAAGTGGAAAAAGATTTATCTGACCTAGATGAAGAGGTATAATATAACCTATTGTGGTTACTTTTATAGTATAAAAGAGGAAGGATAAGTTGAATGAAAAGTATTGCATGGTTAATTGATTGATTGGAAAGACCTAGCAGAGAAGGCTGAGCAGAGAAGCAGAGAGAGATTGCTTGATGGATTTCCAAAAAGATCTAAATTTTGAGATGTAAATGGAGGCCACTTAGTGAATTAGCATTAAGAGCTGAAACTGGATGTGGATTTGCAAAGTAAGTTGTATGTATCAAATCACACCTGTTGATTACTTTCTAACTATTGTATCAGTTCAAATCCTTTAACCAGGTTGACCTAACATTCATTGTATAAATCCTTTAAAAAAGGTGAGATTCAGATTGGAATGTTCTAAGTCCTCTAACAAGGCCACTCCTAACAGGGTGATTAAATCCTTTAACCAAGTCACATTTGATAGTGTGTTTTGTAACCTTTAACAGGGTTGGCTCCTCACAGGGCATCACTTCAAGAGAGTGAAATTTTGGTAGCATGTTACTGGTGGTTTTTCCCATATTGGTTTTCCACGTTAAATCATGGTGTTAAAATGTGTGAATGTTATTGTTGTGTTTTACTGTTAAGTTTCTGCAAGCTTATTTCATTAGTACAGTAAACTGCACACTTTTGCTATTTATTACTGCTGAGCAGATATGAGTTGTTGAAGTTGGTTTAAAGTTTTATATGGGCACATCTAGAGCTAAGGATAACTGACTCACCCCCTTCTTAGTTATTATGAATTCATCCTAAAAATTGGTATCAAGTAGAGTTCTCTTGAAAAAGTTTGAAGGTACTTGGAGATAAAGATCAAGATGTATAAAAGGGATGGACCGAAGATCAACAAGGAAAACTTTCCTGCATGGAAAAGTTTGATGAAACTTCACTTGGTCAATATTGGTGATTCTTCTAAATGACATATTGAAATAGAATATGTAGCCCCTACAAGAGTTCTGAATGTTGCACAATTAAGAGAAAAGCATGAACATAATCAAGCAATGCTGGAACTTGCATCATCTTTGAACTATCATGAATTTGAGGACATAAAGGATTGTACAAGAGAAAAGAAGATTTGGGATGCTCTTGCAACCATTTATGGAGGTGATACGAATGTACTAAGAGCCAAATCTGAAAGCTTGAGAGGTAAGTTTGATGATTTAAAAATGTAAGAAGGAGAAAATATAGTGCAATATTATGATAGGATAAAGGAAGTTGTAAATGCTATTAGAGGAGCTAAGGGAACCATTGATGAAGATACTATCATGAGAAAGGTACTGAGAACACTTCTTCCTATTTATGCTATTAGATTATCTGCAATTCAAGCACTAAGATGTACTCCTAATAACAATTTAAATCTGGAAAGTCTAGTAGGCAGACTTACTCCATTTGAAATGTCAAATTTTGACAACTATACTCCACAAGTTGTTGAATCTGCATTCAAGTCACAGATGGTCATCAACAAATCAAGGAAAGGAAAGAAATGTGTGGACAGTGACAGTGAGACCTCAGATGATGATCTAGAAGAGCTTGAGGCACTTAAGTCAAGGAGACTAGCTAGAGGAAAAGGAAAATTCAAATTTAAACTTCCTATTATTTATTTTTCTTGTAACAAAGTTGGTCATATTGCTGCTAGATGTCCTGACAAGAATGAGAAAGATGAAAGAAGAGACAAGAAATACAAAGATAGAAAGGATGACTGAGACTATAGTAAGTACAAGGATTACAAAGACAAAGGTAAGAAATCTTGTTATATAGTTGAATAAGCTTCTAACAGTGAATCTGACAAATCTGATGAAAATGATATAGTAGTGTATGTTGCAATGAAAGATGATTTTGATGATGATGAGAAAATATCACTAATTTCTTATATGAGTAAAGGTGATCATTGGATTGTTGACAGTGGTTGTTCACATCACATGACTGGTGATAAGGACAAATTTGAAACCTTAGATCAATGCAAAGGTGGATATGTTAAGTTTGGTAATGATACACCTTGTATAGTCAAAGGGAAAGGATCAATTCAATTGACTAACAAGATTAGATGTGATGATGTATACTGGGTTGATGATCTTAAGTATAACTTGTTGAGTGTTTCACAGCTGAACACTTATGGTTACAGAGTTGAATTCCATCACAAGAAAGCAAAGATCTATGATGCTAATGAAGAATTAGTTGGAGGTGGTGAGAAAACAAAAGGTAACTTATTATATCTAAATTTAGTTGAAGAGACATGCTTGTTTGCACAATATAATGATGTTTGGTTATGGCATAAGAGGCTATGTCATGTTAACTTTGATAACTTGGTAAGCATAAGTAAATTGAAAAAGGTTAGATGGATGACTAAGTTAAAGAAACTTGAGAATAGAATGTGTAAGTAATGTCAGTTGGGAAAAATGACTAAATCTAGTTCCAAAAGCAAAACTCACACTTCTGAGAATATTTTGGAATTGGTTCATACTAACCTTTGTGGACCTATTGGTGAGAAAAGTTACTATGGAGACAAATATTTTATTCTATTTGTATATGACTACTCTAGGATTATGACTATTATGTTTCTCAAAGAGAAATCTGATGCATTTCAATTATTTAAGTGGTACTTGGCAAAAGTTGAAAAGGAAATAGGTAAGATTCTAAAATGTCTGAGATCTGATAGAGGAGGTGAGTTCTTTTCTAATGAGTTTAACAGGTTCTGTAATGAATGGGGGATAAAAAAGACAGATGTCAGCACCTAGGACACCACCACAGAATGATATAGTTGAAAGAATAAATTGATCTATCATGGATTGTGCTAGAACATTAATGATGGAGAAAAATGTTGCATAGAAATATTGGAGAAAAGTTGTAAGTACAGCTATTTATACCTTGAATAGAATATAAGTCAAGAAAGGTACAAATACTAAACCTTATGAGCTATAGTATGGACATACACCTACTATAAGTTATTTTAAAGTCTTTGGGAGTAGATGTTTTATACTGAAGGATAACAGAAATGGTAAACTTGATGCTAAAGGAGAAGTAGGCATATTTCTTAGATATTCTACTAAGAGTAAGGCATACAAATGTTTGAATTCCAACACTAACAAAATTGTGAAAAGTGAAAATGTTAGAATTGATGAATATGAAAAAATAAATGAGGCTGAAAGCATGATTGAGCCTGAAAGTTACAGATCATTCACATATCCTGAAGAGGAGGATTCTAATGAAACTAAAAATGAAGTTGTTGAGCAATAGTCTGCACCTACCGAGACACAGAATGAAATTTCCAGGCAATAGGAGGTGACGGCTGAGCTATCTAATGGAGATGCCGAGTCATAGTTTCATCCTGAATTGAACTTGAACGATCAAATTGAAGCTGAGAAAGATCCTACTTTGGAAAAATATGTAAGAAGACACCATAAACCTGATCAAATCATAGGAGCAAAGGATTCCACAGTTATGACAAGATGCAAATTAAGAGAAGACACATGTTTGCTATGTGATCTTGAGCCTAAGACAGTAAAAGATGCTTTGGAAAATGAAGACTAGATTCAAGCCATGAATGAAGAGATAGACCAGATTGAAAAGAACAAGACATGACACTAGTACCGAGACCTGACAACAAAAATGTAATAGGTACAAAGTGGGTATTCAGAAACAAGATGAATGAACATGGAGAGGTAGCAAGGAATAAAGCAAGACTGGTATGCAAAGGTTATGCACAAGAGGAAGGAATTGACTATGGGGAGACATTTGCCCCAGTTGCAAGATGGGAGGGTGTGAAAACTGTACTTGCATATGCAGCCTACAAAGGATTTAAAGTCTATCAAATGGATGTGAAGTCAACATTTCTAAACGGGATATTAGAAGAGGAAGTATATATTGAACAAGCTGATGGATTTGTTGACCCAAGTAAAAGGAACATGGTTTGCAGACTTCACAAGTCATTATATGGACTAAAACAAGCACCCAGAGCATGGTATGAAAGATTGCACAATTATTTGATGAAGATTGGATTTGCAAGAACAAATGACAACAAAAATCTATATTTAAAAATAGAGCAAGGTAAAGGAATTTTATTGGCTAAATTTTTTGTTGATGACATCATATTCAATGGACAAGATATGATATGTAAAGCATTTTAAAAAAAATGCAAACTGAGTTTGAAATGTCTGTTTGGTGAGATAAAATTCTTTGTTGGACTACAAATACATCAAATGAAGAATGGTATATATATTACACAATCAAAATATATCAACAAGATACTGAAAATTTTTGGTATGGAAGATTCAAAACTAGTGAGTACACCTATGGCTACTAGATAGAAGTTGACAAAGAAGGATGATACAAAAGAGGTACATCAAACACTACACAGATCAATGATTGGTAAGCTGGAATATGTTGTGCATAGTAGACCTGATATTGCATTAGCAGTTGGAATTGTTGCTATATTTTTTGCTAATCCAAAAGAGACACATATAATGGAAGTGAAAATAATTCTGAGATATTTGAAAGGTATAGAAGACTATGGCCTATATTACAAAAGGAATGACAAGTTTGAACTTAGAGTCTATATTGATTCTGACTGGGCTGGTAATGTTGATGATAGGAAAAGAACCACAGGAGGAGCATTTCTTTAGGGGAAAAGATTAGTTTCCTAGACAAGAAAGAAACAGAATTGCACCTCACAATCTACAGCTAAAGCCAAGTATGTGGCAACAACAGTTAACTGTTCAAACATTTTATGGTTGAAGATACTACTAAAAGGTATGAAGGAGGAGATCATTGAACCAAATTTCATATATTGTGATAACACGAGTGCCATTAATATTTTTAAAAATCCTGTAATGCACTCTAAGACAAAACATATAGCTATCAAGTATCATTACTTGAGGGAGCTAGTTTAGAAGGAAGTGAGACTGGAATATGTGAACACTAAGGAACAGTTGGCAGACATATTTACAAAAGAGTTACCCAAGGATGCTCATGAGTATCTAAGAGGTGAATTGGGGGTAATTCCCCTAGCTGAGGCTAACTAGTTTGGAATGGTACTGTTGCATCAAATGTTTTAATCAGAACACTTGACACATTGATGCACAGTAAATCACATTTTAGGATGTTGCCTAAAAACTATGAAGTGGAAAACAAGAACAAAAAAGTAGATCAATCATACACAAAGATGATAGGAAACAACATGATACAAATATTAGAATAGAAGAATCTGTATGATGTAGATGCCAACATCTTTGGTATTGTTGTCAAAGAGGGAGATTATTGCTAAAACAACATATACCAATAGATACAAGGGAGATATTACTGAAAGAGGGAGTTGAACAGTAACATAAAACATTTATGTGTGATTATAGACACAGAGGGAGTTAGAATAAAGCTAAAGACATTAATGAATATTTGTTCATATTAGGAATACAGGAACTTTTTGGATTGTATGGTAACTTTGGTTGGAAATTTTTTTGTTTTTATTTAAGTGTTTCCATCAATGCCAAAGAGGGAGATTGTTGGAAAGACTTCTACAATATAGACAATTGTTATTTTTTCATTGATGTCAAACCTTAACTGGTGAGACTATTGTTGTATGTTTGAGTACCTTATCCATTGATTGATGAAGATTTGAAAAGAATGGGATAACAAGAAGACCAAGGAAATGGTTGAGTTATGAGTATACACCAGGGTACTTGATCATTTGGCACTTTGGCAAAGTGATACATTGTTTATCTATAACTGACAGTTCACTGGAAGGTCAATGCCAAGAAAACTAAAGTCGATGTCGAGAAAAGTGAAAGATGATGCCAAGCAAAGCAAAGATGATGTCGAGCACCAGTGAAATGCTGAGGGAGACAAAGAAAACCAAGTAATAGTATTTCATTTATTCATGAGATTTGAGATCTATGGCCGACATAGTTGATTCCATTGGGATATGCATTATTAATTAAGATTGGTCCACATTCATTAGTGCATGGGAAACCATTATTAGCACATGGATTCAATGTTTAATTAATGACTATATTACAGAATTAAATTAAATGTAATGATGGAAAGATTCATTGGATCTCACCTAACCTAAGATCTACGATCTTGATTAAGCAGAAAAAGATTTATCTAACCTAGATGAAGAGGTATAATATAACCTATTGTGGTTATTGTTATAGTATCCAAGAGGAAGGAGAAGTTGAATGAAAAGTATTGCATGGTTAATTGATTGATTGGCAAGACCTAGCAGAGTAGGCTAAGCAGAGAAGCAGAGAGAGATTGCTTGATGGATTTCCAAGTAGATCTAAAGTTTGAGAGGTAAATGGAGGCCACTCAGTGAATTAGCATTAAGAGATAAAACTAGATCTGGATTTGCAAAGTAAGTTGTATGTATCAAATCACACCTGTTGATTACTTTCTAACCATTGTATCAGTTTAAATACTTTAACTAGGTTGACCTAACAGTCATTGTATAAATCCTTTGGACAAGGTGACATTCAAATTAGAATATTCTAAGTCCTCTAACAAGGCCACTCCTGATAGGGTGATTAAATCCTTTAACCATGTCACATTTGACAATGTGTTTTGTAACCTTTAACAGGGTTGGCTCCTCACAGGGCATCACTTCAGGAGAGTGAAATTTTGGTAGCATATTATTGGTGGTTTTTCCCATATTGGGTTTCCATGTTAAATCATGGTGTCAAAATGTGTGAATGTTATTGTTGTGTTTTACTATTAAGTTTCTACAAGCTTATTTCATTAGTACAGTAAACTACACACTTTTGTTGTTTATTACTGTCGAGCGGATCTGAGTTGTTGAAGTTGGTTTAAAGTTTTATATGGGCACATCTAGAGTTGAGGAGAATTGATTCATCCCCCTCTTAGTTATTTTGAATTCATCCTAACAACTCCTATAAGATAGTTTTTTGTCATTAGTTTTGTCAAAGTCATAATAGTCAATGAAGATAGTTGATAAAGAAGAAGAACACACTAAGGTAGACTGTCAGTAAAGAATAGTATCAATGACACCAAACACTAACCAGTAGCAAGTTACCGAGTTGCTGAGAAGAGCTAGTCATTGAATCATAGAGAAGAGTTATTTACCGAGCTGATGTTATGTCACTGAGAAAGATCAAAGAATGTTACCAAACACACCAGAGCTGATGCAACAATTGAAATTTGAATACACTGAACCTGGACGCTGAATTGGAAAGCTCTCACAGTATTCCAGACAAAATTTAGGTAGAACATTGGGATTGCACTAATATGATTAGACATGATCATGAGGCAATTCAACCAATGATATTCAAGTATAATAAAGGAGTTGGGAATGAAACCAACCTTGCACTGCCTCACCTCCACCACAGAAGGAGAAGGATCTAATTAGGTAAAATGCCTTAAGATCATATAAAAATGAACAAAAAAATAGGTGGTAGAGAAATAGAGGAAATGCTACAAAGAGAAGGATAGAATGATTAAGTTATAGGGTGCAGAACAGATAAGTTACCGAGTGTAGAAAGAGGTAATGCAGTTATAGAGCATAAAGAGTCTGAACAACACTATGATTGATGCATACTTACAGACATTTTTGTAATAGTTTTTATAATAGTTAGAAGAGTAGAAATCATATTCATTGGGTAGGCCCTAACATGTCTTATTTTTTAAATCCTCTAATTGGGTACATCTCTTAGATGAGAGATTATAAAATCCTTTAACCAGGTAGACTGAATAAATCTTTTGTACTCTTAACCAAGTACAATACTCCTAATAGGGTAAGCTACCAGAAGTAGCTAATATTGTAGCTCTAATCAAGTAACCTTTATTCTATAGATTTGAAGGATTGTGGGTACCATCCCACCATAGTTTTTTCTTCTAACCATGGATTTTTGTGTGGCCAAAAATCATGGTGTTGTGTGTCATGGTTTTCTAATTTATATTATATGTTTTTCAATGTTTTTATGAATGATATTCAGTTCTGTGAAAAGTAATGAATAGGAGTTAAAAATTTTAAAGTACTTATTCACCCCTCCCCTCTTAGCACTTAGCTTTCCATAGATTAGTCCAACAATTGGTATTAGAGTTAGTCTCTTGAGATAAGGGTTTAATCACTCGAGAGTAAAGACCATGACCATGTAAATTTAAAAGAAATCTAAGAAGATTGATAGTCTTGATTTTGAGTTGGAGAGTGCACAAGAAGTGATTGAAGATCTAAAAAGAAAGTTAGAAAAGTCATTAAAAGTGAGGAAGCCATTATGTAGTGAACTAAAATCCACACAAGAGCATGTTGATACTCTTGAGATAATATCTGAAGGTAGTTTGAATGGTGAACTAATTCTTCCATTGCAAAACTCATGGAAAAGAACAAGAAACTCACTGAGCAACTGAACTTGGCAAAGATAGATCAAGAAACACAAGAATTGAGAATGAGTGAGATAATTGACTCTAAGGGAGCAATTGAAAATGCACTGAGATTAGTTGAAGAAGACAAAAGATGGTTTGAAACAAGACTAGATGAGAAAGATAGTGAGATCATGAGGATGATGCAAGTACACTATAATATGACCAATCAACAAGTGAGTGTTAATATAGAGCTAGCCAGAAAACAATTTGAGAATCAAGTACTAAAGTGTGAAGCTAATAGATTAACTAGGGAGATGAAATTTGAAAAAGAAGAAAATGAGATACTAAAGAGAAATGAAAAAACACTGAGATCGTTGGATGCACAAATTAAAGGTCAAAGACAACCGATAGACAATACTGGACTAGGATTCAATAGTAAGAGCACTGCTGAGAAAGGAGAGTCCTCTAATCAAGCTGATAATCAAGGAACTTATACCCCACTAAAGTCAAACAAGCCTAGTTTTCACTATTGTGGCAAACCATGACATACTAAAAATGTATGTAGAAGAAAAAGGGGCAAGTCACCGAGTTCACCCAAGTTTGATGGACATTATTATAACTGTAACAAGTATGGGCACCAAGCACATGAATGTGGATCAAAGACTGAAAAAAACACAAGAAAGCCAAAGTTTAATGGCTACTACAATAATTGTAACAAGTATGGTCACAAATATGAAGAATGCAGATTGCAAAAGAGAAATGAAAAATGGGTTCCGAATCGACAGAATATGCCAAGCAACTGATAGGGTACATCCATACCATAGTACTATAACACAAGGATGTCTTGTTTAGTCTATAGAAGATATGGACACATTGCTACAAATTGCATGTTGTTACATGGTAGGAACAATAGAGGATCTTGGAGAAACCCTAGTATGACATGCTTCCATTGTGACAAGCTAGGTCATCTTACCAAAGACTGTAGGTACCAAGGTAAAGCTCCTACCAAGGAAGAAACATATGAGAAGCCAAAAGTAAATGTTGAAGAAATACGAGATCAAATGAATAAGAAATGGAGAAGAAAGTGTGAGGCCTCACCCCAACCCATCATAGTCTTACTGCTCGATTTCACTTTGATACTTTATGTGTTGATACATTGATACACTTTTTGATTATCCTGACAGAGACTTGAGATACTATGTTATGATGATAATTATATTGTGTGGATTTCATTTTGATATAGATTAGACCTAGATCAGATGGTTGCTTTGATTATATATTTAGATAAGTGAACTAATGAGAAGATTGAATCATGATGGGACTTGATTATTTCATGGATGTTATGTCATGATGATTATGAAAATTTTATGTTTTAAACCTTTCTGTATGAAAATTTTCAATTGGGAATGTAATCATGCTATTGATTGATGTTGCTAATTATAAATTGAAAATATATCTATATTGCATGTGATTTTATTATCTTGGACTACTGATGCTCGAGTTTAGTGTGCAGGAAAGAGAACCATGGAATTATTCGGAGAATCAGGGCTAAACACATGTGAATTGAGTAAGCCAAGGTTTAAT
>MU227396.1:798871-816318 GCA_018584345.1 Thuja plicata | reverse complement strand
ATCAAATCGCCATGCTGCTGACAAGGTACACACTTCTTCACATAGTTGTAGGCATCTTGCTCCATAGTAGGCCAGTAATATCCAGTGTGTAACAACTTTTTGGCCAACGTAAGTCCACTAGAATGGGCCCCATAGATTCCTTGATGTACTTCCTCCAGGGATGTTTGTGCTTCATCAAAATCAGACACCTTAAAAGAGTTCCATTGAAATGCTTTTGGTAAAGGGTATCAGCGAGGATTGTGTATCGGGAAGTTCGACGAATGAAGGTTTTACATTGATTGGGAGTTAAAGTAAGCGGGGTATGTCCATCATGCAAGTAGGAATATATTTCTTAGTACCACAGGGAATTGGGATCAGCAATTTCACACACCATTTCAGAATTCAGCTTGTCATAAGCAGGGACCATAAGATTCTCAATGAGGAACTCACACCGTGCGCTGTGTTCTGGCATAGTGATCAGAGACCCAATTGTTGCCATAGCATTGGCTACTTTGTTGTTGGTGTGAGGGATCTGTTGAAATGTTAGGTTAGTAAAATGTGTCTTGAGATCTTCAACTATATGGCGGTAGGGAAGCAGCTTGTCATCCTTTGTTTGATATTCATCCATAACTTGTTTGATAACCAATTGTGAATCACCAAGTACCAATAGAGTGAGAATCTGCCATTGTATGGCTTGTCGAAGTCCAAGTACAAGGGCTTCATATTCTACAATATTATTGGTACAAGGAAATTGTAACTTGAAAGATTTAGGGATGAGATCCCCTTTTGGTGTAACAAACAAGATTTCTGCCCCTGATCCTTTCTGAGTGAAGGATCCATCAAAATATAGCTTCCATGGTGAACTTGGGGCAAGATTTAAGACTGATTCATCTGGAAAATCTATGATTAGAGGGTGTTTACCTTCAACAGGTGCTTCAGCTAACTGATCTGCAATCACTTGTCCTTTAATGGCCTTTTGATCCACATAAACAATATCAAACTCACTAAGAATCATGACCCATTTTGTTGTACGACCAGTAAGAGCAATGTGTGCCAAGAGATACTTGAGTGGATCAATTTTAGAAACAAGGTGAATTTTATGATTAAGCATATAATGTCGTAGCTTTTGTGTACAGAAAACAATGGCCAAACATGCTTTTTAAATTAGGGAATAATTCAACTCATAGCCAATAAGAGTTATGTTGAGATAGTAAATTACTCACTCTTTGCTGGTGTCATCTAATTGTGCTAGGAGGGCTCCCAACGTGACCTCTGTAGTAGCTATGTACAAAATCAGAGGGCGACCAGCAACAGGTGGTACCAACACTAGTGGATTAGCCAAATAATCTTTCAGCTTCTCAAAGGCATTTTGACACAAACAGTCCCACTGAAACTTGACATTCTTGCATAGAAGATGGGAAAATGGATGCACTTTGTCAGCCAGCTATGACATGAATCTTTTGATTGATTGTATTTTGCCTTGTAAACTACGTAATTGCTTCAATGTTTTGGGTGGTGGCATTTCTAGGATTGTTTTCACTTTCTTTGGATCAACTTATATTCTACGACGTGATACAATGTATCCCAACAGCTTACCAGATTGTACCCCAAAGACACACTTTTTGGGATTCAGCCTATGCTTATATTTCTCCAGTCGCTCAAAGATGGTGGTAAGGACAGGGATATGAGATTCCCTTGTTCTAGATTTTCCTAAAAGATCATCCACATAATATTCCATGATGACATGCAAAAGGTCATGAAAGATGGTAGTCATTGCTCATTGATAAGTAGCTCCAGCATTTTTAAGACCGAAAGGCATCACTTGATAATAGAAAGTGCCCCAAGGTGTTGTGAATGCGGTCTTGTGCTAGTCTTCTAGTGCTATCCTGATCTGATTATAACCTGAGAATCCATCCATAAGTGATAAAATTTCATGTCCTACCATCAAATCCACTATAATATCAATATTAAGGAGTGGAAAATCATCCTTGGGACATGCAAGGTTGAGGTCTCTGAAATTAGTGCAGATATGAATGCGCCCAATAGGATTACCTACTGGTGCAATATTAGAAACCCATTCAGGATAGTCAATTGGTCTGATTACCTCAGTGTCCAGCATCTTTTGAAGCTCTAATTTGACTACTAATGCAACTTGAGGATGCATCTTGTGAAGCTTCTATTTAACAGGCTTTGTATTTGGATCTACTGCAAGATGATGCATGACAAGATTTGTATCTATCCTAGGCATGTCTTTGTAAGTCCAGGCAAAGTTGATTTTGTTCTTATGTAAAAATGTTGTCATGTCTTTCTTTTCTTGATCACTGAGAGAAGCTGCAATGTAAGTGATATGTGGATTTTCTTCTGTGCCGAGGTTGATTGGAATAGTATCTTCAATGATCATAGAGGACACTTCTAGTTCTAATGTTATAAATGACAAGTTTCTTGATCACTTAGAGAAGCTGCAATGTAAGTGATATGTGGATTTTCTTTTGTGCCGAGGTTGATTGGAATAGTATCTTCAATGATCATAGAGGACACTTCTAGTTCTGATGTTATAAATGGAAAGTCAATCTCTCCCTCCTCTAGCGCCTTAGAAAGGTTTTCACTAGAGGAATTGTCCTTTATTTTTTCTTTTTCATCATCCTTAGGTACCTGCGAGAGGTTTTCACCAGAGGATATATTTTCATTTTTATTTTATTTTTTTTCTTTTCCATTTTTGCGACTGAGAGAGTTGACTTGGCTACCAAAGTAGGCTTGTTCACTATAGTGTATATGATGTTCATTTTCTCAGAGATTCTTAAGTCCAAAGAGGGCTAAAACTGCCTCATCTGGATCGCATATGTCCAAAGTTGATGGTGAGTCTTGCTGATCCCAGTCAATTAATTTAGGGTTTGTGAGGGGTAAACAAGGGGATGAAAGGTCAGATTGGGTAATAGCTAGGACATGGTGATTTTCAGTTAGGTCATCTTCAATGTATTGGAAAGTAATTTCAAAGAACTCTTCCTCAGTATCTGATTCTGAGGTAGCTAAACAATAATCCTTAGCGAAGTTAGTCTTAATTTCTACGGAACCCAATCCATGTCCTTTAGGATAAACATTAGTTGTTATGATCTTCTTCTTTCCTGTTTCATTAGCTCCAATACCAATACCATGATATCCCATGTTTTCAACAATGGGAGTAACTTTAGGATACTTTCCTTTGGGGAAAGTTACAGGTCATTCTTCTTCGTCATTATAGAGCCAATCAAGGACACTATATTCCATGTGTTCATCTGATAAGGACCCCCAATGTTCAAAAATAGTTGACTTGTAGTGCATAAGTGTTTTATCCTTGGAAAGGGGTAATGGTGATGGTCTCCCATAAGAATTTGGAGACGAGGGGAGTTGCCCAACACATAAGGCACTTTCAAATTTATACTCTCCCATACCTTGGTCTATAAATGTTGCCTTTGCTTCAGATGAGGAAGGTTTGTCTTCAGTAGCTTTTTCCTCAGTGACTTTTATTTTCCTTTGGGTTCCTCAGTTGATGTTTCTAATGTCTTTTCTGAACCAGGGGTTTCTTGATTGGAGTGTCGGCCAAATTCATTCAGCGGACAGTAATTAGCTTGTTTGCCTTCCAATCTTTTGCAATATTGAAAGGGATCAAGATCTCCAGGGAGTGTGATTTCTCTACCATGATGTGGGAACTTCAAACACTGATGATAGGTAGAGGGTACACCTTTGATAGCATATATCTAGGGATGTCCTAGAAAGATGTTATAAGGTAGATTTAGATCCAATACATGGAAAACAGTTTCAATCAGGGCTGGGCTGACTTGTAAGGGCAATGTGATCAAACCTTTGCTTTCTTGTTCTCTATCATCATAAGCTTTTATTGTAATTCTCTTGTCTTTATCAATGAGGTCCTTAGAAAGACCAATGTTATGAATCATTTTTAATGTGCACAGATTTAGGCTGGATCCACCATCTATAAGGACTCTTTTGACTCTTGTGGAGCAAATTTTTCCTTCTATATGGAGGGATTTATTATGATGAGGATCGGGACCACTAAAGTCCTTATCAGTGAGAACTAGATGTTCTTGTGTGGCTAAGTTCCCTATCATGGCTTTGAATTGTGCAGCATTAATGTTCTCAGGAACATAGGATTCGTTTAGAGCTTTATCAAGGACTTCTCTATGGATTGGCGATGTTGTCAAGAGCTCTAGGATGGATATCTGTGCAGGTGTCTTTCATAATTGGGCCAACAAGTCAAAATGCAAGGCAGGTCAAGTAGCAATAGATGGTGCAGCTGGTGGATTTGCAGATGTAGAAGGTTTATCAGTAGCTTGGACAGTGACTCTGGGTCTTCATGTAGTAGCATTACAATCAACATCTTTGAGTTTTATAGTATTAACATGCGTGTCAACTTCTTCAATGTGGCCACAAAGAGAATCAAACCCAAAGATATCATTTTCACCTAGACTCCCACATGTTTGATCATGTCCTGTAATGGTATTGGTGTAATAGTCATAGGGGATGGCATTTGATGCATTGTTTTGATTATGAGGCGAGAAAAGTTGATTATAGACTTTAAGTTTCGCATTAGATGAGGACACATTCTAACTTTCAACCTCAATTTTCCCATCCTCAATGAGATCTTGCATAAAGTGTCTGAGGTTCATGAATTTCTTGGTATCATGTCCCTTGATGCGATGATAATCACAATACTCATTATCTCTATACCGAACAGGTTTAGGTTGATTCTCATCAAAAGGTCGAGTATTTAGGTAAACTATCATTCCTTGATCTGCGAGTTGTTTGAAGATCACATCTAAAGGCTATGCTAAAGCTGTGAATTGTCGTCACTATTGATTATCATTGTTGTTGTTGTTGTTGTTATAGTTGTTGCGAGGGAACATGAATGATTGATTACATGATTGCTGATTATTCTGATTTTGATTGTTGTTTTGATTCTGATTATTCTGATTGGGCTGATTCTGATTCTGATTGTGGTTGTTGTTGTGGTACTGATTGTTATTACGATTATTTTGATTGGCATTGTTGGAGGCTTGAATGTTTTGAACATGCTTGGCATCAGTCACTCCATCATTGACAACTCCTTTGTTCTTACTCCAAAATTTTGGTTTATCATTATTGGTAGGAGTATAATGTTTGATGCTACCTCTTTGCAAAAGGCCATCTTCAATGTCCTTTCCTTTCTTGACAAGAGACTCAAAGGTAGGTGAAGCCATCTTCATTTGGAAGGACATCTCAGAGATCAAATTCTTAGTGAAGATATCAATTAAGTGATTATCAGGTATTTTCCATGGCATGCGATTCGCAATATGTCTCCATCATTGTAAGAAACTAGCAAAGGTTTCTCCATTCTTTTGTTTAGTATTGCATAAATCGTTGAGTGTTGCTTGATGCTCAATGTTATACGAATATTGTCCAACAAAATTTTTTGCAAGGTCAGAGAACATAGATATTGACCCATAAGGAAGGGCCATGAACCATTCCAAGGCTACGCCTCCAAGACTCCTAGTGAAGAGTTTTTTCAAATAATTCTCATTATAGGCAACCCCTTGGCATACAATGTAAAATTCTTTGAGATGTTGGAGAGGACATGTCTCTCCCTTGTATTTTTCAAATTTAGGTATCTTAAAGTTTGGTGGAAATGGTTGCATCGTGATAGACTTGTCAAATGGGTAAGGACAAATTTCTTCAAAAGAAAACTCCTTTCCCCCACTTTGTAAACCTTATACTATACTTTTGAGCTCACTGAATTGTTGGGTGAAATCTGGAATACTTTGTGTGAGAAATGGGGGTACATAACCTCCACCTCCTCCAAATTGTGCAGATGAAAAGCCCGTGGAGGTCATACCAATCGTAGGAGGAGGTATATATTGATAGTCTTGTGATGTATTGTTCGCAGACATTTTTGCCCCCATCGTTTGAAACAAGGAAGACAAGGGCATAGAAACTTGCCCTATGTTGTTGACATTAGCACTTGTTCCTTGAGTTGTCATTGTTTGAGTGCTATTGTGTGTAGTATTGTTTGGTAAAGCACTTATAATTTGTTGGATTTGTTCAGGTGCCAATTGAGGTATTGATATAGATGCTGATATTGGTGTTGATGCAGATGCAGAGATGGCCGACTAAGACTAAGGCAGTGTGTTAAAATTCTGGGCAGATTTTTGATGTTCAGTCTAATTTTGGATAAATCGTTCGATGGAAAGAACTGATTTTAAGCATAAACAAACCAGAAAATAACAAACACACGTCTCAAAACAATCCAACAAGGGAAAAAGAAACCTTGATGGATACCATCAATTGTAACATTAAGGGATCTTGTTCTAGCTTTGTAACATTCTGATTTTGTATGTTCAAGTGATTCTTTCAAACCACTTATGTTTTTACTGAGTCTAGCACATCAAAAGATAGTTCAAACATTAGCTACCTTAGGAATTTGGCTTCACATAAAATATTATAAGCCCATTGCTTGGTAGTCCTTCAGCTCACATAGCATGTCACCCCCAGAAGGGCGCCCGTGTTTTTTCCTTTTCCCAGGTATTGTTGCCGTACTACGAAGATCTCTTTCACAACACAATACCCTGGGACACGTATGATGGGAATCTTGGGGGGAGATTCTTCCCTCCCCTTGCACTATAATAAATCACCGTTCAGAGGTGAATCGGGTAGGCTACTACTTTATGGTTGCTAGTAAGGTTTCATGGTGTCCCCATAATCAGTTTGTACGACGTGAGACACTTAAGTCTCTAGTTCAACCATGCCACTATGTTGAGGATATTCACTCAGTATGGACTACCATTGAACATGACCTACCCAAGCTTGAAGTGATAAATCGGACCTTTGGGTCACACCTTATTTCTATACCGGCCGAAGGGATTACTGGTTTGAGGTCATCCTCTAAAGGGGAAGCACTCCCTCTAGACAAGCCTCTCTGGAGGCTTGATTAAGCTAAGTTTTATCTTCACCCAAGATCCGCGAAGGCGAGGGGAGAGGATACGACTATAGTTTAATCAAAGAATCACTTAAATTTAAAGGGATTTAAACTAAAGACAAATAGCTTGAAAGAAGTGTTGAGAAACACTTCTTCAAACACACCAAGAAGAGTTCATTTCAAATTCAACCTATTTAAGAGCAACTAAGTGTTTTCTACCTAAGCAAAAGACACAATAGTATGGTTAATCATTCATGTTCAATTTATTTCCCACACAGCAAACAAAAAGCTTAGAAAGTGTGTTCAGTTGCCTTATGTCATTCAAGATTTGTGAGATTCATTCCCTTTACATTCAATATTGAGTGAGATTCATTTTTAAACCACATACATTCTAAGAAAGGTGATTAAACATACAAGTTCATTTAACTGTCCTTCATAAAATCAATCATGAACATGCATGAACTAGTTAGTAGTTTTGAATCTCAAATGTGTTAAAAAACACAAAACTCAGAAAAACATGCGCAGATGGCGGAGTATCACAGATGGTGATCTGCGCGGATGGCAATCTGCGTAGATGGTGATCTGTAAAAATGGTGGAATACCTGCATAGACAACAGAGAATAGACAGTTAGATTT
This sequence comes from Thuja plicata, assembly GCA_018584345.1. Lineage (NCBI taxonomy): Eukaryota > Viridiplantae > Streptophyta > Pinopsida > Cupressales > Cupressaceae > Thuja > Thuja plicata. Next base: position 808,760 of record MU227396.1, on the reverse strand, counting down.
TTATACAAAATAAACAGACCTATTAAAACTGAGAAATAGTGTTTTTATCAAATTTGTGAGTATTTAACCCTTAAAAATTTTATCTCTATCAGAAACCCAAGAGTTAAAAATACTAAAAATTAATAAAAATAGTTTTAAACCACAGTTTAACAAATTGTTTCAAACAGGCGAAGAAGGTGAAGATTCTGCACAGACGACCGAATTTCATAGATGACCGAGTTTTAGAGATGGCGATCTGTAGAGATGGTGACTCTAGAGCAGAGACGGGTCTGCGTTAGAGTTCTCTGAACCGCAAATTTTTTTGCAAAAATGTTAGAAAATAAGGGACGTGGGTCCCACCAAGCGTGCCAAAATGTCTATGCTGGAAACCTACCTGTTGGGAGCACGCTCAGACATGCAAACATTAGAGATATAGATTATTTAAACTACACTAACATGTCTAAAAAGCATACTCTTAAAACAATAATGGCTTCCACCATAACCTCCGATGAGCTAAACAAGGGCACCCAAGGCCTTATTGATTTTCTCTTAGAGATGTTATGTGGGTGTGCTCTCCCAACACAATATCAAAATCTCACTATTGATAAAAATTCAACTAAGAGAGTGAAGGACTCAAGAGCAAGTATGAGAAACTTGTCTCAAGTCATCACAATGATCATATGGATGCAAACACTAAACTAGATTGATGTGCAAGATTAACAAAGAATATCTAAGATTCATTCCATTATGGACCTAATATGTGATATCTAGATTCAAGATGAAACAAACATGAACTAAGGATTAGTATTACTTATGAAAAATGCTAAATTACTCTAGAATGAAACTAGCATGATAACAATGCAAAAATGAGAGATGATTTGCTCTTGAGAAAGGCCTCTATTTATAGAGTTTTTGGAGGAGAGAGAGGGCTTGGATGAGGTGGAGCTCATGTGGCATCCACATAGGTGCCACATGAGGGACACATAAGCCATGCAAGAGGCCCACTTTTCTCACACATGTGTGAGAAACTTTGGATGTGATGGGTCAAAGTGTACTTAAAGTACACATGTGAAGGATCTTGTAAGAAGGTGTAAGAGGGTGTGAGAGTTTTAGTCCAATGAAACACTTTTAGAAAGTATAAGAAGGTGTCATCATAGGTGTAAGAAACCTTGTTGGCACCAAATAAGGATTATTTGGAAAAGTCAATTTTTAGAAATTTGCTCACACATGTGTGAGCAAATAATTAGGACTAATTGTTGTAAGAATCAAGAAATTAGCTTAATTAAGCTTAGTTAATTAATGAATAGGTTTATTTTGTGAGAGTGATGTGAGGTAGGGTAGGATCTAGGTTCAAATTAGCTTAATCCAAATTAGATTTAGATTAATTGTGGTTTAGTAGAATTTAAGTCATGTGGAGGAATAAATAAATTAAAAATTTATATAAAGGGAATCAATGAGGGATATTGTATTAAATAAGATTTAATACATTAAAAGGGATAGCATTTAAATTAAATTTAAATACTAAGGGGAATGAATCATATTTAATTAAATAAATTCAATTAAATAGATAGAAGAATATAACAAATATAATTAATTAAAATTAACTATAATGTTATGGGAATATTAATTAAATTAATATAAGGATGATTTTGGACGTTTATAGATCGAGGTAAGAATAATCCTATTGATTTGATAATTGAAACTGATAAATTTTTTATTGAGGATATTACTAACAAAGATCCTAGAGATGATACATCACAAGATCAGAATGTTATGCTAAATGAGGACATCAATATAGAACAAACGAACATCAATGATAAGGCTACTACTGATCCTAATCTACAACCTATATTGGAACAAGTACTAGATTATCACATAACTCAAGGTGATAATGATCCAGTTGCTATGGATATAGATCATGCAAAAAATGACCAACCAAAGGAAATAGAGAAGGAAAAGGAAGTTGAGAAAGACAAGAACAAATAGAAGGATACAACTACCAAGAAACTAGCAACACTGAACACCAAATTAGTTCCCCCAAACGAGTCCATTGCACAACAAAAAAAGCCTGACAAAGATGAACTAAAGGAATGAAATGAACAGAAGGAATCCAAGAAACACACAAATGAGAAGAAACATGACACACTAGGAGAAAAGAAAGTAGAAGGGAAATAGGAAGAGAAGAAGGAGAAAACAAACAAGAAGAGAAAAGAGATAGAAAAAGTACAACAGAGACAACATTAGATGTACTAAAGGCATCACATTCACCAGAGAAGATAGAAAAGGAGAAGAAATCAAAGAAGAATAAACATGTAGATATGAGTCAACCGATCATTTTACCAAATGTCAACCTATCTACTATGAACTATGATGAAATGACTGGGTATGTAGAATTAGTGATACTTAGGGTAATGAAAAACAAATTAATTTAGAAGAGGAAGAAAATTGATGTATTGGAAAGTGTCAAGGGTGTCTTAAAATACATTTTCCCAGATACCACCATTGATGAAACATAAGATATCATTCGTTAGGTAGGACTAGTAGAGCTAGTCCAAAATCCAAATCAGGACACTAAATCTATTACTTGAGGTTGAAACACTTGATGGGTATGCAACAAGAACTATGAAAAGAAGAGAATAATATAAGCATGGAACTTCTAGAGTTGCAAGCACTTTTGATTTCCCACATGAAATCCATCCAAAGACATTTGAAGAAGGCCAAGGATTTGGTCAACACCTCCAATGGTAGTTCACTTGACACCATTATTGAAATGGCAGCTGATGTTTCTACTCAAATTATTATACTTCAAACACTCAAAGATGCATGGGATTCATTCCTATCCGATGTATAGAAGTACGCTCATGTTTTTTATAAGGTATAATATATCCTACCGAGCCCTAAGAAATTTTGATTTTGGCATATTTGTAAAAAAAAGGGGGATAATATAGTATGTATTAATAAGGGAGATGTAAGTAAAAAGGGAGATATAATGATAAGGGAGATATAAGCATGAGTATAGGGGGAGTTACACACAATTTTGATGACTTTGAAGTTTTTGTCAAAATGCCAACTAGTGCCAAAGGGGGAGATTGATACTCCTATGAGATAGTTTTTTGTCATTAGTTTTGTCAAAGTCATAATAGTCAATGAAGCTATTTAGTAAAGAGGAAGAATACACTAAGGTAGACAGTCGATAAAGCATAGTATCAATGACACCGAACACCAAACAGTAGAAAGTTACCAAGTTAAACAGATGATAGTTACTGAGAAGATTTAGTCACTGAGTAGACATTATTCCACCGAGAAAGATCAAAGCACATTACCAAACACACCACAGTCGATATAAAAATTCCAATTTGAATACACTGAACCTAGAAACTGAGTGGGAAAGCTCTCACAGTATTCAAGATAGAAGTTTGGTAGACCATTGTGATTGCACTAATATGATTGCACATGATCATGAGGCAATTCAACTAATGATATTAAAGTATAATAAATGGGTTGGGAATGAAACCAACCTTGCACTACCTCACCTCCACCACAGAAGGAGAAGGATCTAATTAGGTTAACTGCCTTAAGATCATATATAAATGAACAAAACAAAAAGATGACAGAGAAATGGAGGAAATATTATAGATAGAAAGAATAAGTTACAACAATAGAGCTAAAGACAAAATGAAGCAGTTATAGGGTTCATAATAGATAAGTTACAGAGTGCAGAAAGAGGTAATGCACTTGCAGAGCATAAAGAGTCTGAACAACACTATGATTGGTGCAAACTTGCAGACATTTTGTAATAGTTTTTGTAATAGTTAGAAGAGTAGAAATCTCATTCAGTGGGTAGGCCCTAATAGGTCTTATTTTGTAAATCCTCTAACCGGTACATCTCATAGATGAGAGATTGTAAAATCCTTTAACCAGGTAGACTGAATAAGTCTTTTGTACTCTTGACTGAGTATAATACTCCTAACAGGGTAAGCTACCAGAAGTAGCTAACATTGTACCTCTAACCGAGAAACCTTTATTTTGCAAAAGTGAAGGATTTTGGGTGCTATCCCTACCTTAGTTTTTTCCTCTAACCAAGGATTTCTGCGTGACCAAAAATCTTGTGTTATGTGTCGTGGTTTTCTAATTTATGCTATATGTTTTTCAATATTTTTATGAATGATATTAAGTTAGGTGAAAATGAATGAATAGTAGTTAAAAATTTTAAAAGTACTGATTCACCCCTGCCCTCTTAGCACTTAGCTTTCCATAGATTAATCCAACATATATGTTTATAGGATAATTATTTTGGATGATAACACCTTGGAAGAAAATTGGGAAATCTTGTATAGAGATCCTCCTTCTTATAAGATTGATGAAGAAATCAAGAATTTGGTCACATTATTTTGGAATGATAATACTCATCCTTCATCAAATAGTAGAGATGTTATCAAACATAGAATTGTAGCTAATCAATATGAACATCATACCAAAAATTGGTTGGACACAACATAACATGAAATGTATGTATCATTTTGTAGTCCAAATCCTAATATAAAGATTGGGCAAACATTGTTTGAAAGATTGAATCCATATTATGTCAAGACAAACAAAGTGTTTGAAACTTCTTGTTGTTGTTGTTATCATATTGAATTTGATCTCCACTATCAGGTTTTTCAGAAGTTTATAGAAGACACTTATGGTTTTGAAAAATACACCTCCTACTAGACAAATTGAGTTCATCCCATCCATTTTATGTGAAAAAAGAGATGATGTAGCTATTCAAATAAATTGCATAAAAGGATTATGTGAAACATGTGCTAATTTGGCTCTTTTTCCTTTGAAAAATGAAAACATTGATGTAACAAAGATGGTAAATTGCAAAAGTTACAAATATGTAAAGAATGAAACAAAATTAGGGAAAGAATCCAAAAGGTTAGAATATGTTGAAGAGGAGATCACTATTGGAGTATTTAGGGATAAATTTTTAAAAAAAATTCAACCCTACATTCATCAAGAATTTTCTTCAAAGTAGAAAGATTAAAAATTCCAAACACTAAGAGACAATTTCCCACTTGGAACTATTATATTAGTTGTTAATTTTGCAAAAAAATACTTCTTTGTTCATCAAAAAGAAATTCAATCATAATACTATTTTTCAGAGTGGATTACTATTATTGTACATGTGTGTTATCAATATGCACGATTAGATTTGGATGGTATTTAGAGCACATTTGAAGCATGGGTCATCAAGAAGGAATATCATTTTTATATAAGTGATGATAAAGAGCATGACACTCATTGTATAGAACACTGCTTCAAGATGTTTTTTACAAATTTGAAAGAAAGAGACATAAAAATTGATAAACATTATGTTTGTTCAGATGGATGTGTTACACAATTCATATCATCTAGACCATTTTATGCACTATGCAGATATCATCGTAATGAAAACATACCACACATCTATAGTTTCTTTGAGAGTGGACATCAAAAAGGTTAACAAAAACGTTAACATGATGGTGCTAGAGCTTGCATCAAATGTGCTCTACGAAAGTATCAAATGAGTTATAAGGAAGTTCATATAAAAAATGCACATGATGTTGAATGGTGTAGGACACATTTCACACCAAACAAGGATGGCACGTCATCAGGAATGACTCAAGCAATACCACATAGAGAATTTTGGGAGATAAAAGGTATGCACACATTTTTCAATTATGCATGTGTGATATATATATTTATTCTTGTTTAAATTTTACATTTCATATTTAAATTTATAAAATGAAATTCATATTTGACCCCTTTTTATACAAAATTATATATGTATGTGTTTAGGTGTGGATAGAAAAATTATGCATGGTTTCAAGAGGATATAAAATACATGAGCTTTGCATTCAGTTATGAGTACGAATTGTTGCAATTGGATGTTCAACACTAGAGACTACTCATGTTTTTTTTGTCACTGCACTGCTGACAATTATGAGGAATGCATCAATTAGGAACGTGGATATGTAGGTGCATGGAATCTAGTTCCACTGAGTGTACACATGCATGTTTAAACTTATATATATTTAAAACTTACCGGACCACTAGAATGTGTCTCATCCAATGAATCTCTCCTATGAAGATGCTCCAAGCACACACTAGAGGTAATGTACTCTGCTAATTATTCCTATAAAATATTATATATTGAATAGACATTAATACACACATCTACAATTAAATGTTCACTAAAAATCATTGAAAAGAGAAAAGAAATTTTTTATATACCTGGGTCTCAAGAGCAAGAGGATCATCATTGTGTTGCGCCATCGTATCATCAACAAAAGCTGCATCACCCACATCACCTCCGGTCCTGACCATCTCTATTAATGAAGAGTGTAGGGGTGTGTGTAGCTGGGAGGGGAGTGCTATAAAGTTTGAACCTCCAAGATGCAATAAAAAAAATCCATATACGATCCAATATAAGTGCCAGTTTTTGCCTGACTCAACCCTTGTAGTTTCTTATCAAATGTGTCTACGGCCGCAGTTGTGATGCATACATCTCTAACCCATATTCCTAGCTCTATAGCTACAAAATTATTTGTGGGTTCAGAGTACTCTACAAAGTGCTATACACAACTACATGGTGTGTCCTAGGTTTGTGGAACTACAAGACCCTGTGAAAGTCTGATAACATCTCTAGTTGACTATATTAGGATCCTATGCATCTCTACAATATAAGAATATGACTACAAGAGATCGTCCAAAAAGTAAAGTGCCACATCCAAATGACTCTGATGTCTAGAAAGAGCTTGTATCTCTCCTAGTGGAGGAAGTCCTGCATCTCTATATGTGTCATCACTGAAGCATGCAACAGTACTAGATGAAGCCTTAGAAGATGGTCTCACTCAGCTCAGTCTAGACAAAATGTATCTTCCCATTATGTCAGAAGTGATGGAGGTGGTTGTAGAAGCAATCTCCCCTATCTTCTTGACTACTTCCCTCTAGGGAGAAATGATCACTCTATATGCAGTAGAATCCATTGTTAGTGCCACTACCAGAGTCCTCTGTCCAACCAACTGTCTATGAGAAGGTACAAATTGATCAACCCTACAATGCTGATCATGGTATGCAACTCTACCATGCCCCTAACCAAAATATCCTGGAAGATATAAATAGTTGACCCCGAGTCCCAAATGGAACTCAGTGTACAACTGCTAGGAAAAATATAATGGAATTTGATCATCATTAGGATAACAACCAGGGGTAGCAATAAATCAAGGGTATATCATGCATTCTATCTAAGAAATCTCACACCATGTAAAATTATAGGCCCTTACCTTGGGCTTCTGATCATTAAATAGGAAAACCTTTCATTTGATAATTTTCTTAGGGACATGACTCTGGAGTGTCTCTAAGGAAACATCGTCTGAGATCTCAGGTCTCAACTTTGAAAAAATAGTATCAATAATTACTGGTGTAAAAGAAGAGTGATAACTTAATCTCACAATCAACTAATCCAAAATCCTCAATATAGTACTACAAATATCTCTATACAACCCAGGATTAGATGTACTGATGGTGTCTCTAAGTCGATCCATCTCTATCTGAGCAGTCTCAAAAATTCTTGCAATATCTGGAATGCGAGGTACATCGTGAGGTGCGTCATCTCTAGAATCATGTGTGGCCATCGAGGTGTAACATGTGAACTAAGTGTTAACAATTAAGTACAAGTTACAATTGCATGTAAAATGAAAACTAATATATGAATCTAAAATTATACTTAAATACAATACTAAATGATGGATATGTAATTGTAATTACCTAAAAAATGGCCTGATATAATTGAAGGACCTAATCTAAAACTAAATGTCATAAGTCCTAACCAAGGCATTAAATTCAAGGTTAATCATAATTATGTAATTAAACTAGATCAGTTTAATTATATAATTCATCAAAAATCAAACATCAAAGAAGACTCACCAAGAGGCATTAATTCATTAATTAATCATATTCATTTAAATCAAATAAAAATAAAAAGCACATGTCTAAGTATATTAATTAAAATGAATTAATTAATTCAAGCATTTATATTCCTCCTCTTGGCCTCAAATTCAACTCATGGACCAATGAGGAGCAATCACATGGATCACTAAAGGGATCAATCTCAGCCCTTCCTCATGAGTGAATCTCAACCATCAAATTCAAATTTGAATTTGAATTTCCCTTTTCCCTCCAAGGAAAATCTATAAAATGCAGCCCTTCTAAGCTCATTTCATAGGTGAATAGTGCATAAAGTAGCTAACCAATCGCAATTTCATTTTCTAGCATAATCTAGCTCATGTTCTTCAATTCAATTATTTCAATTTCATGCATTTATGATCTAATGGAGAATAATTGAGCAATTGTATATGCATTTTAGGAATTTTATTTATGAAACTTCCATCCTAGATTGTCAATTCACTATGAATTCAATTTGTAAATTCATGTGGATCTTCTATGTAGGAAGAAATAGGAAATTTTTAACATGTTATTTGGTTCAATTGGATTCAATTTTGATACTAACATGTTTGATTTTGAGCTTTGATTTCTGGGTTTTTGATTGTGTGTATTTTTAGATGCTTAAAAATACACACAATCAAAAACCCAGAAATCAAAGCTCAAATTCAATGGATTGTGGAAATCTAATCGATTTAATTACTAACATGTTGATAGAATGTCTTATTGAGTGATTATGTGCAGAATACTTGCAGGTACAACATTTAAACATCACATTTTTGGCACCCATCATGGGGCACAAAGCCTCATTTTCACTAATTCTACTCTATGTCTTGTGGAATTAGCAAGAAACTCTATAGAATGTCATTTCTGGGAAATCCTACATCATCTCTGGGATTCTTCGGTCATTTTTGAAGATTATTTCATCATCTCTAGAGAATCATTTTTTATTTTTCATTACCCTTTTAGCATTTTCGGAAGGTATACTTTCTATGTTTCATCATTTTTGGTATTCCTTTCTTCGTTTTCAGAGTCTTTAGTCATTTTTGGCTAATCTTTAATCATTTCTGGGATCTTTAGTTGTTTGGGGTTAATCTTTTGTCATTTTTGGGAAACATCGTCTGGGGTTACTGTTTCATCATTTTCAAACCCAAGAGAAAAAAGTACACTTTAATTATTAAAATTTTGGATACTAATTTGCTAACTTGTCATGTTTTTTGGTCATGTCATCATTTTAGACATCTTAACACATTTTTGTAGGATGTATGCCAAACATACCTTGGTGAAAGAAGTGGAGTAAAACATGCAAAACTATTAATGTGTGTAAATGTAGGTTGTATTTGCAAAAATTGATCAAACTTTATGCTTGAGTAGTGATTTTTAGGCACTTAAATTGAATTCTCTTCGATTCTTAAATTGATTATATAATTATTCTCTTTTCCTTCATGGAAAATCAGAAACTCAAACATCAAATTAAGCTTTGAATAGAAATCTGTGGGAAAGAATCTTGTTTTGTGTGTTTGATAGGAGAAAATGAAATGGATAGGAGAGTATGCTCTTCTTCCTCATGAAGAATCATCTAGACTCCTAAGTTGGCAATCCTCTTTACTTTTTTTTACCTTTAGATAGGCATGCCGATTGAGGAGAAAATCTCCCAGGAATGACCCGCATGAGAATGAGGTGAGCCACACCACTCCAACTCACGTTAAAAAAAATTACTCTTTGGTGCTGTTAGCACTGTATCAAAAAAAATTTGAGTCCCTTGGTCTTATCATTTTCCCGGGCTTTCTTATTTTCAAAATCTTGGTTTTACCTCTCAAAATGAGTCAATCTGCATTTAACCGTCCTCAGTCAGAGCCACTGTTGGTGATATTTCTGATTTGGCATTTTTCTTGGTTCCTGATCCTGCTCTATGAGTTCTGGTGCATCCAGTTCAGTCGTC
>MU227396.1:769608-797105 GCA_018584345.1 Thuja plicata | reverse complement strand
GGTTCTTTCAAGGAGAGAATACACTTTAGGGATATTTCAGCAAAGTTCAGGATAGTGAATGAATTTGATGGATTAATTTGGTTAAGTGTGCTAAGGTATATCTATGTTTGTGTCAGATCTTGTAATTGCTTTCAGTTGTTGTCCTTAATCATGATGTTTTAAAACCAGCTATATATGACTCCATGCCCTAGGATTGAGCACTGGTCTATTTTTGTTCATTGAGATGACTATCATCATTTAAATCAAAATCTTTACTTTCAGTTTGGTCTGTTTCAGTAAAAGTTACAGTGAACATTTCCTGTAATTCCACCAAAAGCAAGGTTGAATAATTTAGTGATTTCATTATTCAAAGTTGTTAAGGGTATTCCCGCCCGAGTTTGTGGAGCTCAAAGTGCAGAAGGTTTCAAAACCTTGTTTTTGTTATTCTACTCTATGCTGAGTCAGTGTCAGGGATAAATAGAGTGAACTCTCAGAGGGTATTTTCATATCAGCAAGAAAAGGGAACAACAGGTTCCAAAGCCTCAGGAGTCAGATTTCATTTGAGCTTATACTCAGCTCATGTCTAACACAAAGTAGGGCATAATGGTCTCAATCACGTTTATATTACTACTTGTGCCAAGACACTCTATGGGACTATATGTCTCAATCATGTTTGCACGGGCATAGAGGATACAACCAAACAGAGACTCATACTAGAATCTCTAGCATAGAAGCCACCCAGATCACCCCTAAAAGGTGATAATATTTGTGCAAGGAAAATAGTAATTACCCCAAGATACTCATCATTTCATACTCTCACTAGTGTTTGGAGTTGGATAATATGACATCATGACTAGAGCCATTGTGTGCTTGGTATGTAGGAAATATATTACAGGCTAGGTGACTGAGAGAGGGGGTGAACTAGGAGCCAATAAAACTTCTTCACTTTTATCCTTTATTAGATTTTCTAATCTAATTGCATGTATGGAACAGAAAAGAAATAAACATTCATAACACTTGACACAATATTTGGTGACCCAAAAACCCTCCAAATAAAAAAGAAAACTTGGATGGGGATGATACCCACAAGATTTAGAACTATAGTAATTAAGTTCGTCTATTAAGACTTACAATTGACCACTTCCTATGGTCTTCCAAGTTAGGAGCAATAAGGACTGTTAGGTCTACCTTATGAAAGGATTTATATAGTACAGTTATGTATGCACTCTATTTGGAGATTTGTGAAGGACTGTTAGGTCCACCCTGTTAAAGGATTTTTATTGATACACCTATTAGGATGAATCAGTGAATGATCTGCTAAGCAACTCTGATTTTTCTGAACAAGATCCTTTGATAAACTAGTGATCACCTGAATGTGATAGATGAGTCTATGTTATTCCTTTATACTATTGTAGCCTTCTAGTCAATTTGATTCTTCATATTCGCATCTATACATATATTCAATGTTGTTTGTGATGATTGATGATTATTTGGATAAACAAAGTGTCTCACATATATACCTATCCAAATCAATTACCTCTATAAGTTGGCTAAAATAATATTAAATAGTTTCAAATAATATTCACCAAGTCGGCTCAATGTTGATACTCGGGTCCTGTAATCCACTCGGGTGAAATACTGACACTCGGGCGACACAGTTAACTTGGAAACTATGGCACTTGGTTGACAATGGGTGCTCGGTCCACATTGATCACTTAGAGATGGTATGCAACTTGGTTAACACTCGTTCCTTGATAGACACTATTTGGAACTAACTACTCGGTTGACACTAACACTTGGTAGATACTGTCAACTCGGTTGACACTCTAACTACTTAGCTCGGTTAACACTTCAAGCTGCTGGCTTGGTTAACACTGTAACCATATGAATGACTAAGTGTTTTGGCACTAACTAACAATATGTCTTTCCATAAGGTCTACAATCTCCCCTATTGGCATTAATGACAAAAAAAATTATCATACCAAAAACTCTAATCAAACAAACTGATAATTCAAAACTTCCCGTTACCATGTGCTTGGGTTATAGCTTAGTTTTGACTACTGCTCTGCAAATCAGTTGCAACTGAATCTATTTTTTATTTTTCAAAACTATTTTTTTAACTCTGCTATATATATATTCCTCTTCCTTGTACATGTATTTCCTCATATATATACCCTCTAATATACTCTATATTTCCCCTTTGTATATATATTCTATCTTTCCCCTTGTTTTTGACCCAAATGCCAAAAATGCATATCTACAAGCTAATACCAAAATGTGAAAGGAAATCACTATGTACCTTCAAAAATTGAGACAACGCCTTGTCCCAATTTTCTTGCAACACCTTTAGGATGTGCAACTCAATATTAATTTTTGCAGACAACTCCATCATATGCTTAGCAACTGAAAACTTGTTATCATGGATGAGTGTCTTTGTGTAAGCAATATGTTTTTGCATGACATCCATATGAGGAATTAGTTGGCTTTATATTTCTAATAGGGATTCCCCTATTCTTCCTTCTACCCTCAGTAGCTCTACCTATAGATCAATCAGATACCTGATCTTAACAAAATGTGTTGAACTTGAACTAGGATCAAGTTCCAACTGGCTTGCCAAATCATTGTCAATCTTTGTTAGCTTATTCTTTATTTCCATCATAAAATTGAGTGTGTCACTAAAATTTACAAACAATTATACAATATTATTCACAGTGGTTTCTAGAGAGCTAATAATAGTGGATAGCTCCACTTGAGCTATTGCAATATTACCTACAACATTCTCTAAAACCTTATTCTCAAATTTTCTCTCTACCTTCTACAATAATTTCTCTTGACCACTTAGATCTTTGTTAAACTTGTGAACTATTTCAACAAGTTGGTCCATTATGGAGTCTTTCTCATTTACCTCAATATCTAGTGCATCTAGGAATATACCTTTGATGTCCTCTAGCACTCTGTTCCTTTTCTTCTCAGCTTGGAGCTTCTGTTGTTTTGCTCTTTTCTTCCATAGCACCCCAAGGATGTCCATCTCCTCGACTGTCAGGCTAGAAAGATCCCAATTAGGAATCACAATGTCTTCCTCAAGGTCAACTTCATTAGTGATTGTTTCTTTTTATTTACCCTTTACCTTTGGATTAGGTGAAGGATTGATTTCCTTACCTTCTCCATCATCATCCTTATCCTTAGTGTTCAGTTGAAGCAGGTCGTTAACTGTCATTGCACTAACTGTAGAATCAGTACCAACTGTTGAAATATTCATAGTGTCCTATTGTGACTCGGTCTAGCTTGTGATGAGGCCAATATAAGGCCTATTTATCTTATAGTTTCATGTGCTTTTATGACTAGAATTTGAGAACTTCATAAGCTTTCATAATACTTTTTTAGACTGTTTATGCTTATATCTTAGAACTGTTATATACATATGTATGTGAATGTGTGTGGAACATTTAAAGTTTATAAATATGCTATCTGTATGTTGCATGGTTATGTGAAATGAAATCTATTATCTTTTTTTCCTACTTTAATTTGGGTAGTTTTTCCTATAGCCATGTGATGAGAGAAAGCTAGTGAAGAAACTTATTATGGATTTTGTCTTGGATACGTATGCATGCTAATCTTTTGCAGGAAACAGTTGATCCATGGGTAAAGAAGAAGTCAACATTAAAGAAAAAATTGGTACCTTCAAGAGATCAGTTGTTGTGGGGATCATGATGACTCCACTACTCTTGGTAAATCATGGTTTTCTATTGCAAACGAGGTCAATGCTGAATAATAGTGACGATGGAGTAAATCTAACAGTGGCGCATTCCTGGATTTGTGTGTAGTTGAATACATTTTTTTCCCACATTAAATAATGTTGATCATGTATCTTAATGATTTCCATGTCCCTAATGTTGGGGGATCTTAGTTGTTAGGAGTTCTATTTTAGAAGCTTTTGTTAAATAAGTTGGAAGTCTTGGTTCCTTAGTTAGTTAGTATTACGAGGATCCTTTATGTAATCCAGTGAGAAAGAAATACAATCTTGTTTTTTGCATTGATGTATCTTTGTTGTACAAATGAATAAATGAAATCTTCAATTCTTAGTTTCTGAGTTTTTTTTCATTCACTCTTCAGTGGGGGCCCACACGAACTCAGTTTATAGTTCAATAGGAAATAGTTGTAAGTCATTTGAAGCATTTAGGACTCTATTGCTCCTGCAGCCATTAGTGATAGCACTGTTGGTTGTTCCTGTAGCATAGGCAATTAGTTATTTTTCTATTATATCATGTTCTCATGTCTTTTAGATTAAGCTATTAATTCCATTTCCTAGTTCATTGTTCCTTTTAGCATTTTCTATTCCTTAAATGGTGATGACTTCTAAGGTGGATTAAAGCATATACTTTGTCAATACCATTCCAAGTTTACGTCCCTGGTTGATAATTTAATGATTTTAGTATGATGTCCTTAGTACAATAGCTGGCATTGATTTTTACAAAGTCACTATAGGGAGGATGTATAATCCTTAATTGTAAAGGGTATAATACTGACCAATCATTTTTGGCGTCACTGCCAGGGATGGTGTCAGTTTAGTTTAAACCAGGAGTCATTGTCTTAGATTTAGTTCAACATTTGTTTTTATGCATAGAAGAAGAGATCATCTTGGGCATTTCCTTCCTCAATATAACCAGGCTGAACCATTTAATATCCTTAACCCTGAGCTTGAGGATCCCCTAGTTGCAAACATAGAAGAAGAAGAACTATTTGTAAACCCATTTTCAAATGAGGAAGAACCATCATCCTCTGAAGAGTCATTGCATTTGAATGAACTCTTTTCTTAACTTGAGTATCAATAGCCAAGTCCACCTCCAAGGATGGATCAACCTACTTTTCCTTTCCCTATCCCTCCTTAATAGGGCAACCAAAATCTGAAGAACATACCTACTTTCGTACTGCTAAAATTCTACGGCCTCATCACTGAAGACCCAGAGACCTTCCTATTTGAGTTTGACATCCTCTGTAGGAGTTATGACTATACAACTAACACCCATAAATTGAAGTTGTTTCCCTCAACCCTTAAGGAGGCTTCTCTACGATGGTTCATGGGGATGGGAGCTAATGCCATAGCAGACTAGGATGCCATGAGCAATATGTTCATTTCAAAGTATAAGGAATATTGTAGGGGTAGAGATTTAAAGGGAGATGACATTTTTAAAATGTCACAGAAAGAGGATGAGACTTTGGAGGTTTATGTCTCTCGGTTCATGTTTAACCTCTAGTGTAACATGCAGCACCAGCTAAATGAGGAATCCCAAAAACATCTTTCTTGAAAGGTGTACATGAAGGAAGTATGGAGGCCTTGGACCTTATGGCTAGAGGTGACATCACCTAGAAGAACTAGGCAGATATCAAGAACATCTGCATGAATTATTCAAGAGCCACTGTTAAAAAGGGCAGAGGAATCTGAGACTTACCTCATAAGTCTACTAGTTCCAGAGTATCTAAGATGGAACTTTCAAATATTCTATCAGACTTCAAGAAAGACATCATTAATGATGTTGTTACTCAGCTAGACACCATGTAGACATGGCAGAAGAAGGAAGATATTGATGTTGTGTTATCTTAATACTTCCCACATTGTAGAGAAAAGAAGAGAAGTTGCAAGTGCAAGACTATCGCAAATATGGAGTACCAACCAATGCCTATGAAATTCAAAGCTATAGATGAAAATGGAGAGGTGCTCTACATTTCTCAACACAGGCCATGGACCCAAAGACCAGGTATGCCACAAGATCCTCTCCAAACTTCCAACAATAATAATCCATGGCAAAAATTTTATAATATGGGTCCCCATAGCTTTGGTGGGTATAATAATTGGCAACAACCCCAACATGGTTGGAAACAACCACAACAAGGTTGGTAATAACCTCAGTAGGGTTGGCAACAACCCCAGTAGGGTTGGCAGAAACCTCAGCAGGGTTGGCAACAGCCCAATCAGTGGTCCACCTAAGCAAACCAAGTTGCTAGCTCAGCCTAATCCTAATACCAATGATAAGCTGCCAGCTCAGCAGCAAATCTATGCCATTTCCTTAAACAATATCCATCTCAGGTCAAGAACTACTCTTGCCTCTCCTCCAATGCCTATCATCACAGAGGTTAAAGAGCCACCTTCTGAATCAGCTGATGTGCCATCTCCACAAACCTCTCCTACGGCCAAAGAGCCCCCATTTCCTCAAAGATTAGTCAACTAAGATGAACCCATAGTCAACCCCACAGTAGCAGATTTAGTCATTCAGTTGAAGTAGATGACAGTAAAAATACCCTTACTCGATGCAATCAAAGAATTTCATGTCTACACCAAGGCTATTAGGGAAGCTTGTATAAAACAACCAGGGAGGAAGAAGAAGGATCCTAAGAATATTCATGTAGTAGGGTAGTTGTTTGATCTTATGCTGGAAAAGTTAATTGTTCCCAAATACTCTGATCCAGGGAGCCCTGTCGTTGCAGTCACTATTCATGGTATGCAAGTTCAAAATGCTTTGGTTGATCTAGGTGCCTCTATAAATGTCATGACCAAGGAGGTACTATCTCAATTGAATATTGTTGTTCTTAGAGATACCCCAACCATCCTACAGCTTGCTGATAGCTCTACTATCAAACCCGATGGAATGATAGAAGATGTCATTGTTACGTTACACTCTTGGGAGTATCCAGTGGATTTTTTTTTCTCTCACCTAAAGCTGATATGGGAGGGTATCCTTTGATCCTAGGGAGACCATGGTTGGCCACTACTGATGCCTTCATAGCATTTAGGTCTAGTAAAATGACCATATCTAATGGTGTTCATACCAAGAACCTGACCCTATATTCCCCTGCTCAACCCATGTTGCAAGATGCTGAAGCAGTATGGCCAGAATCAGAGGATGTCAAAACCGAAGCCAATTCAATCCATCAACTCATGGTGATAGGAAGGGAGCTGTTTGTAGCCCCTAGGGAAGAAGATGAGATAATTTCATCCATTATCACTAATGAATATGGCATAGATTCTTAGTTGTGTCTGCAATCAGACTGTGTTTTGGAGACCATTTTGCCTACTCCACCTACCTCTCCATACTCACTATCCTCCCACTTTCTTCATTCCCTACTACCCCATGAGATGGATTCACCACCAATTTCTCAATTGACCATGTTGGATAAAGTAGTTAAAATAAAATTTAGTCCCAGAAAGGAATTGAATGTCAGCAAAACCTTGTCATTGCCACAGCAAAAAGATATCCTTAAGCTACTACAGGAAAACCAGTAGGCATTTTCCTGGGATTAAACATACATGAAAGGGTTAGATCCTAAATTGTGTACTCATCGGATCTATATAAGTCCAGAGTATAAATTGGTAAGGAAGCCACATAGGAGAGAAAATATTGTCCTAAGGGACATAGTTAAAACTGAGCTTCAGAAATTGTTAAATGTTGGTTTCATTTACCCCATTTCTGATAGCCAATGGGTGTTTCTCTTAGTCATAGTACCCAAAAAAGGAGGTAAATGGTGAGTTTGCATGGATTATTGGGAACTCAATACAACCACTAAAAAGGACCATTTTCCACTCACATTTATAGATGAAGTCCTTGATAATCTGGTAGGTAAGAAATATTTTTCTTTTCTGGATGAGTTTAGTGGTTACAACCAAATCCAAATAGCTCCCAAAGACCAGGAGAAAACTACCTTTACCTATCCACGGGGAAATTTTGCCTACTCTGTCCTACCATTTGGTTTGTGCAATGCCCCAGCCACCTTCCAACGAGCTGTCATCAGTATCTTTTCAGACATATTTTTTGACTGTATGGAAATTTACATGGACGACTTCACTGCTTATGGGGACACTTTTGATGAAGCTAAAGCCAATCTGGAAAAGGTACTTCAGAGATGTCAGGACTGAAATCCTTCTCTCAATAGTGATAAATTATTTATGATGATGGAGGAAGGTGTTGTTCTAGGACATTACATCTCCTCACATGGCATCCAAGTAGATCCAGCAAATATTGTAGTAATCAGCACTCTATCTACTCTCGAGAAGCAAAAAGATGTCAGGAGTTTTCTTAGACATGATGGATACTATAGGTGGTTTATTAAAGATTTCAGTCATATTGCAACACCCCTTTTTAACTTGTTGAAAAAGTATTCTAAGTTCTCTTGGAATTCTGCATGTGAACAATCTTTCTTGTAGCTCAAGGGTGTTCTCACCACAGCTCCGGTACTGCAAGGTCCCAATTGGGGATTACCCTTTCATATCCACACAGATGCTTTTGACTATGCTATTAGAGCAGTGCTCAGCCAGAAAATAGATGTTGTTGAACATGTCATTTACTTCATTAGTAAGAACCTGTAGGGAGCTGAATTCAATTACACCGTGATAGAGAAAGAGTTGTTGGCAGTCATCTATGCACTAAATAAGTTCAGGCACTATATTACTAGATATCAAATATTTGTCCATACAGACCATTCAGCTATCAAGTACTTGATGAATAAACCAACCATCTCTGGAAGGTTGGCTCTATGGTTGCTACTGATGTAGGAATTTGATATTACTATTGTGGATAAACCCAAGAAAGCCAATGTAGTGGCTAACTTTCTTTCCCACTTACATGTTCTTGATGATCCTGCAGCCATCGATGATAGTTTTATGGATGAGCATCTCTTCTTGTTATCAGCACAAAACCTATGGTATGTTGACATTGGCAACTATCTCACCACTGAGTGGACACCAGCTCACTTCTCCTCAAAGGAACAGAAATTTCTAGTTGAGAAGAGTTTTAATTTTTCTTGGATTGTTGGTTTCATGTTTTATACTGGTCTAGATTAGGTTATGTGCAAGTGTATCTATGAAGATAAAACCTATGACATCCTTTGGGCATGTCATGATGATCCATGTGGTGGCCACTTTGTAGCAAAGTGAACAACTTTCAAAATCTTAACTACTGGGTACTATTGGTTGGCTCTCCACAAGGATTCCACTAGATATAACAAGAAGTGTGATCGGTGCCAATGCATGGGGAGGCCTACTAAAACTGATGAGATGCCCCTACAGCCTTAGGTCATCATGGCCCCTTTTGAAAAATGGAGGATTGATTTTGTTGGGCCCATTGACCCTTCTTCTCAGGGTAAGTCTTACATTTTGGTCTATACTGACTATGTTACTAAGTGGGCTCAGGCTAAACCAAAGAAGCATCCTTAGGATAACAATGTTGCCAAGTTTTTATATGAATGCATCTTTACAAGATTTGGTGTTCCTAGAGAAATAGTGTCTGATCAGGGTGCTCAATTCACTTCCAACCTCATAGCTACCCCAATGGAAGAGTATAAGATTTTCCATGGTAAGTCATCCCCTTACCATCTGCAAGCTAATGGCTAGGTGTAGGTTACCAATCGGGAGTTGGAAGTCATCCTTACAAAGACTATCTTTGTTCATAAGAAATATTAGGCCGCCAAGCTTCATGAAGCACTATGGGCCTATAGGCCTACTTGGAAAACTACTACAGTGTTCTCCCCATTTTAACTAGTTTATAGTAAGTCTGTAATGATGCTAGTAGAGTTCAAGCATAAGACCTTACACACATCATTGGAGCTTGATCTAGATCTTACTACAGCTCAACGGGAGCGCATCCTTAACTTAAATAGCCTTGATGAATGGTGTAAGTCTTCTTTGGTTATCACAGAGTTGGTGCAGCAACAAAGGAAGCAACGGCATGAAAATTTTATTAAGGATAAGACATTTGCAATCAGTGGCTGGGCCCTCCTATATGACTCCAGATACCAGCATACTCCTGGTAAGTTTCAAACTCGCTGGTTAGGGCCTTATGAAATTATTATTGTTTTTCCCAATGGTGTTGTACAGTTGTCTACTATTGATCTTGTCTATTTCAAATTATTGGTTAATGGCCACCGGCTAAAGCTATACCATAAACCCCAGAGAAAAGCCAAGTTCTTGTAGCAATTCAATCATGATAAAGTTTCTGATCCTCCTGTAGCAAATGCATATGAGCCCCTTGCTCATATTTGTTCTTCACTTTAAGCCACGTTCTCAATATCCCATAATAATTACTTCCCTTTGGGAAGTAATTTCTCTTCAATAAATTTCATTTTGTTATTACTTGTCTTCCACCCATCCACCTCATTATTCTCCAACATGTCATGACAATTTCACGCCACCGCTAATACTTTATCAGGTTCGTGTGTACTATCTTTGGCATTTAATTCATTAATTAGTTTTTTATGAGCTTTGCTCATGTCACATGTGCAATTTTGGGACCAATTTCCTACTTAAGTTGGGGGGGGAGAAAATTTGTGATTTGTTTTATATATCTATGTACATATTGAATGGTATAATTTTCAAATTTTAAATGTTGTACCCTTTTACATGAATGTTGCCCAATTTAGCTTTTGAGATATGACAGCCTCAAAACTAGCAATTTATTTCACATGAAGAAGCAAAGGTGTTCAATGAAGATGTCTCTTGAGTAATTATGAATAGTTAAGTTCTTGAGATATGATAGATTTGCATTCATTTTCTCATACAGCACTTAAAAAATTTGAACTTTAGAACTTTCCATCTTTGCTAAACCTACAGCTTCGCACTTTTTTCTGCAACTTTCTTGATAATAGTTTTTGTGCACTCTCTATAAATGTTCTTGTATCCTTCATACTCTGAGTGAATGGGTGGTGATTTGATTTGATGTGAACCAATGGTTCATGATCTTATGCTAAACATTCAAGCTTGTATGCCATGATTCCAAGCCAGGGGATGGCTTGATTACATTCTTAAGCTGACCAGCTGAGATGGAGAGGTAACATTTCAATTTTTAAATATGTTGCATGATGGAGTGGCCCCTATCAAAGGATTAAGGGTGCCATTTTCACAAAAATTCATAGCAGAGGTAATGGGGTTACCACAAGAAGGATAAGAGTTTTCAAAAAGTTTTGACCTGGAAATCGCAAGAGCACAATTCACTATGCATTCAGACCCACTATTAGAAATTGACAAGAAACTGGGTACCAAATGGATGTCTCTACCTGAACCTTATAAGCAGTGTGCAGTATTCATTATAAAATAGTTCACTTGTGAAGTTCATCAAGCCTACTTGCATGCTATTCATTTCAAATTTTTGAGTTATCTACGACATGATAACCGACCCATAAATGTGCCCAATTTCCTATTCAACATCTTGAAGAAAAGGGCTTCATTGGTGCAAGAAGGTAAGCTGAATATTGTCTCCCACCATTGTCTGATTAAGTTAATTGTTGAAAAAGCATTGGGAGCACAGTCTGACATGACATGGGAGGATTTTTTGTTAGGAGAGTTTGAGAAGGAAACCCTAAGTCCTTTAAGGAGTAGGTTTGGAATGAGGGTCCAAATTGAATAGGGGGTTTTAAAGATTATTGAGGAATTAGGATCAGGGTCTTCTTTAACAAGAAAACCTAGGTCTAAAAACCCTAGGCATCCTCCTAAAGCCTCCATGTCTGGGTCACCCCAGAATAAGGGAAAAAAGAAAATCTCTGAGAAGAAAGATTCTAAAGAAAAGGTCTCCTCCCCGTCCAATGAAACTAAAAATACTACAAGAGAGGAAAGGGAGAAAGGGAAACAAGTTGACTCTGGTTCTTGTAAATGCACTAAGAAATAGGACCCTATAGCTCAAACCACTCCTAAGAAGAAAAAGATTGCTGATAAAAAGGAGGAAACACCTTTAAGAAGAAGTTATAGGTAGAAGAAGAGTATGTCCATAGATGCATTGCCAGTAGGGTCAGTCATTGGTCTTGACATTCCTGAGGTAGAGGAGCCAAGAAGAGAAGAGATAAAACACAGTCAGCAAGAGTTGTCTAGTGAGTTTCTTATAGCTGAGAATAAACAATCCCCTGAAGTCAGAATGGACATAGAGTGTATAATAATCAAAGATGATTCCGGTTCTAATGAAAAATATTACAAGTTGCAAAGGAGGGGTCCATCTTCCCATGGACTCCAAATTTTTTATGATCTCATTGAATCTGATAATGATGAAATTTTAGGGGAATACTTTGCTAACAAGGAAGGTCTACCAAATTCACCTCCTACAGCAATAGAGAGGGGTTTGTTTGAAGAAAACTTTGGTATTGATATGAGCTTTGTCAATAAGGTGGCTGAGTAGGTTTTGAACCAAGGATTGGACACACTGGCTACTGCTGCCCAACAATGTAACAAATTTGAGCGGTCCATCATAATCTATCCAAAACCCTCATAGGATGCACCTACAAGAAGTGAAATTTTGGCTGACATGCAAGCAGTAGGTGAAAAACCTGGTGAAGGTACCCTTCTAGATATCCCTTTCCCTGTGACTCCATTCTTTGTCATCTTTGGACTGGTCAATCAATTGGTTATGGAAAGGGAACAATGGAGATGACAGAAGAAGGCATTATAGCAAGTGATTGATCAGACTTATCAGGAACTTGTGGAAAAAGAGGAGGAGGTAGAACAACTTCAAGAGAAATTAACTAAGGTAACATCAGTTATCCCTGATCTAATGAGCTATAGGTCTCCCTCTCCTATTTATGCTATATTTCTTAAAGAGAAGTTGTTGAATTATCAATTGACTAGCATAGTAAGGGATAACTCTTCATTATTAAATGAGCCCCTTGAATTCTTTCAAGCCTTTCATACTTCTCCTACAGCCATTCAAATGTTTTTATGTGAACTCTTCCTACACAACCTAGCTATACCCAATAATTGGAATTGGAAGCCTTTGTTGGATATGTTGGGGATATCCAATTAAGGGCACTTATGTCATGGATATAGAATGAGATCAGTAGGGTATCCCAAGCCAAAGCCTACAGAGAGTTATAAGATGAAATTCCTCTAGACCTATGTCCTGAAGCCAAGAACCCCAAGCCCTATTACTATGAATGGATGAAATTAGCCCAATCAGATTCAAGAAGAAAAATCAGTAATCCTCTTGGGGAGGCAGCCTTCAATGAGTACAATCGGATGGTTGAAACTAAGTTACCTGAAGCAACAAAATAAATTCAATGGTGTTGGATGAACATGACCGGGGACTTGAGAAATAAAGAGCCACATTCACCCCTTAATTTCACAATGGCAAATAGGTGTGCCCCTTGGTATGTTTCATTGCGTAGGGTAAGATAGAGCTACTGGGTGTCACTTACATTCTAGCCACCCTTTCTTATTTCCTCTCTATTAGCCAATTCATAAAATTGAGAGGACTATGACATGACAGAGGAAGTAAAGAAGTGGGAATCACACAGAGACACCAAGGGATTTTACTATAGCTTGGAAAAAGGAGGTATTGGACAGAGTGTAGCTGTGGATCTCAAAATGCAGGCAAAGTTGAAAAAATTATTTGTTTGTTGGAGGACCAGAAAAAGGCAAAGTTGGGGGAAAATGATGAGGACAATATAAGGCCTATTTAGCTTATAGTTTCATGTGCTTTTATGACTAGATTTTGAGAACTTCATAAGCTTTCATAATACTTTTTTAGACTGTTTATACTTATATCTCAGAATTTCTATATACATATGTATGTGAATGTGTGTGGAACATTTAAAGTTTATAAATATGCTATATGTATGTTGCATGGTTATGTAAAACAAAATCTATTATCTTTTTTTCCTACTTTAAGTCGGGTAGTTTTTCCTGTAGCCATGTGATGAGAGAAAGCTAGTGAAGAAACTTATTATGGATTTTTCTTGGATACGTATGCATTCTAATCTTTTGCAAGAAATTATGGATCCACGGGTAAAGAAGAAGTCAACATTAAATAATGAAGTGATGCCTTCAGGAGACCAGCTGTTGTGGGGCTCATGATGACTCCACTACTCTCGGGCGATCATGGTTTTCTGTTGCAGACAAGGTCAATGCTGAATAACAGTTGCGATGGAGTAAATCTAGTACTGGCACATTCTTGGATTTGTGTGTAGTTGAATACAGTTTGTTCCCGCATTCAATAATTTTGATCATGTATCTTAATGATTGTCATATCCCTAATGTTGG
This sequence comes from Thuja plicata, assembly GCA_018584345.1. Taxonomy (NCBI): domain Eukaryota; kingdom Viridiplantae; phylum Streptophyta; class Pinopsida; order Cupressales; family Cupressaceae; genus Thuja; species Thuja plicata. The sequence goes on along the minus strand of MU227396.1, from coordinate 783,121 downwards.
GGCATCCTAGTTGCTAGGAGTTTTGTTTTAGAAGTTTTTGTTAAATAAGCTGGAAGTCCTAGTTCCTTAGTTAGTTAGTATTATGAGAATCCTTTATGTAATCCAGTGAGAAAGAAATACAATATTTTTTTCTGCATTGATGTATCTTTGTTGTATGAATGAATAAATGAATTCTTCAATTCTTAGTTTCTGAGTTTTTGTTCATTCACTCTTTCGTGGGGGCCCACGCGGAAGGTGAACTCAGTTTATAGTTCAGTAGGAAGTAGTTGTAATTCATTTGAAGCATTTAGGACTTTGTTTCTCCTACAGCCATTAGTAACAGCACTGTTGGTTGTTCCTGCAACATACGAAATTAGTTAGTTTTCTATTATAGCACGTTCTCATGTCTTTTAGATTAAGCTATTAATTCCATTTCCTAGTTCAGTGTTCCTTTCAGAATTTTCTATTCCTTAAATGGTGATATCTTCTAAGGTGGATTAAAGCATATACTTTTCTGATACCATTCCAAGTTTACATCCCTAGTCGATAATTTAATGAGTTCAGTATGATGTCCTTAGTATGATAGTTGGCATTTCTTTTTACAAAGTAACTATAGGGAGGATGTCCAATCCTTAATTGCAAAGGGTATAGTAATGACCAGTCAACTTGGCCCAATAGTAAGTAGATCCTAATGCTTGGTTCCTACTAGACCTAATGTAGAATTTTTTGTCTTTTCCTTGCTCGTAGATAAGACAATCTGACTAGGTGATTGGGGTAGGGATGTCATCACTGCCATTGTTATCTGTTATGCATTAGATTACTTAATGGCCTCTACCTCAGCTAGTTCTTCATCTTTAACCTGTACATAAGGGTCTATATTTAGTTCCTTTGTCTCATCATCTTCCTTGTCTCCCTTGATATCAAAAATGGACTTCCACAACTTAGTTGCGGTCTGCACAACATATTTGCTTGCAAAAAATTTGAAAAGTTCTAAATCTTGGAGTATGTCTACTTTCATACTTATACATAGCATATTTTACCTCCTTATCAGTCAATGTAGGCATGAATTGCTTCAAGGTTTGTTTTTTTATGTCCCTTTTAGTCTGGACTGCATTGTTCCAATGAATGGTGATTGCCTTAAGAAGTTCTTCAGTCACTTGGCTTTTCAATTCAGATGGATCATACTTCCATCTTTTCATCTTCTCTACCAATGCATCCTCAACCAACATTTTCTCATCCTTGGTTCTAGAAGCATACTTAAGTGATCTGAGACTTGACATACCACTACCTTTCTTAAATTTTTCAAACTTTTTCTCAAAGGTAAAGGGTGGCTTCTTGAATGTAATTGTTTCTTCTTCTTCTTCATCATCTTCTTTTTGCAACTTCAGTTTTCTTCTATATTTCTTGGGTTTGTTTGCAGTGAAGGAAGGGGTAGAGACCTTTGGTTTTTTCTTAGGGGATGGCCTCTTCTTCTTAGGAGGCTCTTTTTCTACCTCTTCTTCTTCTTTCTTAGGTTCTTCTTCTTATTTTATGTTATCCCCTTTGCCTTTAGTGATCATAAGAGGAGAGCCTGATGACTTGCCATATTTATTTTAGAACTTCTCAATTCTCTTTCTTCCTCTCTTCAAGATTTGGGGAATCTGAATTTCTAATGATATTCTTGTAGACCTTAAGGAAATACATATTGTCAATTAGTGTCAAAACACTTAGTCATTCAGTGTTACCCAAGTATATAGTGTCGCCTGAGTGTTCAACATCACCCGAGTGTTCAATATCGCCTGAGTGACAATTTATCACCCAAGTAGTCTTTTGGACCCAAGTGACAATTTGAAGCCGACTTTGCATATATTGTTAAATATAAATTTGTTTATTGCAATCTGACTTACAAAGTTATTTGTTGGATAAATATATATATGTAAGATAGTTTGTTTATCCAATATGTTGTAGAATGAAGATATGTATAATGAGAAGAAGAATATGATTATGCGAATGGCACTTTGAGTTAAGTGCATAAGTGTTTAGGACAATGGAGACTTATCTATCACATTCATGTGATCAGTTATTTTCAAAGGATCTTCTTCATCAATCACAGTTGCACAGAGTATATCATCAACTGGTTCATTCTCACAAGTGGATCAGAAAAATCCTTTAACAAGGTGGACCTAACTGTCCTTTCTTTAAATCTCTTAACTAAGTTGCATTACTTATTGTATTGTACAAAATCCTTTAACAAGGTGGACCTAACAGTCCTTTCTATGCTCCTAATAGGAAAACCATTAGAAGTGGTCATTGTAAGCTTTAACAGGATAAATTTATACTGCAGTATTAAATCTTGTGGGTATCATCCCCACCCAAGTTTTACTTTCTTTTGGAAAGTTTCTAGGTAACCAAATATTGTGTTATGTGTTGTATCTGATTCTTTACTTTCAAGTTATATGCATGCAAACAAATAAGCTAATATAATTGTGGATTAAAAGGATTAAGTTTTATTGGTTCCTGATTCGACCCCCCACCCCCCCTCTCAGTCATTGGGCACATCATACAATTCCAACAATTGGTATTAGAGCAGTGGTTCTCTTATCATAATTTTAACAGCTTGAGAAAATATCATAGGATATGGAAACATACAGACTAGAGAAAGCCATTGAGAATGAAAAGATAGATCTTAAAGTGGCCATGGATCAAATCATAAAACTTAAGGGGAAATTCTCTCTTTCCCTAAAGAGAAGAAAAGAATTGGCAATGCATATGAATGACAAGAACTATATAGAAGAAATAATTGACAAATTTTGCAAAGACAGAAGCTCAGAAGAAGCCGATGCAACCATTGAAGACTTTCTTGCAAATAATCTCAATTTACATGAAGAAGTTAGAAAGATGAAAAGAGAATAGGAAGTTCACTCAATTAGAATGTGTGAATTCATGGAACTAAAGAACAAAGTAGAAGATGACATAAATATAGCACAAGAAGATAAAAGATTGTTGAGTAAAAGATTAGAGGAAAAAGAAAATGAAATCCAACACTTATCACTTCAATGAGCTAATTTGGTAAGTCAACTCAACAATGCAAAATAAGAAGTTGTCAATCTAAGGATAGAAAATAAAAGACTGTATAATGATCTCAATATTGAAAAGAAAAAAAATGAAAGTATAGTGAATTCACAAACTAGCATGGATCGGGCAATAGAACTCAAACATCATGGACAGACTGGATTAGTTTATACTGAACAAGGAGAATCCTCACAACAAGGAGCTCAAAGGAACAACAGACCTAAATGCAATCAGTGTGGTATGACAAGGCATACATCAAATAAATGTTGGAGCAATGGAAAGTCAAAATTTAATGGTAAATGCTACAGCTGCAACAAACATGGACATAGAGAAAGTGAATGCCAAGAGAAACCTAAGTTTGAAGGAAAATGCTACAAATGCAACAAACAAGGTCATAAATCTTCCGAGTGCAGAACTAAGAATTGGAATCCTACTAAATAATTAGCCAAGACAATTTTTGTTTGGGATTATAACACTTGGTATAGATGTTGTCACTATGGTGAATATGGACACATTGGTGCAAATTGTGTGAAGACTCACTTCAAAAAAAGAGATCCTACTAAGAGATGCTATGTGTATAAACAAATTAGTCATCTGAGCAAGAACTGTATGAATAGAGAAAAGGTTGATGCTGGTTTTGAGAATGGTAAAACCAAAGTCTCAGAAATCAAAGCTCATATGAGCAAGAAATGGGTAAGGAAATCCTTAGATAATTTAGATCAAAGCAATGAAGGATCTAATGACACCCTAAACAGTGAGATGGGTGGATCCATCATTACAGAATAGAAAATTAAGAAGATGACTAGAATTGTGCAATAAAAAGAGATCCTACATCAGTTCTAGGTAAGAAATACAATCCATATCCACATATTGAAGCATGAGGACATATTGTAGTTCAACCTGAGTCAGAATGTTAGTTTCACCTGAGTCACTCTAGCTCACCCGAGCTGAGTCGGGCAGTATTGAAAACTAGAAAGTTGGTTTCACTCAAGCTTCCAAGTGAATCTTGGAGAAACACACGAGTCACGCTAGCTACTATGTACGGAGGATTTAATGAAATACCCTAACGGTTGAAAAACTTTGATATGTGAAGGATTGTAAAGAGTATTGTTTACAAAGCTTTCATTTTACAATTCAATTCAGAGCCTTAGCAATTCAGTGTGAATTCATGATTGAAAGTGGAGTTTGATTATTTTGTCCAAGCAATATGGCATCTAATTCCAGAAGCAAGGTCAAGAAAGGTTCAGAGATTCTAGTAAGTGTGAGGCCTCACCCTGACCCATCACAGCCTAACTGCTCGATCACACTTTGATACGCTATGTGTTGATACATTGATACACTTTTTGATTATACTAACAGAGACTCAAGATATTATGTTATGATGATGATTATACTGTGTGGATTACATTTTTATTTGAATTAGACCTAGATCAGCTGGTTGTTTTTTTATTATAGATGTTTAGATAAGTGAACCCATGAGAAGATCAAATCATGATTAGACTTGATTATTTTATGGATGTTATGTCGTGATGATTATGAAATTTTTATGTTTCAAACTCTTCTGTATGAAAATTTCAATTAGGAATTTAATCTTGCTATTGATTGATGTTGCTAATCATAAATTGAAAAAATATATTGCATGTGATTTTATTATCTTGGACTACTAATTCTTGAGTTTAGTGTGCAGGAAAGAGAACCATGGAATTATTCAGAGAATCAGGGCTAAACACATGTGAATTGAGTAAGCCAAGGTTTAATCCAATAAGAGATTGAAACCTCATTGTAATGTGATCCTTGTTGTAAACGTAATCTAAATGTGTGTTAAAATTTTAATACTCATGTTGTTGTTGTTTGGACATGTCATTTTGAATGTGATTTGTATTCTGTCTTGGTGTCACTTGACACTTGTGTTGTCCATGTGGATGATGACATGTCAAATTAGGGCTTGGGCGAGAATCACCAAACCTTATAAGATGCTATATTAATCCCACTTGCATATAGATGTTTTGTAGGGATCACATCAAGTTGGAACTCGGATTTAAACTTTAGGGGTACTTTGGAAGGGTCAAAAGTGACCCTAGAGTGTATTTTTGGCCAAAATTAGTTAACCCTAAGGGGGTACTTTGGGTTAGGGCTATTTTTTACCTATGGAGTAAATATATATCACCATTATGACCCTCCAAAATGCCTAATTTTTAAAAGTGGCGAAAATGAAGATAGCCACATGCATTGACTTGTCCCACACTCCTTACCAAACTCACAATTAAGAGGGGAGACAAGAGGTAAGGAAAAAGGACTAGAGGGCATGTCTCATTAATTGTTAAGTCTTGAGTACACTTTAGGGGCCTTTTTAGAGGATTTGGAGAAACTTAGTGGGTGTTCATTCACTCTCTAATTTTGGAGACAATTAGGTTTGGAGGAAGAAAAGGAAAAAAGGATAAGGGCTCTTCTCAACCACACTATTGCCATTTTTCTTGGACCAAGGTTGGTGAATTTCTTGTCATGGAGGAATGTTCTTGCACTTAATCTTGCATGTTAATGTTTGAATAAATATGTAGATCTTGTTTGTTTCATATATGTAATCTTGTGAAGTGTTGTTGTTTGTAGATGTTGATGTTATGTATTGGTTTGGGAAGCATTTGAATTTTGTTTCATCTTTTTCTCTTTTGAATTTGGAAGTATTGTTCATGGGAGTTTAAGGCATTACTCACCCTTTGGAAAGGGAAGAAGTGGCCTTGGGTGAAGGGGTTAGTTGGGCTCTCCATTGTAGTGAGAGTCTCTTTTCTTGGAGAAGAGGGATAATTTCATGGAGTATGGGCTCGATGAAGCCATGTTGTAAACATTGTTTTGGTATAGAAATGACCAAACGTATATATGGAAGAAATATAAATTTTAGCCTTGGAAAGGCATGGGAGAAAAATCTTGTTGAGAAATTTGAATTCAATGGCATTCTCCTCATTGGAAAAGCCCACCTTATCCCTACTTCAATGGGTTTGAAAAGCCCATTTGTGAAACCTTGATTGGGAGTAAATTATTGTGCTTTTGTGTTAGTTGTGAAAGTTGAAATGTGCTACCTTGTTTAGTCTTGGTTCTCCAAGCTCGAGGGTGGCCTCTCTTTGAGGCCTTGGTTGGGAGGTGAGCTCCCATGGTTCCCTTCATTTTTTATTGGAGGTTTTTTTTTTAAATCAAATTAGAAGTGGAAGATTTTGAAAGAAGCCTTCTTTTTTGTATTGTTGAGAAAGAACAACTTTGTAGTTGCATGTTTACTCCTTGTGATTGAGGATCATTTTTATTAAATGTTGTAAAGTTTATTTGTAAGGTTGTTGAGAAAAATGTATAAGGCTCTCATTCTTGTTGTAATAATTTTATAACATGTAAACCTTGTGATTTGATAAATCTTAAAACCGTCATGGTATGTAATTTTAAATTTCTAAGTTGAGAACACTTCATGTTTCTCTTGTAATTCTAAAAATTTAGCTTAATTAGATCAATACCTCATTTATAAAATCATTGCATTTCATCCCTTAAAGAAAGGTGATTAAATTACTAAACATAGTAAGTCAAAGAAATTGATGTAATAATGAAAACAATTACCTATTATTAGTGATCAAATTTTATTGTATAAGGTTTGACAAAAAAAATAAAATAATCAAATTGCATGAATCTTAAAAAAAAATATATGCAAACAAACTTACCATATCATTTTCCATCTCTTTGAAAAATGTATGGGGAGGGATTTAATTCCCTCCCCTTACACAGAGAATATTCTTTAATTGATTCCATTCTAATTCCCTTTATTACCCTTCTAAACATTCTTTTAATTACCCTCTTAATACTATGATTAACCTTTATTGGGGAGGCTCAATTCCTTCCCACCCATCCTCATGGGCCCCACCTTAATCCCTCATATTACTCCTTCCTTGCCCCCATGTGAAATTTTAGGGAGGGCTGACATATAATAAATTTCCTTCCCATTGGTTGCAGTTGAGTTGACCTTTGTTTAAAAGTACCTTTCAAAAAAAGGGAGTTAAACATAGTCAAGCCCTTGAGATAGTGTCTTGGGCCCCACCTAGCATGAAGAAATTCATATGGTTTCTCCTCCCTTGGTCTTTCTGCCACATATCCCCTTCTCTCATGCTAAATTTATACATCTTGTAAACTTCACCTAATAATATATTGGACTCCACCAACTTGCTTCCATTCGAATTACTCTCCTCCATAGAAAATCGCAGGCTTGAGGAGTATGGGAATTCACACCCCTTCCCCACCACTTTTCAAGTGATGTGACCTTAGGGAAATGGATAGTAGATAGGAAGCTAGTATATTAGGATGCTAGAAAATAGGTAGGTTTGAGTATTAATGTTTTTGGTAGTTATAGGTAGTTTATTAATAATTATTAGTATATTTAATAATATAATCAACCTTAGTTTAGTATTGTACTTTTTATTTAAATAATATTATTTTCCCTCCATTGTGGATATTATTAAAAATGGATTATTATATGTAAACAAATTATGTTGTAAATAGATTTAATTTATGATTTATGATTATTTAAATTAAGTGGCCCCCACCTAATAGATGTATTTTCAGTTATATTGTGTTATTTAAATACTAAGATTTGAAACCTTAATTATGTGTGAAAAATATATAGAATGACTATACGTTATGGATGTAAAATCCTCATTGTTTAATTTTAATCATATAAATTTGTTAGATATAGTTTATTTAATGGTGTAGTTATTTATTGATAAATGGATGAAGTTTTTTATGTAAAAGGAAAATTTAGATAGATGTTAATGTCGATAAATTGAAGTATGTTGCCTATGTGTTTAAAAGGGTTAGAGGTCTATGTAAATCTTCTAGTTGAGATCAATTTAATATTCTATCAAGGAATTTAAAAACTATAGTTTTATGGAAAATTGTATAGAAGAGTTTAATTGTTGTTAGAAGGATAAGGATTAGATTAGGTTTTGATTATTGAATTTTAAACTAGTGGTTAATGGTCAAAAAGAATTGGGACTAGAATTAAATGAATAAGTTGTAACAAAATTTAAAAAAATAGGGTGATTACTAGGGAAATCTAATTTAACATATGACTCTCAATAGTTGATTATCATCATGATACTGCACATAGATTAAAACATGAAACCAGAGTTTAATCAACCAGACCCAGGTGTTCATGTAACCCGTATGACTAGTGGATGCCATAATTCTGCATCTGTATGTGGTGTATCCCTAATTCAACTTATGAATGTACCTTGAAATTCAAAGACTACCCTTACCATGATATCACATTACCTCAAATACATCTATGTTAGTGGTTTGCACTTGCGTATTTTAAAAAAATTTGTATGTGTGTTTTGCCCTAGTTTTGGGGATGACATTTTGGTATCAGAGCCATGTTTTGACACTAGGAACCTAACCCATTATGTTTCAACTCATTCAAAACTTAAATCATTGTGTAGGATGCCTACAGTCACAAGAAATAACTGACGGGCCAGAGGTCATAGAGCTCCCCATGCGGGGGCGGGACAGGAGGATCCACCACCTCCACCACCACTGAACCCCAACAAGGATATTTTGGATGTTCTCCAGAATCTGATTGGGGTAATTCAGCAGAGACTACCACCCATAGCTCAACAAGAGATCTCAAAAAGGGAAGCACATGTTTCATAAAATGATAGAGCAGTCAGCAAAGAGAGAAGTAGGATTCCCCCACCCAGGTCTGTTGAGGGTCATGATGATCAGGAGGGTGAGTCAATTCATCGGGTTGTACTACCATGCAAGCATGAGATATGTGCTAGGGAGAGACCCCCTAGAGATTTTGGAGATGAGATCTGAGAGTTATTACGACTCTAGCCTCTCTTGTTTTTGGGATCCTTAGATGGGTCAGTAGTAGAGGCCTAATTACAGAGTTTACAGTGATGTTTTGTATTGCGCCCTTATGGGAGTAATCTAAAGGCACGACTTGTAGTCCATCTCCTACGGGAGAAGGCTTCCACTTGGTGGGAGTAGGAGGTGTCCATGGGTGGATTGAGTATTGACATGCTCACTTGGGAAACTTTTGTGGCCCATTTTTGAGAGAGGTATATCTCCAAGCATTTCAGACAGAGACAGATAGAGGAGTTCTATGATCTCTAGCAGAGAGGCCTCATAGTGGCCTAGTATGAGAGTCAGTTTCTTGAGCTCCTTCTATATGTTGATTACATGAAGGATGAGAAACTGCATATTCATCATTTCATTAAGGGACTTAATATATCTCTTCAGAGCATAGTACACCTAGCATTCCCCACCACTTTCAAAGGGGCAGTTGAGATGACACTTGTAGCAGAGGATATCCATACTAGATAGGAATCCTGAGATCAGTCTGAGCACTGAAACCCCTCTTCCCAGCAGTCAAGATAGTAGAGACACCCTTGGAAAGGGAAACAGAATCACTCAGTGGGATCCTTTAAGGGTCAACAGTCTCAGCAGCAGAGATCTCAGTAGGATTCTAGATAGAGGCATTCACAGGGTTATCAGGGCTCTAAGCCCAAACAGTGGGATTCTCAAAGTTCTAAACAGGATCATAGGACACAGATCCCTTAGGCACAGCCAGCTAGGACTCAACAGTCCTCTAGGGGTGGATACAGTGGCTCTAGTAGGACCGGAGGGTCACAGTAGCCCAAGACACAGGGAGTGCAGATTCAGACCTGAGGACCATGTTACACTTGCGGTGGTATGGGTCATTTAGTGAGAGAGTGCCCATAGGGACAGTCAACCAGTGGTTAGAGAGGGGTTACTTCAAAGCCTACAATTGGAGATATGGGTAGATCCCATAGATTTTTTGCAGTGGTTGATAACCGCCAGGCCGAGCACCAGGCCATGGTCATAGAGGCCACAGGTATGATTCAGGGTATCAGTGTTTCTATCCTATTTGATTTAGGAGCCATAGACTCCTTTATATCTCCCTATGTAGTGGAGCATTGCAAGCTGGTGGCAGTTAGATAGGATGTCAATTGGGAGATTGTGTTAGCTTCAGGAGCTAGGGTGTCTATTAGTTCCTTAGTTCCTAGTTGTCAGATTTAGATTAGAGACTTAATCATGATGACTAATCTTTGCATTACCCCTCTAGGCTCTTATGATGTAGTCATTGGCATGGATTGGCTATATGCCCACAGTGCCAAGATAGATTTTCGTCAGAAGAGGGTTGAGTGTGTTGACGATCATGGTATTTCTATGGTGATATTTGGGGTAAAATGACCCATATCCCTTCGCATTATTTCCTCTATGTAGCTTAGTTAGTGCATGTGGAAGGGATGCCAGCTATTTGCCATCACCATTAGTGATAGAGAGGACGATTCAGAGGGAGAGCCTTCGCTTGAGGATTATCCTATTCTTCAGGAGTTTGCAGATGTATTTCCTACTAAGCTACCTAGTATGCCTCCACCTAGGGCAGTTGATTTTCACATAGATCTTATACAAGGAGTTGAGCCAGTATCTAGAGCACCATACAGGATGACCACTCACAAGCTCAATGAGCTCAAGATTCAGTTAGAAGAGCTCTTGGAGAAAGGGCATATCTGACCTATTGTGTCACCTTGGGGTGCACCAGTAATTTTTGTGAAGAAGAATGGGTCACTCAAATTATGCATTGATTATCGATAGCTGAATAAAGTAACAATTACGAACCAATACACACTTCCTAGGATCGATGATTTGTTTGATTAGTTGTAGGGTGCCCAAGTGTTCTCAAAAATAGATCTGAAGTCAGGGTACCATCAATTGCAGATTGTGGAAAGTGATATCCACAAGACTACTTTTCGCATGAGGTATGGTCACTATGAGTTCACAGTAGTGCCATTTGGCCTCATGAATGCTCCAGCTATGTTCATGAGCCTCATGAACAGAGTATTTCATACTTTCTTGGATAAATTTGTGGTAGTGTTCCTTGATGATATTCTGATATATTCTCGCAATGAGGAGGAGCATGAGGAGCATCTGAGACAGGTTCTGCAGCATTTGAGAGAGAATCAATTATATGGAAACTTGTCAAAGTGTGCCTTCTTTAGACCCAAGGTGGATTATCTTAGTCATGTTATATCTAGCAATGGGATCTCTATAGACCCATCAAAGATTAGGGCCATTATGGATTGGCCAACACCCACCAGTGTCACAGAGGTCAGGAGTTTTATGGGCTTAGCAAGATATTATAGAGGCTTCGTGGCAGGATTTTCTAGAGTAGCTCATCCCATCACATCCCTTCAGAGAAAAGGGAAGAATTATGAATGGACAGAGAAGTGTGAGAGATATTTTCAGGAGCTCAAGAGAGCCCTCACTAGTGCACCGATTTTAGCAGTGCCAGATTCTTCGGTGGACTTTGTTGTATGTACTGATGCTTCATTGGATGGTTTAGGAGCAATCCTTATGTAGGAGGGTCATCCTATAGCTTTCGAGTCTAGGAAGCTAAAGACTCATGAGCTTAATTACCCCACTCATGACCTAGAACTTGAAGCGGTGGTTCATGCCTTAGTAAGATGGCGACATTTCCTTCTAGGTCATCAATTTGAGCTTCATTCAGATCACCAGAGCCTACAATATATCTTTACCTAGCCCAAACTTAATTCTAGGTAGAGGAGATGGATGGAGTTTGTGTGAGTATGATTTTGATGTTCATTACATCAAGGGGAAGGAGAATGTAGTTGCAGATGCCTTGAGTAGGAGGTGACATGAGCTCTCATCTATGACTTCTAGTATAGATTTGAGGGAGTTCATTTTGCATCACTTGCCAGAGGATGGATTATATGTAGATTTTTGTCATCTTATCTATTCCCAGAGACCACTTGAGGGAAGATTTGTAGAGTATTCCTTAGATTTGAATGGACTTCTATGTCATAGGGGATGCATCTATGTACCTTCTTCGGGTGACTTGCAAGAGTTTATTGTGCTTGAGTCTTACAGAGCACCTTATGCAGCTCATCCAAGAGTCAAGAAGTTTCATGCCAATCTGAGACAATTATATCATTGGCTAGGCATGAGGTTACAGATTTCTAGAGAGTGAAGGCAGAGCACAGTCATCCAGGTGGGCTCCTGTAGCCACATGAGATTGCTGAGTGGAAGTGGGATGATATATCTATGGACTTCATTGTTGGTCTCCCTACATCTTATCGCCACCATGATGCTATCTTGGTGACAGTCGACATGTTGACCAAGGTTTCCCACTTCTCACCCGTGCATACTACATTCATAGCATGAGATGTAGCTCAGGTCTTTTTGCGGGACATTGTCAAACTTCATGGCATTATTCGTAAGATCATCTCTGGTAGAGACTCCTTGTTCACATCAAATTTTTGGAGAGAGTTACATGCAGCATTGGGTACTAGGTTGAATTTTAGTACAGCGTACCACCCTCAAATAGATGGGCAGACAGAGAGGGTTAACCTAGTGCTAGAGGATATGTTATGTATATATGTGATGGACCATCAAGTAAAGTGGGAGGAATACCTACATTTGGTTGAGTTTTCCTATAATAATGGGCACCATTCTTCTATAGGTATGTCACCATATCAGGCATTGTACAGTAGACCTTGCAGGACTCCCTTGAGTTGGGAAAGGATTGAGGATAGAGTATCTATTGGACCCTAGTTGGTCAAGGATATGGAGCAGTAGGTAGTATTGACTAGACAACATCTCAGACAGGCCCAGGACTGACAGAAGAATTATGCAGATGCGAAGTGGGTTGATCGTGAATATATGGTTGGAGATAGGGTCTTTTTGAGAGTGCACCCGCATAAGAGTCCAATCCATTTTGGAAAGGGCTCTAAGTTAACGCCTTGCTTTATTGGAAATTTTGAGATATTGGAGAGGATAGGAATAGTTGCCTACCATCTATCCTTGTCACCCAGCCTATCACGCATCCATGATGTGTTTCATGTATCTGTGCTACAAAAATATATTTATGATGAGTCTCATGTTATAGATTGGGATTCCTTGCAGGTGGAGTCAGATGGACAGCTAGCACTAGAGCCCATTCGTATTATAGCCTAATGGACCCTTGCACTCTGAGGCCGAGAGATGGACCAGGTTAGGGTCCAGTTGGATTGTTACGATGAGGTCACGACTTCATGGGAGGATGTAGCGCAGATGAGATCTCAGTACCCATATCTTTTTGATGAACTCTAGGAGTAATTTCATGCCTAACAGGGGAGGATGTGAGGCCTCGAACCGACCCATCACATCTTTACTGCTTGATCACACTTTGATACATTGTGTTGATACATTGATACACTTTTTGATTATCTTGACAGAGACTCGAGATATTATGTTATGATGATGATTATACTATGTGGATTACATTTTGATATGGATTAGACATAGATCAGATGGTTGTTTTTTGATTATATATGTTTAGATAAGTGAACTAATGAGAAGATCGAATCATGATTAGACTTGATTATTTCATGGATGTTATGTCATGATGATTATGAAATTTTTATGTTTTAAA
>MU227396.1:756885-768961 GCA_018584345.1 Thuja plicata | reverse complement strand
AATGAAGATGGCCACATGCATTGACTTGTCCCACACTCCTTACTAAACTCACAATTAAGAGGGGAGACAAGAGGTAAGGAAAAAGGACTAGAGGGCATGTCTCATTAATTGCTAAGTCTTGAGTACATTTTAGGGGCCTTTTTAGAGGATTTGGAGAAACTTAGTGGGTGTTCAGCCACTCTCTAATTTTGGAGATAATTAGGTTTGGAAGAAGAAAAGGAAAAAAGGATAAGGGCTCTTCTCAACCACACTATTGCCATTTTTATTGGACCAAGGTTGGTGGATTTCTTGTCATGGAGGAATTCTCTTGCACTTAAGCTTGCATGTTAATGTTTGAATGAATATGTAAATCTTTTTTGTTTCATATATGTAATCTTGTGAAGTATTGTTGTTTGTAGATGTTGATGTTATGTGTTGGTTTGGGAAGCATTTGAATTTTATTTCATATTTTGCTCTTTTGAATTTGGGAGTATTATTCATGGGAGTTTAAGGCATTACTCACCCTTTTGGAAGGGAAGAAGTGGCCTTGGGTGAAGGGGTTAGTTGAGCTCTCCATTGTAGTGAGAGTCTCTTCTCCTGGAGAAGAGGGATAATTTCATGGAGTATGGGCTCCATGAAGCCATGTTGTAAACATTATTTTGGTATAGAAATGACCAAATGTATATATGGAAGAAATATAAATTTTAGCCTTGGAAAGGCATGGGAGAAAAATCTTGTTGAGAAATTTGAATGCAATGGCATTCTCCTCCTTGGAAAAGCCCACCTTCACCCTACTTCAATGGGTTTGAAAAACCCATTTGTGAAACCTTGATTGGGAGTAAATTGTTGTGTTTTTGTGTTAGTTATGAAAGTTGAAATGTGCTACCTTGTTTAGTCTTGGTTCTCCAAGCTTGGCGGTGGCCTCTCTTTGAGGCCTTGGTTGGGAGGTGAGCTCCCATGGTTCCCTTCATATTTTATTGTAGGTTTTATTTTGAAATCAAATTGGAAGTGGAAGATTTTGAAAGAAGCCTTCTTTTTGGTATTGTTGAGAAAGAACAACTTTGTAGTTGCATGTTTACTCCTTGTGATTGAGGATCATTTTTATTAAATGTTGTAAAGTTCACTTGTAAGGTTGTTGAGCAAAATGTATAAGGCTCTCATTCTTGTTGTAATAATTTCATAGCATGTAAACCTTGTGATTTGATAAATCTTGAAACCTTCATGGTATGTAATTTTAAATTTTCAAGTTGAGAACACTTCATGTTTCCCTTGTAATTCTAAAAATTTAGCTTAATTAGATCAATACCTCATTTCCAAAATCATTGCATTTCATCCCTTAAAAAAAGGTGATTAAATTACTAAACATAGTAAGTCATAGAAATTGATGTAATAATGAAAACAATTACCTATTATTAGTGATCAAATTTTATTGTATAAGGTTTGACAAAAAAAATAAAACAATCAAATTGCATGAATCTTCAAAAAAAATATATGCAAACAAACCTACCATATCATTTTCCAGCTCTCTGAAAAATGTACGGGGAGGGATTTAATTCCCTCCCCTTACACAGAGAATATTCTTTAATTGATTCCATTACTAATTCCCTTTATTACCCTTCTAAACATTCTTTTAATTACCCTCTTAATACTATGATTAACCTTTATTGGGGAGGCTTAATTCCTTCCCACCCATCCTCGTGGGCCCCACCTTAATCCCTCACATTACTCCTTCCTTTCCCCCATGTGAAATTTTAGGGAGGGCTGACATATAATAAATTTCCTTCCCATTGGTTTCAGTTGAGTTGACCTTTGTTTAAAAGTACCTTTCAAAAAAAGGGAGTTAAACATAGTCAAGCCCTTGAGATAGTGTCTTGGGCCACACCTAGCATGAAGAAATTTGTATGTATTCTCCTCCCTTGGTCTTGATTCCACATATCCCCTTCTCTCATGCTAAATTTATACATCTTGTAAACTTCACCTAATAATATTGTGGGCTCCACCAACTTGCTTCCATTCGAATTACTCTCCTCCATAGAAATTCGCAGGCTTGAGGAGTATGGGAATTCACACCCCTTCCCCACCACTTGTCAAGTGATGTGACCTTGGGGAAAGGGATAGTAGATAGGAAGTTAGTATATTAGGATGCTATAAAATAGGTAGGTTTAAGTATTAATGTTTTTGGTAGTTATAGGTAGTTTATTAATAATTATTAGTATATTTAATAATATAATCAAACTTAGTTTAGTATTGTACTTTTTATTTAAATAATATTATTTTCTCTCCGTTGTGGATATTATTAAAAATAGATTATTATATGTAAATTGATTATGTTGTAAATAGATTTAATTTTTGATTTGTGAAAAATATATAGAATGACTATACGTTATGGATGTAAAATCCTCATTGTTTAATTTTAATCATATAAATTTGTTAAATATAGTTTATTTAATGGTGTAGTTATTTATTGATAAATGGATGAAGTTTTTTATGTAAAAGGAAAATTTAGAAAGATGTTAATGTCGATAAATTGAAGTATGTTGCCTATGTGTTTAAAAGGGTTAGAGGTCTATGTAAATCTTCTAAGTGAGATCAATTTAATATTCTATCAAGAAATTTAAAAACTATAGTTTTATGGAAAATTGTATAGAAGAGTTTAATTGGTATTAGAAGGATAAGGATTAGATTAGGTTTTGATTATTGAATTTTAAACTAGTGGTTAATGGTCAAAAAGAATTGGGACTAGAATTAAATGAATAAGTTGTAACCAAGTTTAAAACAAAAGGGTGATTACTAGGGCAATCTAATTTAACGTATGACTCTCAATAGTTGATTATCATCATGATACTACACAGATTAAAACATGAAACCAAAGTTAAATCAACCAGACCCAGGTGTTCACGTAACCCGTATGACTAGTGGATGCCATAATTCTGCATTTGTATGTGGTGTGACCCTAATTCAACTTATGAATGTACCTCAAAATTTGAAGACTACCCTTACCATGATATCACATTACCTCAAATACATCTCTATTAGTGGTTTGCACTTGCGTATTTAAAAAAAATTTGTATGTGTGTTTTGCCCTAGTTTTGGGCATGACAGTAAGGAATATAATTTGTGATCCTCCCGTGTTCAAGCTTCATCCGGCAGTTGCAGAAGAGATAGACTTAATGGGAGATAATTCCCTAATCCCTTAGAGAGTGTTACTAGTCAATGAAATTCATAGCTTCTATCATTGCAACATACATGAGCTTGCAACCAGTGAGATGAATCAAGCATATGAGAAGTTATGTAGAGACGGGAAACTGAAGCCTAAGCATAAGCACCTCAAAACCAAGGATTTGACACATATCATGCATATGCCAAGGGACTTCCAAAAAAAATGGATGAGATATGTTCTTAGTCATATTCACGACATGAAACTATGGTTGGATCATCCTGTGAAGATCACTAAGATGATAATTCACCGTGTTACCAGGTTCTCTATGCTAGACAAGCCAAAAGCTACCAAAACCCTAAATGGGGATGAACTAGTAGAGTTAACTCTTTTTGAGTGGGAAAATAGAGGCATGAGACTCAATAGAGTAAAAAATATGGAGATGAAATTTGGCATTCATGTGATAGCACACAAGATATATAGCTCGAGCAGACCCAATAGTGTTTCATGCGAAGCTGTTGACCTAGCTTACAAAGTAGTCAAGAAGAATTTGGTATTCAACCTAGCAGAATTCCAACTCACTTAGTTGAGAAAGAACATGGAGAGCATCTGAGTATCAAAAACCAATTCATGTAAGTTTAGTTCTCTTCTAATATGAATACTATTTTATGTTGAGAAGTTCTTTCCCTCCAAAGGAAAAGTAGCATGGAAAAATGATAGACAAATCATCCATCAAATAAATGATTTCATAGCTGAGATGGGAGATAATTTTGATATCATTATGGATGGATACTTTGAAAGTTTCAAATAGAAGATGCGGTGTAGATATAGAATTCCCAAACAACTAGTTGAGAAGTACAAAGAAGAAAGAGACTTGATACATTCAAGAAGAAGTATGGCAAGACCTCTAACTCTCCTACAATATCTTAGAGAAAAGAGGAAATAGTTAAAATGGAGGAGATAGAGTAAATTGAATCTGACAAGGAAGAAACTGATGTTAATCCTACATAGAAGAAGAGGAAGACAACACCTATACATAAAAAGGAAAAAGGCACTAATCTTGTTGTCACCCTAAGAAGATCAAGGAGAAAAATTATACTAAGTGATGAAGAGGATGATGATGAAGAAGATACTATGGTCTTCACTAAACCCACACCCACACTTGATCAAAAGATCAAAGACTTTAAAGAAGGAAGATCCATGAGTTCTTTGAAATCACTGAAGTATGCTTCTAGGACAGAAGAAGAGAAGAATAAAATTGAGAAAGTAGTGGTGGAAAAGATGGCAAAGTGGAAATATGACCCTTCCGAGTTGAAGAGTTATATGACTGAAAATTATTTAAGGCAGTCTCTATTCCCTGTAAGAATGCAGTACAAATTGAAAGAGATATAAGGGAAGAGACATTGAAGCAGGTCATGCCTGAAATGAAAGGCAAAGAAGTGAAAGAGGCCTTAAGAAAATATGAGAATAATCACACCCCTAGATTCAGGGCATTTCAAATATTGAACAAGAATATAGAAGAAGTAGCTCAGCGTGGCACATTAGTGTGGAAATCAATATTTGAGATAGCAGAAAGCAATGTGAAGAAAGAAGTACTAAGTACAGACCCTCCAACATAAGGAAATGATGATACTCTACCTAAGGTACAGACTATTGAAGAGTCCAACAAAGAGCAGATTGCAATTGAGTTAATAGAATCACTACCCCAATCTCCCATACACAGTATAGTGACTCTGAACAAAGACAAGGTTGCAGAATCTACATCAGAATAGACAAAGCCCGAGCAATAGGCTCCTCTTACTACTAAGAGATGCACACCTAAGTCACAGAAAGGAAAGGTAGACATTTCTACTTTTGATTCATCAGTAAGTATTGATCCAAAAATTGGTACTATAAAGGTCAATGACCTAATTGGATTGAATACTGAAACAAAGGGTAAGGTAGATAAAGGTAAGGAAATTGTTCCTTCATCAAGTCCTAAATCAAAGGCAGTAATAACTGATGAGATAGATCTAGATAAAGAGATTGTGAGTCCTAATTGGGATCTATCCAACCTATCTGTAGAACAAAAGGATATTTTGGGAGAACTATGGAAGAAAAGAGCCTCACAATAGAAACTTGGAAAGGAAAGACAAAGGAACAAAGTACTTGAAGATGTAAAAGGCATATTTGTAGATACTTTGTAGATTGAAGTCAATGAAAGTGACTCAATAATGGACCAACTTGTTGACATTGTCCACAAGTTCAACACATACATGAATGGTCAGGAGAAGTTACTTGAGAAAGCAGAGAATAAATTTGAGAACAAGGTTCTAGAGAGCATTGCAAAGAATATTGCAATTGACAAGGTGCAGCTTACACAGATTATCAGCACTCTATAAACCATTGTGAAAAAAGTGGTAGCATTGTTTGTAAAGTTGAGTGAGTCCTCTAAATTTACCATGGAAATCAAGAATAAGATAGTAAAGATCGATGCAGACATGAAGGAAAGTGCAAGGTAGTTAGCACTTGACCCATAAGTTCTGCTCACTTCATGAAAATAAAGTATCTTGCAGATTTGCAGGCTAAAGTGTTGGAAGAAGAAGAAAGAATCAGAGAATATCTTACAACCATTCAAAGCCAAATTCTACCACATATGGATGGAATTTAGAAATGTATAACATAAGCTAAAACTCTCATCCATGAAAACAACTTCTCAGTTGTCAAGCTGATGATAGAGCTATCTGCAGAACTACAAGTTGAAATACACATCTTGAAGGTTCTATAGGATAATTGGGACAACACTCTATCTCAAATTTTGAAGGTACATAGTGATTTTATATCCTACTTTGGGATAACCCTGTAGATGACATTTTTTTTATGGCATTCTTGTCAAAAACAAGGGGGAAATATCATTGTATAAGAGGGAAATGTCATTGCAAATATCACATGTATAGTGAATAGTGTAGAAGATATATGTTACAATAACAATTTTGAAAAATACAAAAATAGAGTCAGTCAGACCCAAGACGTAGAGCAAGTGTCAAAACCCAAGCAATTAGTAAGGGGGAGTTTTGACATATCAGATACAGAGTTTAATGATAAGTTTTTTTGTCACTAATGCCAAAGGGGGAGATTGTAGACCTTATGGCAAGACATAGTGTCAATTAGTGTCGAAACGCTTATTCATTTAGTGTTACCCGAGTATACAGAGTTACCCAAGTATACAGTGTCACCCGAGTGTTTCGCATCACCCGAGTATTCAGTATCACCCAAGTGACAGTTTATCACCTGAGTAGTCTTTTGGACCCGAGTGACAGTTTGAAGCTGACTTTGCATATATTGTTAAATATAAATTTGTTTATTGCAATCCAACTTACAAAGTTATTTGTTGGGCAAAGATATATATGTAAGATAGTTTTTTTATCCAATATGTTGTAGAATGAAGATATATATAATGAGAAGAAGAATATGATTATGTGAATGGTAGTTTGAGTTAAGTGCAGAAGTGTTCAGGATAGCAGAGATTTATCTATCACATTCAGGCGATCAGTTATTTTCAAAATATCTTATTCAGCAATCACAGTTGCACAAAGAAGATCATCAACTGGTTCATTGTCATAGGTGGATCAAAAAAATCCTCTAACAAGGTGGACCTAACAATCCTTTCTTTAAATCTCTTAACCGAGTTGCATTACTTATTGTATTGTACAAAATCCTTTAACAAGGTGGACCTAACAGTCCTTTCTATGCTCCTAACAAGGGAGACCATTAGAAGTGGTCATTGTAAGCTTTAACATGCTAAATTTATACTACAATACTAAATCTTGTGGGTATCATCCCCACCCCATTTTTACTTTCTTTTGGAAGGTTTTTGGGTAACCAAATATTGTTTTATGTGTTGTATCTGATTCTTTACTTTCAAGTTATAAGCATGCAAAAAAATAAGATAATCTAATTGTGGATTAAAAGGATTAAGTTTTATTGGTTCCTTGTTCACCCCCCCTCTCATTCATTGGTCACATCATATAACTCCAAAAAAATTTCCCTTAGCTTCTTCATAAGTACCAAAATATGTTGCTTTAGGATCAACAGGCTCATTGATAAGAGCCTCAATAATATCTCTAGTCTCATCAATGTTAACCTCATATTTAAAATGTTTCACCCATGCAACCCTGGGTTTGACTACTTGGATGTGCACTCTGTCACAGTCAACTAGGAAGCATATTTATTCCTCATAGTCTTCTACCAGTTGTTTGGGAATTTTTAATCTATTTTGCATTTTCTCTTTGAAACTCTCAAAGTAAGCATCCATGATGCTTTCAAAATTGTCTCCCAATTCTACTATAAACTCATTGATCTAATATACTATAGGCCTATCCTTCTTCCATACAACTGTGCCTTTTGAAGGTAAAAAATTTTGAACATAAAAGAATAAGAAGACCAAGAGTGAACCAAACTTACATGGATTGGTCTTAGATGCCCAGATGATCTCCATGTTTTTTCTCAATTAGATGAGTTGCAACTCGGCGAGGTTGAATGCGAGATTGTTCTTGACCACTTTGTATGCCAATTCCACAGCCTCACATCGAACATTGTTTGTTCGGCTAGAACTATAAATCTTATATGCAATCACATGAATTCTGAATTTTATCTTCATGTCAGTGACTAAATTCAACTTCATTCCTCTTCCATCCCACTCAGAAAGAGTCTCCTTAGCTAGATTAGCCCAGGCTAGGGTTTTAGTTTCCTTAGGTTTATCGAGCATTGGGTACCCTGTCACTTGGTGTACCATCATCTTGGTGATTTTCATGGGGTGCTCCAACTAGAAATGCATGTCGTGAATACGGCTCAGAATAAACCTAATCCACTTTATCTGGAAATTCTTTGGCATATGCAAGATATGGGTTAAACCCTTGACTTCGAGGTGCTTGTATTTTGGCTTCATGTTTCTATCCACACATAGTGCCTCATATGCTTGATTCAGCTCAAATGTGCCTAGCTCTTGAATGGTAAAATGATATAAAGTTTGAATTTCATGAATCAACAGTACCTTAGGAGGAATTTGGGAATGGGCTTCCATTAGATCTATCTCCTCTGTGATTGCTGGATGAATTTTGAACTTTGGTGCTTCGTAGACTGCACTCCTTACTAACATCTCAGATCCCTTCTTGATCTTACTTTTGTATGAAGATGCCATAGCTCTTAATCTCTTTGCAAACTGTAAAACTTGATAAACAATAACCTTTCAATTTCACCTTTAAGTTTTCATTAAATTCTCCATACACAATAGTTGTCATAGCTTGGTTAGTTATCCCAGGCTTACTTGGCATGAACTGATCAGGGAGAAGCTCAGTGAAAAGTAACTTCACATCTTTGAAAACCATACAACCCAACTTAACTCGGTTAAGCCTGAGTAGCTTGGTTAGAACCATAATATGTCCCAGTGCATCAATATGTAGATTTGGACTTGCTAGCATATCTGGAATTGATGTATGATGGCTTGTATGTACATTTCAATTTATCTCCTTACATATTTATTCATAGATGGTGGTTCCACCCAACTCACCATTTTGGGTGTCATTTGTTCCTTCGTTATTCTGGTTTGAATTATCAGGAGACTTCCTTACCCACTGCTGACTCATCTGAGTTTTGATTTCAGAAACTTTTGTTTTTCCTTTCTCAAAACTAGTATCCACTTTTTCTCTATTCATACAATTCTTTCTTAGATGACCAAGTTGTCCACACACATAACATCTCTTAGTAGGATTCATTTTTTTGAGGTGAGTCTTTGCACAATTTGTACCAATGTGACCATACTCACCACAATGACAACATCTATTCCATGTGTTGTAATCCCAACCAAAAATTGCCTTAGCTAATTGTTTAGAATGGTTCTACTTCTTAGTTATACACTTTGAAGATTTATGACCTTGTTTGTTACAATTGAAACATCTTCCTTCAAACTTAGGTTTCTCAGTGCATTCACTTTCCCTATTTCCATGTTTGTTGCAACTGTAGCACTTGCCATTAAACTTTGACTTTGCATTGTTCCAACACTTATTTGATGTATGCCCTAACTTACCACAATGATTACATGTAAGCTTCTTGTTCTTTTGAGATCCTTGTTGTGATGATTCACCTTGCTCAGTATAACCTAATCTAGTCTTTCCATGATGTCTGAATTGAGTTTTCTCTATCAACTGATTCATTCTTTCTTGTGAATTCATCATCCTCTCATTGTTTTTCTTTTCAGCATTGAGATCATTTTGTAGTCTTTCATTTTTAGTCCTCAGATTGATAACTTCTTGATTTGCATTATTGAGTTGATTTATCATATCTGCTTGCTAAAGTGACAAATGATGTATTTCATTCTCTTTTTCCTCTAATCTTTTACTTAGCAATCTCATCTCTTTTTGTTCTATTTCTTTGTCAGATTATACTTGTTTCTTTTGTTCCATGACTTCACATATTTTGACTGAATGAATTTCTTGTTCTCTCTTCAATTGTTTGACTTCTTCATGTAGAGTGATATTCTTTGCAAGTAGGCCTTCAAAGGCTGCATCAGCTTCTTCAGAACTTCTTTCTTTGCAAAAATATTCAATTCTTTCTTTTATGTAACCTTTGTCATTCATTTGCATTGCTAATTCTTTTCTTTTTTTCAGGGAATGAGAGAGTTGCTCCTTGAGTTTTCTAATTTGATCCATGGCCAGTTGTAGATATATCTTATCATTTTCAATGGATTTCTCCAATCTATATATTTCCATTGCCTCTGATCTTTGCTCAAGTTGTTAAACTTCTGATAAGAGAACTAGAGATCTGATACCAATTATTGGAAATATATTACAGGCTATGTGACTGAGAGGGGGGTGAATCGGGAACCAATAAAACTTCTTCACTTTTATCCTTTATTAGATTGTCTAACCTAATTGTATGTATGGAACAGAAAATCAATAAACATTGATAACACTTGACACAAGATTTGGTGACGCAGAAACCTTCCAAATAGAAAGTAAAACTGGGGTGGGGATGATACCCACAAGCTTTAGAACTGCAGTAATAAAGTTGGCTTGTTAAGGCTTAAAATTAACCACTTCTGATTGTCTTCCCTATTAGGAGCAATAAGGACTATTAGGTCCACCTTGTGAAAGGATTTATACAATACAGTTAAGCATGCACTCTATTAGGAGATTTGTGAAGGACTAATAGGTCCACCTATTAAAGTATTTTGATTGATACACCTATTAGGATGAATCAATGAGTGATCTTCTAAGCAAATCTGATTTTGTTGAATAAGATCCTTTGATGTAGTATTGATCACCTGAATGTGATAGATGAGTCTGCTATTCCTTTGTATTGTTGTAGCCTTCTAACCAATTTTCTTCTTCATATTCTCATCTATAAATATATTCAAAGTTGTTTGTGATGATTGATGATTCTTTGTATAAACAAAGTGTCTCACATATATACCTATCCAAATCAATTACCTCTATAATTTGGATACAATCATATTAAATAGTTTCAAACAATATTCACCAAGTCGGCTCAATGTTGATACTCAGGTCCAATAATCCACTCAGGTGATATACTGACACTCAGGCGACACAGTGAACTTGGAAACTCTGGCACTCGGTTGACCCTTGGTGCTTGGTCCACATTGATCACTTGGAGATGGTATGCAACTCGGTTAACACTAGTGACTTGGTAGACACTACTTGGAACTAGCTGCTCAGTTGACACTACAACTTGGTAAATACTGTCAACTCAGTTGATACTCTAACTGCTTAGCTCAGTTAACACTTCAAGCTATTGGCTTGGTTAACACTGTAACCATATAAATGACTAAGTGTTTTGGCACTAATTGACAATATGTCTTTCCATAAGGTCTACATGGTGATGGTTTTATTCCAATTATATTTTGAGTGTGTACCTGATTCTATGAGAAAATATTTTCATGTTATGCCAATTCTATAGGGAAAGGTGTGTTTGTAGCTATAAACTTAATCACAAAGATTCTAAAAACAAACAAATGTTGGAAAGTGACAATGAAAGAAATTGTTATTTTGTCATTGCTATCAAACCTTAACTGGTGAGACTATTGTTATCTGTTTGAGTACCATATCCATTGTTGATGAAGAAGATTTAACAAGAAGACCAAGTGAATGGTTGAGTTAAGGCAATCAAAAGGGTACTTGATCAGTTGGCACTCTGGCAAAGTAATTAGTTGTTTATCTTTCAAAGATAGTTTTTCTAGTTGTTCTGTGCCGAGCAAAGTTGCTTGTGCCAAGAAAAGTTGTTTGTGATGAGCAAATTTGTTCAATGTCGAGCACCAGTGTAATTGCTGAGTGGAAACAGTGATGTTGGCTGACTTACAGTAATTAGATTAATGATGAGATTTGAGATCTCTAGCCGACTTAGTTAATTTTATTGGGATATGTTATGTTAATTAAAGATTGATCCACGTCATTTAATGTATGGGTAACTGTAATTAATGCATGGTTTTAAGATTTAATTCGAGACTACTTTGGAGAAGTAAATGTAATAAAAGATGGAATGATCCATTGGATCTGACCTAACCTAAGATCTACTATCTTTTTTAAGCCAAAAAATATTTATCTGACCTAGACAGAGAGGTATATGATAACCTCAAGAGGTTATTCATTCAGTGTGTTGAAGTGTGCTACTGAATGTGTAGTACATGTGTGTATGCAAGAGGTTTGCATAGTTGATTTAATGGTTGGCATGATCTAGCAAAGAAGGCTGAATACAGAAGCAGAGAGTTGCATGTGTGATTGCTTGATGGATTTCCAGGAAGATCAAAAGGCTGAAATGATAATGCAGGCTATCCAGTAAGTTAACATCAGAGCTGTAATTGGATCTGAATTTGCAAAGTAAGTTGTATGTATCAGATCACAACTGTTGATTACTTTCTAACCATTGTATCAGTTAAATCCTTTAACA
>MU227396.1:716732-745168 GCA_018584345.1 Thuja plicata | reverse complement strand
TATATATATATATATATATTTGCATATAAATTTGTTTGAATATATATGAGAGTTGGTAGCTATTCATTCTTTTGAGTTTCCGGTACTGAGATATCTATCTAATATAGATCAAATTATTTTTTACCATATTTTCACAGTAGCTATATCTTTTGTACATTCAGTCAATATATATGTCCAACTCTTAAGCTATACCTTCTATTCATCTTAATCAGTATTTAAGCCTTCATCCTATACTATTCTATCCTCCATTGTTTAATCTTAAAAAAGGAACATACCATTGATTATTATCGTATTGTATCCTTTATGCTATTAAAAAAACAAAAAACAAAAAACCTTCCTTTACTATTCTTGATAGCTTATTATCCTCATTTGATGATCATTATTTCCTCATCTGATTCATCCTCTATTTTCTCTTCATTCCTTTGTCCAGCTTTTCCTTTTGTGGTTCTGCTCAACCATCCTTTCTTGATGAATATTGTTGGGTTACTCTGAATTAGCTCCAATTTGAGCTCCTTGATTGTTGGTGGAATACTAAAGCCTTCTGCCTCAAAATATTGTTTAAGCCACTTGGGCTCTGTTACCTTCCTGACATAATACCAGTATACCAGTAAGTGAATATTCCTTTTGACCTCTACCTAGTTATAATCAAAGATGTCCATATCCTTAATAACTAAGCACGGCCTTCATTTAACCTTCCCATCAAATTCCAGCATTCCAACTGCCTTGTTCATATAATCTTCTAGGTATGGGACCAGATGATAGAAATTTATACTACTTACTACTTGCTCCAAACCCTTCAAAATTTTACTAATGAAGATTTTCTTACTCATTTCTATGGTTTCTATCTTGGTAAACCCCGCCCTCAACATGCATGAAATAAAAACCCCAATAATTTCCCCATTAGTGTGCATTGTGAATTTGTAGTCATAGTTCACATCTCCTATAACCTGTTCTATGGCTCTTCTAGCTAGGTCATCCATGGGTCTAAGAATTTTGTTCCATCATTCTGGCATGATTCTACCCATGAAAACCATGTCTCGGGACAGTTTAACATGAAACGTGCGCACGTTAGTTTACATTGCTAGAGAGTGCCCTGGAATAGTTTCAATTCTAGACCAGACTATAAGTTTCATTCTTTGTTACCTTTGTTCTCTCAATTTATCTTTCCTAATGATTGTTACTCCCTCCTTATTATAGCTTTAGTATGATTTCTGCCAGATTTAAATGAGTTTAATACTCCACCACTCTTGAGCTGCATTACTTTCATTTATTACTTAATGGATGCTCTTAGCTGTCATAATGATTACGAGATTTAATTGCTGATGTGGTGTCAATTTAATTGTATTGTTTAATGATTCTATCCTTTTTTCTATTTTGTAATTAGTACTCAATGTATTTATTTGTCTTAATCTAATTTCCAATTGTAGTGTGATGATTGCCTTTAATCATTGTTCTTACCATTTCTATGTTTGCTAATTTTCTATAACTTCTCACCTATATTTGATATATCCATATATTAATATGCAATAAATCTCATATTGATACATTCATACACTCTATATTTTTGTTAAATTATAGCATGTTATTCATTTTAGAACCGCTAATAACTTCAGCCTATATTCATCATATCCATATATCAATATGCAATAGATCCCACATTAATTCATACATACATCCAATATTTTTGTTAAATTTTAGTTTGTTAATCATTACCATTATATATGCAAGGTTGTAGAGAAGGAGTGAATTGAGTTCTAACCAGGTTGAGGAACTAGATAGCCAGAATGAATTTAATGCTTACTTCTATCATTTATAATGTTTAGATAATCCATAATAAATAACAGTATTATCCCTTTTCATACATGCCTCTATCCTGTATTTTTATTATATTGAGCTGGTGAATGCCTTTCCATTATATATGTATTTCCTAATTATTTCTTGATTGACAGCGCATATACCATTCATTTTTCTCTTCTTCATAGAATACTCGTATATACACTTGTAATACTTACTACTGTATTTCTTAATTGACCACTTATAGCTTCCTACCTATATGCACCATATCCATATATAAATATGCATTGATCTCATATTAATATAACTATACATCCAATATTTCATCAAGTTATAGCTGGTAAATCATTTCCCAATATAAATGTAAAACTGGAGAGCAAAGTGAATTTAAGTTTAACAGTGCTAGACTTATAGAGCATGAGAGAATTTTAACTAACTGTTGTCATTTATAGTGGGAAATTAATACCACTTATATCTTCCTACCTATATTCACCATATCCATATATAAATATGTGAAAATAACCATCCATACCTATATCCAATGTTTCATTAGATTATATCTAGTTATTCATTTTCCAAATATAGATGTCATTTCTCGAGTGTCAATTCATAGAAAGTTTATTATTACTCTTCTTCATATATTTCATCTTGATGAATACACAATCCCACCTCATCCTCTCTTACATATGTATCAAACCATTCGGGGTCTCTAGTGCTTCTAATATGCATGAAAGTAAACAAAAAATATAGATTTCTCTTTATGGATGGTATTTCTGCAATGTACCTGTTCTTATCCTCCAACATCATTATTAGAAAGGATTGAATGCTTTTATTGATTCCCCTATATTTTTGATAATCTCTTGGTCTAGGGATTGTTAATTCATCTTTGATGCTTGCAATAACCTTCTCCAGATCAACCAGATATTTCCTTTTAAAAATTTGCCTACACAGCCTTCCAATATCCCTAATATCAGAATCTACATGTAGAGCTGAGGCAATGAACATTGTTGGAATGTCTGAATTTACTCTGTAACTATTGTCATTTTCAATATATTCGCTCCCTAGAATAATATAAACCACTCTAACAGTAATATCATAAGTAACAAGCATCAATTTTTTGATTCTTCTAAGAGTAATCTTCCCATCAAAGGCCATTTGTGCTTTAGTGCATCTTAATTTGATAGCCATCACCATTATCCTTCTTACAAGCTGGCCTTATCAGTTATTTCTTCCTTTATTCCTTATAAACCCATTATGAGATTACTCCAATCACTAGCTACTACAGAAATGAAGTGATTGGTCTTTTGCATTCTTGTCATTTCAAATCCTTTGCTCTACTTATCCTTTATTGTTTTATTTTATTTATTATTACACAGTTCCTATTTCACGCTAGAAGACAAGATATCTTACTCCTATGCTATCTTAATAAATCTTATATTTATATTAATGATTCATTTACTCGTGTCCCAAGAAAATTTTCTCTTCATATTGGATCTATATCGTTAACTCCTAAATCTCCCTTGTATTTTACACTAGTGCTTCTATGTATGATTCATCCGTAATTTCTTCATCCCTGCCCTCTGCCCCTTTATTAGCTAAAAGATCAGTTGTTTGATTTCCTTCTCTATAGGTATGATTGATTGTATATTGTTTGAATAGTGTTAGTATTCTTAAATTCCTCTTAATTAATCCATTTAGTTTCCAATTTTGTGTACTGCCTACTCTGATAGCATTGATAATTAGTGAAGAATCTCCCTCTATTTCTATATTCTCTAGATTCAACTTTTTGCACATCAATAATCCTTCTATTAAGGCATTTCCTTTAGCCTCATTGTTAGTTTCTACACCTAAGAAGGATGATTTGGAAGCAATCAATTTCCCTGACTCATTATGAATGCAGCAACCCACCCCTACTCTACCTGGGTTTCCTTTAGAAGCCCCATCAAAGTTTATTTTGAACTAGCCTTCCGTAGGTGCCCTCCATATGCAGTTGCACCTTATCTCTGCTTTATCCCCATTACTTTGGCCAATAAAGGGAGGAATTTTTAATCCATACCAAATTTTGCAAATTTTCTCATCATAGTGTGAGAAAACCATATCCTTCCTACCATTCATGTTTTGATTGTTCACTATCTCTACTATGCTTGCTTCTATTTTATTTAGTAGTTATTTTATGTCAATTTTTTTATCTTTAAATATCCTTCTATTCCTCTCCTTCCATAATTCCCAAATCATTATGGAAGGTGCAATAATCCATATCTTCCCATACAATCTTATTTCTTCTATCCTTGGCCATGATGCTAGAGCATCCTTTAATTTATTAGGTAGTGTTGTTTTCCATCCTAACTTATTAATTATCCATGTCTAGCATTTGTATGAGTATTCACAATTGATAAATATATGATCTATAGATGCACACTCTTTCTCACAAAAAACACACCTCGATGGTCCATTATACCCTATTTTTTGAAACCATTCTGCTGTCAGGATCCTATGCTGAATAGCAGCCCAAGTGAACATTCTGGCCTTAGGAAAACATTGTTTATTCCAACATAAATCAATAGGAAGGTTTTTCTAGATTTGTTCAGTTTTATTCATAGATATATAACCACTTTTTGTGCTATAATCCCCATTTTTGGATTTAGCCCATATAATCCGGTCTGGATCCATTGAGGGATTAATTTCCCTATTCCTTATAAGCTCTTCCACTTTATTCTTAAATTTTTTAGATATTCCTAGATTATTGAAGGATTTCCATGTCCATCCTAAGGCTGGGTTATTATCCTTTATTTCTATGTAATCCTTAACATATAAACCTCTTGCATGTTTAACCACTTCTATTTTTGGATCATTATTAAGCGTGGTGCAAAGAGAGGGACATGCATTCCATGAGTCCTCCTAGAATAATGCCTTGCTTCCATTTCCAATATCCCATGTTACATTATCTGTTATAACACTCCGGCATTCTAGAATGAAATTCCATATCCTTGATCCTTTGGGAGGAGAGTAATGTCTGAAAATACTCAGCAGATCCCTTCCTTCTAAGTATTTGAATCTTAGAATTTTAACCCATTTTGCTTCCAAATATCTGTACATTTTCCAGACTAATTTAGCTCCTAAAGCAATGTTTTGTTGCTTGATTTTCTTAACATTCAACCCTCCTTCCTCTATGGGTTTACATATCTTATCCCACACTATTAATGCTAATCACTTTTTTTCATTAGCACCTTGCCAAAAAAAGTTTTTTAATTTTTTATTAATGACCTTTTCTATTCCTTTTGGTAAACTTAGACACATCATCTGGTAAGTAGGTATAGCTGAGAGTACATATTTGATCATGTTAGTCTTCCCCACACTTGTTAACCATTTCCCTTTCCATGATTCATCTTTTTTATCAATATTTTCTAATACCTTACTCCATAGATTTGTTGATCTGTTACCCTTATCTAAGGGTAGCCCCAAATATTTGCACGGAAATTATCCTATTTTATATTCTAGAAGTCTACATATTCTTTGTTGGTACTCTTTAGATGTGTTTAAGAAGTATATCTTAGATTTCTCTTTATTTATTTGTTGGCCCGAGGCAGATGAATACAGATTTAATATTTTCCAAATTTCCCTAGCTTCCTCTACATTAGCTTGGTCGAAGAGGAGGTTGTCATCAACAAATTTTTGATGGGTGCATGCTTCCAATTCCTCAGTGACTTTTATACCACTTACCAAGTGCTCATTTTTTTCTTTGGTCAGTGTTCTACCAAGGGCTTCGGCCATGATAACAAAAATAAAAGGTGAAATAGGATCTCCTTGTCTAATACCCTGTGTAATATTCAAAAAACTAGTAGGGGTACCATTCACTAGAATAGACATTTTTGGTCCTGAAATGCATTCAACTATTAAGTTAATCCATTCTCTAGAAAAACCAAAGGCTTCTAGACATTTGCATAGAAATCTCCAATCGACCTTGTCATATGCTTTCCTAATATCAAGTTTTATAAGCATGCTTGGGTTATGGTTGTGTTGAACCGTATGAATGACTTCTTGGGCGATAATCACTCTATCAAGTATAGACCTCCCAGGAATAAAACCTGATTGTTCTTCTGATATAAGTATTGGAAGAAATTGTTTAAGCCTGTTTGCCAAAGTTTTGGTTAATATTTTATATAATGTATTACATAATGAAATAGGTCTATAATCATCTAGACTATCTGGACAAACTTTCTTTGGTATTAATGCTATAAAGGTATTATTTATCTCTTGGAGAATCTTGCCTGAATTTCTCATGCCCTCTAATGCCGATACAACTTCATCCCCTATAAAGCTCCGACATTGTTGATAGAAAAAATTTGGAAACCCGTCTGGTCCAGGAGACTTGTCAGGATGTAGTTGTTTCAGAGCCTTTTCAACTTCATCTTTGGTGAATTTAGCATTCAGTATTTTGTTATGTTCTTTAGTAATTACGCTAGGGATATTATTAAGAATCTCATTTTGGGCTATTCTATTCAACCCTTCTGTATTGTTCAGCATTCCTTCAAAGTATTTAATAGTTTTTTCCACTATGCTCTCTGGATTTTCAATAATGGATCCAATAGCTTTCTTAATACTTGTGATCCTATTAAAGTTTGTTTGGATTTAGAACTATTATGAAAGAATTTGGTGTTCTTGTCACCTTCGTTTAGCCATGCTTCCCTAGATCTCTATTTCCAGAATGATTCTTCTTTTCATAATATATCCTCATATTTACTTAATAGATTTTTATCTTCGTTATAAGTCTCTATATTCATCCCATCTCTAAATATTACCTCATTTATCTCTTTTATATCTTTCTCTATTTCTTCTTTTTTGTTCAAATATGTTCCCAAACTGAGCTTTGTTCCCTTCGACTAATCTATGTTTTAAATGTTTCAGTTTTGCATTCAGGATAAAGGTTTTAGATCCCTTATAAAAAAATTCATTCCACCATTCTTCTATTTTGATCATGCACTCCTCATCCTTAAGCCACATTTTTTCAAATTTGAATGGGTTCTTTTTACATTTAAAATCTTCTTCTAATTCCAAATTAATCGGATAGTGATTTGATCCTGAATGTGCCACTATATTAGCTCCAAGATTTACTTTTAATTTTTTTAAGTCCCCAATGTGCAGAAATCTGTCAAGTTTCTCAGTAATTAGTTCATAATTAACTCTCTTATTAGACCAAGTATACGTACCATTGTTTAAGGGGATGTCCATTGCATTGATCATTTGTATCCATTCTCTAAATTCTATCATTGTTTGAGTACTACCCTTGGCACCACAAGATTTTTCTCTTATATCTAAGATTGAGTTGAAGTCCCCTCCTATAAAAATATTCATATTTGGGTAGTTGTTGATGAAGTTTTCAATTTCGTGCCATACGATTCTTTTCTCATGCAAGAACTTTGGTCTATATATATTGATTATAATAAATTCTAAGTTACTATTAAAGTTCTTGATCTTTGCTATCATCCATTGGGGATTAGAGACTAGGAAAGTTGGTGAAATAAATCTTGGGTTCCAAATACAAGATAGACCTCCTAAAGCTCCTACCAAATCTACCCCTTTAATTTCCCATATTCCTAGTTTTTGACTTAGAAGATTGTATCCTTCTACTCCTAATTTAGATTCTTGGATTAAATACAGACATGCCCCTAGATAAGTAAGGCTTCTCTTTAAGAGGCATTGTTTGTTAGGGGAATTCAATCCCCTAAAATTCCATGATATTATTTTCATAATGCCTTGGGAAGGTCCTTCCCCTTCCCTGCATTTAGAATAGTCATAATTTTAACCTGTCCTAAAGCTAAACCATCCTTCTGTATTAATTCCTAAAGAGATTTCCTTCCTCTTTTATTAAACTATTTTGGATACTCTGGATTCTCCTTACCAACACAAGATATAGCCAAACCTAGATTCTTGTCCTTACTATCCTCATCTACAACCCTTAATTGATCGTCAGTTCCTAGGTAACCTTCACTCAGAGATTCAATAACTTTAAGAATGAGCATATCGTCAGAGTCATTGTTGAGTCTTAAGAAGTCATTAATTTCTTCAATTTCATTCTCCTCTACATCATCCTTAAATCTACTTTCAGTATTAGGAATCCTCTGTTCATTTTGACTACTAGCTTCTATATCATTCTCAGCCTGGTCATGGATAAGTTGTAAAGGTTTGGTTCTGTGATATCTATATTGTTCATATTTATCTTCCAATTCATATTGGTCATTATTTAGAGGGACAGTCTGTCCTGATACATTCTCTATGGTTGTATTAGCTTTGTTATCCAATTGGTATTGGATAATATCTTCTACTATTATGTTTTCATCTAACTCCGTTATCTTTTTTATCCATTTTAATTTTTTTCTATTATTTTCCTCAATATCACTAGTTTCTTCATCCAATGAATCAGTCAATTCTTTGTTAATAAAACTTGGTTTCTTATTATGTCTTAAAACCTGTGAATCTATTATTCCCTAATTCTTGGTCTGAGGTTTCCTTGTTTTAATTATTGTATTTTTAATTGTCTTTCCTAAGTTCTAGTTCTCTTGGCTTAAATATCTTCTATCTATCATAATATCCCTATTAATACCTTTGATTCCATTATTAACTGTTTTGTTTACTAATTGCTTTTCTGAAAATTTAACTAAATTATTTATATTTGTATAATTTACAATTTCCCAACTTAACTTATCTTGTGACTCTTGCCTCTTAGTATCTTTTTTATAATGAGGTTCATTGTGAATTACAAACCCCCCCCCCTTCCAAAAATACTATCCCAGGAGTATGTAACATACAACTGGAAATATGGGATACTTACATACTTCCCCTTCCTCAAAGAGGTCATATTTTGAAGATGTACTAATATTATATTCCTCTTTATAGAAATCCTTAAGGTCAATGATACAATCTATTATATTATCTTTAATATCTCGATTAGGGCTAAGCCAAATTTTACGATGAGTTTTACTGTAGGATTTTTCTAGATTAAGCTTATATGTGATATGATTTGCTTCAAATTTAATGTTACAAGGAAATACAGTCTTAGCATCAATTTGTATCAGCATTTTAACCTCAGATGAGTTAAGTAAATTAAGTTCTAATCCTACCATGCTTCCTATGCTTCCCCCAATTTGAGAAATAATCTTACTATGCATCAGTTCTACTGGCATATTTATAATTTTGACCTAAATAGGTGCCAAGATATCGTCAAACATACTACAGCTAAAATATGGCTTCCATTCTATAAATTTGATTGCATGCCCAAAATAAAATATATGTGCAGCAAATAATAACTTTTCCTTTATAGATACATTTTTGCATTCCAAAAAAAAATAGTTGTTATTCAAAAGAGTCATACTTACTTGTTCTTTGAGGGAATCATAGAGCCAAACCCTGAAGTCATTGTCATTCAGTTCATGACCATACCACTTCCCATAAATCTTGGTGGCTTCACAGTGATCCCGAAAACCCTTAGTGAATGTTAAATCACCTTTAATGGTTAGGTCTTCCATAGAATTTTTAGGGTTAATATAAATTTTGGTTTTTTGGGTCGGTGAGGAGTAAACCTTAATAGAGGGGATATTGTTAATGTGATGTTTTGTTGGGTTCCATCTATGTGGTGGAGTATAAATGTTTTCTTCCTTACCTATGCATCATTCACTCTGAAGATGTATGAAATGGTTAAAGGTGGGTATTTCGAAACTACATTCTTGAGATTTTAAAAATTTCCTAGTCTTCCTATTTTTATGATGCTTGAATCTCTGAGCATTTTGTGCATGAGCTGGAAGTCATACATTCTCAGTTATAGATATGTTGTGAGGTAATTCCCTAAAGGTATTTCTAGATGGAGAATGCTTAATGGTTTGCACATACTGACTATCCCCTGATTTAACATCTAATGGATACATATTAAGGAGGGTTTTATTATGGCAATCATACCTGATTTGATTAAAGACAAAAAGTTGAGCATTCAAATCATTTACCGTTGTCAATTTCCTGGGTCGTCGTACCACATAATAATTCAAACTAGAAATCCTGGTATGATTTTCCCATTGAGGTCAATTTTCCTTGAATACATGCGGTGATCTAAGAGAAATATCTTCTAGGTTCCACCATGAAATTGAAGAGAAATTTGGATGCAAAAACTATCGTAAAATAGGGCACGAAACTTGATTTAATTCGCCCTTTCGAGCCTACTCTGTCGTGTGTCACATTTTCATCTAGATTCACAATTACATTCAAATTATAGTTATGGTGATGTATACTTGTTAACGTTTATAGTTTTCATTAATTGTTTAGTTTTGAAAATGTCATTATTCTTACCATCTTTAAGGAAAATTGAGGAATTTGATAGAATTATTAATTAGGTTAGAGGACCTAATAGTTGAGCACTCTAACTTTGCAATTCTCAAAATCCTATGTGGAAATATCAAATCGCTCACAAATTTTTACAGCAGCTTCTTTAGCAAGTCCCTTCTTATAGCTAAGGTTCCAAGGCCACATCACCATGCTTTTTTCCAAGGTGTTTAAAACAGCCCCAAAAAAAAGTTAGAACAATGGTTGTACAAAATGGAGACCCATACTTGTGCAACTTATGTGGCATCATATGCTTGGTTGCCTTTTAGGATAAAGGAATTATTTTATTCAATTGTGGGTAGTCATTGTGGACAATAAAAACTTTAAAGTCACACCCATTAGTGCAATATTGTCATAAAAATTGGACATTAAATAAACAAGTGTGGGTATTAAATCAATGACTTCTATCACAACCATTGGAACGCATTCAACTATTGGATCCTTTCCCCTAATGAACAATAGTTTACTACAAATTTATCTATCAACAATAGACAGTTTTGTTGTGCATTCATCACCGTGTCAATTGACAACAACAAGATAATATCCCAACAAACACACTATCACAAAACAACTTTTCCATCACGTCAAACTATTTTTTATTGAAATTCAAACTAATTTCCCAACTTTCCAATTTGGTTTCTTTAGATATTTTTGCCAAATTCTATGCACATTGATGGTTTCCATAATTTTTTTAGTAGTTTTGATGATTCACAATAATTTTTTGATTAATTGGAAATTGGAGGACTATTCCAACCAATATCCCTAATAAACAATATTTTGACATGTTCAACATGTTCTTTTTTGTTGACATAAACACTATATACATTGTCCCTAGCCCTAATTTATTGTAAAAACTTTTTTATATAACTTAAACATATGATGACAAAATTTGGCAAACAAGATATTATTGAAAATGTAGCTCCAAGCACTTCCAAATGGTGTGGGTATGTTTATTAAATGTTTCTTCTAGTACATCTTAGTGCCTATTGAAATAATATATTAATTTTTAACTCATAAACTTATAAATTTTTGTTTGGATCTCTATTTTTCGTAAATCTTGTAATGTCAGAAAGGTATTTCAAAGCTCTTCACAACTATCCATGCACTCTTCCAAGATCTATGTCAGGTATTTTTTATTTAGTTTTTTGCTATTTCTCATTCTAATTGATTACTTAGATATTTTGGCATTTGAAAAAAGAAAGTTTACACAAAATGACTTCTTTGATTTGATCTGTGTATTCCCCAAATTTGATCCCTTGTAGTCATCATAAACATCTATTGTATGCACTTTTTGTTTGTAAACACACTAATATAAAGTGCCACCATTAAACATAAATTTTTGGTGATTTGACATATCATGTGTGTCATTTTTTATTTTTGTGCTACTTTATAAAGTGTCATGGGGGCTTGTTGTGTATGTTTTATTATTTCCAATAATAAACTATCTACCTTCATACATGTCTTGTTTTGGCGTGCCATTTTTTATTTGCAAATATTATCTTGTGCACATTCTAGCGATGTTTCTTCTCCTCCATGCACTACATTATGACACAATTTTAGTGGATCTATCAGCCCTCTTTTTGTCAACATTATGGGAGGTTTTACATGTTTATTTCATGTCAAACAATATGTCACGATGAGAGAAAACAAAGCACACATAGCTTGATTTAAAAGTACAAGGACAATCTCTAGAATAACCTTAATGCCTCAAAAGTGCCAAATGAAGTGGTGTTATGGTGAATAGACTTAAACACCAAAGGAATGACCACAATTTGATTTCATTTGAAGAACCCTCAACCACTAGAAAACTAACTGTACCATCCTAAAAAGTAAGCACTTAATTTGTGCTCATTTTGGGACCATTTTGAGCCTACTTTAGTGTGTATCTTATGGTAGGACCTCATATTGCACCCAAATTCATATTTAATTCAAATATAGGTCCTTCTTCTCCCTCAATCTTGTTTAAATTTGAGGTTGTCTCTAACTTCCATGCCTGATCTCCCATTTTTCCATCCAACCACATAATTCATTTTTCCCCTAGGGTCTATACATGAATTTTTGGATTTTGAGATTAACCTTGATCTCCTGGAAGGATGTGATTTTAACCACCACTTCTTAGCACACTCCCCAACATCCCAGGATATTTTGAGGCATTTTTACCTGGCCTAGGTCAGCCAGGTTGGCCTTGTCCTAGTATTTTATGCTCAAAATTGTCCTGCAACCCAATTGCGGGATTCTCTTCCAAGGTTTGAAATTACAGTCGGCCTGGATGAAATTTGAGCCTCAAAAATGTGTATAAAATGAGACATCTTCCTCTCATTTTCATAGAGATACATCCACAATCTATATACACATACATGTGAGCTATCATACATTAATTGTGCATTCAAGAGATCCAAGTGCAAGCAAGCATTCATTGGTGAAGGCATCCATCATCAAGCATTTCAAGTCTTCATTTCCCTCATAAAAGAAAGGAATTGCCTTCCATAGATTTAGCTTCTTTCCCCCATTGGAGGTCAATCAAAGGAGTTTGAAATCAAGAAGTGAGATCCACATTCATCCGTCAAGTCTTCTTATTCTTCTTCTCTCTCTTCTTGAATCAAACATTGTGGTGAATTACAATATCTACTACATGAGGTTTTGTCTTACATGATTTTCTTTTGTTTTTTATGTTGATTCAAAGCTATTGCATCAATATATTTTATCACATTTTAAGATACATTTGCATCTACATGGTATGATATATTCCATTGCTTAGATCTAATCTCTGCTACATGATAGTAATTTCTCTATTTAATTTATTGTATTTCAAGTTTGATTCCTAAACAAGGGTGACTGAGGAAAACCCCTCCCCTCAACCTTCTTCCCCTTATATTCTATGTACAGGAATATTTTTGTGAGTTGCAGATCCATATTTGGGAGTCTTAGAACCTGTTGCAAATCCTTGAAAACTTTCATCAAATTTGGACCTGAAAGGACTGAGTTGACTTTCATGACCTTGTCCAAGACTAGGTCAAATTTCTCAACCTTGTCCTCCACTCTTTGGCTGACATTTGCATGGTATACAATTACAGACATCAAAGTCCCAGATCTGGAATTATGCTTAATTCTGACATCCCAGCGATAGTCAAGTTCAGACCTAGAGACTATTTTTCCTCTTCTAACTTCAAGGTCAATCAATTTTATCTATTTTCCTTTTGCACTTACTTTCATAGATTAGATCTACATTTCCTTATCATTCCTATCATAAAGAATCCAAAACCCTACATTGTGTAGATCACACATTGGCATCCTTACTTTCTTGGTTGTGCTAATCGGATTCACCATGTTGGAGGTTTTGTATTCTAATGTATGCAAGATTTGGTGAGTGATCTACATCCTAGCATTTCTCACCATTTCTTCAATTACATTTTGGTTAACCTGACTTATAACATTTCCATTCCGATTTTTCTGTTAGATTTATCTTATTTTCTATTATCTCTTATCTTTATCGCATTCTTATTTTGAGATCTAGTTGTGTGTTTGTTAACATGGAACTCTCTAAATTGGTTTGGTGTGCAATTACTTATGTCATTACATTCCTTCTTACCTCTCTTTATCAAGCACATGAATTGAATCATATCTTCTTGAATTTCATTATGTTTGTATTCTTTCATGGCATTCTTGCATATAGTATAATGAGATTAACTAATATACCTCTTCCGTATAAGGCATATTTCAAGACCATTATCAATGTTTCATGTGTGCTTCTTCTTCAAATTTTAACAAAATGCATGGAGTATATAGATAACAGAAGGGTCTTTGTTAATGATCATAATGCTAATCATAATATTCCTTATCATATTCCTCAAGATCAAGCTCCTAATGATCTGGTGGTTCATACTTCTTGTGATTCCTCTCAAAACCTTCAAAACATTATCCATGATTTGTATGTTATACATTTCATAGATAATTTATCTTCGTGAATATTGGATAATATTTCTTCTTCACCACCTAAAGAGGATGAGCCTGATGATCTCCCCAAAGAGATAATTCCTACCTCTATTCCTCCTTATATCACACACGCTAATAAACCTCAAGATGAATCACCTTCTCCTTCTACATTAAAGGCTACTTACAACATGGGCTATGATATCACCACTCAACAACGATACAAAGGTTTAAGGCTTGGTATTAATGAACAAGGCATTAAAAATCCTATTAATCCTCCTCAACAAGATCATAAAGGTGGTTTAGGTTTCATAACGCATGCTAATCCTTAACCATCCCTATCTCAACCAAAACCTCCTCTTAACATTCTTTTTCCAACTCCATCTAATATTATATCACCTTTTGATGGTCACTTAGCTTTGGCCAAAAGAATCTATTAGAGTCTCAAATATAACTCTACAATATGATTCCCTTATAGGAACTTTCCAAAAACCAAAAACTATCAATGGTGAATTTATGTGCTTCTTTCATCATACCAACAAACATTCTCTTTGTGATTGTGTTGAGTTTAGACAATTTGTTCCAAATTTGCTTAATAGATGTCTTCTTCATTTAATGTCAGATCTTTTACATTTCCTTGATATAAAATTCATACATTAGCATCTTCTTTTCCTATTATGTTTCTCTCCATTATGTAAACCCCTTTGTGTAATGATCTTGAGGGCATCATAATAGGAAGTCCCTCTTGGTCTCTCAACCGGGGGGCAAGAGGTCATCATTTCTTCCTTCTTTCAGGGATCTATTTTCTCCCTTTGTTGACACATTTCTATTATACAAAGACATCCTTTTTGGTATGCATTGGTTGTTTTGCATAATTATATTGACATCCTAAGTTGCAACCTTATGCTTTCTTGAGAGCACATATTTTATACATGAGAAACTACTTCGGGAGCTTAATGTGTTTTCCCTATCCATCCAATATCCCTTGTGGCCTTGCACCTTTTATAGTATAATTTCCTCTCTTGCATGAATTTTTTACCTTGACACCTTATTCTTGGAAGTGTTCATCTATTATAAAAGATCTAACACTTAGGGTAGGTATTGGGTTTTTATTTCTTTCTATATCTTCCTTTCATATGATCAATTATCTCTTTGTTGATCATCTCGTTTGTACTATGTTTTCCTCCCATGTACGTACTTGTTGTTTAGGATATTTCTCCTTAATGAGATTAGTATCCTCCTTATAATTGTTTCCTTTCTTGGAATTGCATATCTTGTATAATTGGGTTGACCAATAAGTAGACATAATGTGACATCCTTCCTTTCTTTTTTTTCATCTCTTTGTGGATTGGTATTATTTCGTGATGGTGCATCCTTTTGGCATGAGATACTTTGTTTCATGCAAGATCCTAACATATTTGCTTAATAATCTTTTTCATGCCTCAAAGGGCATGTCTATTACTTAATAATCATTCATCTCTTTCCTTAATGGCTTGCTTACTTTATATGCAATGTTTTTTCTAGCATGTATATGTTTGTTTTACATTAGGGGTTCTCTCTGGTTTGCATCTTATTTTGCTTGGAATTACATATCTATTATAGAGTAACTATCATTAGGGATGCATCACATGTTGTATCTTTCCTTCACACTTTAGGGGAAAGGTTTCGTGTATATTCTTTTTTTCTCTCTCTTCTCTAAGGATCTACTTTCCTTAGTATAGTGACATTTGTTTATCATGTGACATTCTTTTCCTATAAAGAATTATTCATTTTGATTCAGGATTCTCTCTTATACAAGAGGTGTGAACCCTTGATCAAAACCTCTTCTTTATTTCCAAAACTATGTTCATTATAAACAACTTCCCTTACTATGTGTTTCAAAGTTTGTCATCCTTCATCAAGAATCCCTATTTCACCTCCCAATAGGGGGCTAAATGGGTGCATTCTTTCTCTCTTCCCCTCTATGTCTTGAAGATGTTATCTTTGTTCAAGATCTTAGGTCTTGAAGGTAGATGTCTTGAATCCAACATCTCTTCCTTTCAAGGGTCTCTTCTCACAAGAAGAATATCCTTCATGATTATCTATTTTCTTAGCTTATAAGAATCAACTCTCTTAGCTAAGTCTATGTCATACATTGTTGTTTTAAAGATATCTTCTTGTTGTCGGAAGTAGGTATCCTTGATTCTCTTCCTTGTGATGTCTCCTTAGTTTTCATCATAAGGAGGGGAGCATACATAAAACCTCCTTGATGAACTATAACTGGTTGAATGTTTGAAGATGACAAGTTGATGATCACTGAGATGCAGAAAGTAAATGCAAGACATTAAATCAATTAATGTATTGTATTTTCATTGATGTCAACTTAATAAGTTATGATTAGTCATGAACATAATGTCACAGACTTCAGGGAATCAAAGAGAAAAATATTTTTTCATCAGTAATCATGTACACCAAGTGGCAGTAAACCCAAAGGGACAGTGAACCCCGAGCACAAAAGTTCACAGTGTTACCCGAGCAAGTGATAACTGAGCAAGCATTACCAAGCTAACTGCAGTTGTCACTGAACAGAACTAAAGTTGATGCCCGAGCTATCTGCAGTAGTAACAGACCACAACTGAAGTGTTGACCAATGGCAACTGAAGTTAGGATATGACAAAACAACTTAGCTGGCAGGAGCTAAATATAGATTTAATTGTTTGATAACTTTATTTTCATCGATCAGTTAAAAGCTAAAGATAAGAAGGAGATTTAAAGCATGTTTTATACTAGAAAAAAAAGGAGAGTTTTACGAATTAAAACTAAAGCAAGCATGGCGAGCTTTATGGATCAAGAAGTGATCAACGAAGAAAAAAAGAAGGACAAGAAATGGTGAAATCATGTCTATATAAAGAGACAAGTAATTAATAATAAAAGAGGAGGAATGCTGAAGAGAATTATGGTGAAGGTAAGAAGTCTTCATACAAATCTGCTCATACAAGTTGAAGAACAGAGCTAAGAATTCTGCCAGGGTCCCAAAAAGTATAAAATCATGGCGAATCACATGTTTTTTGTAGGGAAATTTTTTTATATTGATGGCGAATTGTGTTTCAAATTATGGATATTTGGTGGCAAATTTTTTAATAACGTATACCATTTTTATAAAAATATGGCGACTACAAATTTTTTTAAGAGGAAATTTATTAATTTAGTTGGTGAATCAGACTTCCTTATACTGATAAATTATGGCAAAATTATTTTACAAATATTGTAATTATTTTATTTGTCATGGCGAATGTTTTTCAAAAATACATATAAACTTGGCGATTTAACACAATAGTTGTATAGTTGGTATGGCGATTCAATAATTGGAAATAATTATTAAATTTTCATTCTCCTAAGTTTTCATTCTGAAAGAATGACACATGTGATGATTCCAGAGAGTTTTCAGTAAAGGATTTATCTCACCACATTTTGTCTGAAATGCATCTTCCATCGTTCATCTCTCTTAATCTAATGGTTATGATTTGATTTTGTACTTGCATCGGGTCCCATTACTATGACATCACTGAATCACATGTCTGTTGGATTACAACATATTAATGGCCAAAGGTGAATTTTGGGCCTATTGTTGGTCTTCA
This sequence comes from Thuja plicata, assembly GCA_018584345.1. Taxonomy (NCBI): domain Eukaryota; kingdom Viridiplantae; phylum Streptophyta; class Pinopsida; order Cupressales; family Cupressaceae; genus Thuja; species Thuja plicata. The sequence goes on along the minus strand of MU227396.1, from coordinate 727,460 downwards.
TAATCTTTACGGCAAACTCTCAACAGAATCATGACACGTGGTATGATTGATCGTACCAATAATCCCACGTGTCATGATTTTGCCGAGAGTTTGTCGTAAAGATTATGAAGACCAACAATAGGCCCAAAATTCACCTTTGGCTGTTGATATGTTGTAATCCAACGGATGTGTAAGTCTGTGACCTCATTTTATAACACCAAAAAAGAAGAATTCTTTTGGCAATCTTTGTTAATATTAGATATAAATATTAATTAATGGTGATGAGTAGATGACATCAATTAAAGTAATGTCAATTAATGGCTGCTTAGATGGAGCCTTTCAATTTTCAATGACAGAGATGTGTGACATCATTATTTATTCATTACCTTGATAGAATAATGCCTTAAATTTAACGCTTAAATGAAAACATCATGTCATCTAAGGACATTATTTTCTAACCATTTGATGATCTTACATCAATGGTAAAGCTTCATTTCCTGCCGCCATTTTGCAACTAACGTAATTTGCTTATTGTTTCTACGGAGTGGGCACAGGTTTCAAGTTTTTTTATAATAAAGAATTTTTATGTCCACCTGCGTGGTGTGATCCTTTTGGATTTCATTATTCCCAAGATAGCAAATGTCTTATCATAAGTGTTGTTTCCAATTTCACCCACTGTTGCATTAAATATGAAAGATTTGGAGATTTTTGAAGGACAGTTACCATTTAACTTACAAATTAATTAGATCTTTTGGGAAGAGAAATAATTTCAATTAGGGCTTATAAATAGATGATCTACGCTCATTAATTTATGATTGTGAAAGCAGATTTGTGAAAATAGTCTGCGAGTGCTAGGTTCTCTTTGATTTTGTCAAAAAATAGAATACTAATATAGGTTTGATTTTCAATGGACACTCCAATTCATTTAATATGCACTACCTTGGAGGATCAGAAGGCCTTTTTGGGCCTGGTCATAGACCCAATCTTGGTGTATATTGCTACAGATTTGGGAGCCTTCACCAAGGAGGCTATAAGGATGGTGTTGGGATGTGAATTTTTGGAGAGTGAAAATAGGTATGGAGTTAACACTGACATTTCATCTCAGTTCTTGGAATCTCTGATGGACCTGGGGGGAAAAGGTGGATATTCTCATGCTTCTGAGGAAAGTTATCAGAGAAGAGTACCTCGGCGACGATGTGAATGTTATCATATTTGCAAAAATTAGGTTTGGAATTCCTTGGGCAAATGATTTGCCTAGGATTCTACAACCAGGAGTAAATGTGCCCAGGAAACCATTTCTACTGAACCTTGATGTTGAGTAGCTCATGTGTCATCGGAAGTGGGCACATATTGGGAGGGATTTCCTCTGGAATTGGCACCTACTAGACAAAATAGAGGACTATCGATGGCTAGAATAATTATTTGAGATTATCCTCTCTTCAAAGTTCCACATAGAAGGAAGGGAGCCTCAGCCAAATAGTCCCTGACTATGTCTCTCTCTGATCCTGTCCATGTCCCTGTCCCTGAGTCTACCTAGTATCTAATGTGTCTCCCTCTGGTGGTAGTAGCTTACCAGGGTTTTTGTAATGATGTAAATTATAATCATGTATGTTTAAAAAAAATATGAAAAAGTTTTAAGAAATTCAAAGTGCTTTTCTTTTTTGTTTTGATTATAAGAATCATTAATAGATAAGACCTATGGGCGTTGTTGAATTGTAAATTTGTAATGAAATTTTTCCTAATATAATATAAAAAATTTGTGTTGCACTATTGTTTCATGTAATAATTAAATGTTTCCAAACTTTATCATTTAATGGTGACTGGTTCAAATTTCATGGATAAGGTATTCTCAAATGCATGAATTCTAAGTGAATATAGTTAATGATTAGATTCATTTGTGTGTATTAAATTATTAATATTTTAAAATCATAACAATCATTAGATTACGAGAGATGAACGGTTGAAGTTGTATTTTGGAAGTACTATGGGTTTCAAATACCTTTTATGAAAACTCACTCCGGAAATGTAACACCTGTAATTCCTCCAAAAGATTACGTACCATTATATCATGTGAAGATAAAATATTAAAAGGATTCTAGAACTTTGGTTTAAATGTTAAATTTAGCGAAAGGTTTTTAACATTTCCTTTTTAAAAACCCGACTCATAGAAGCAGAGCTAAAAAAAACTGTTGAACCATCGCCGAAGATTTTGAGACTGTAATTTGTGAGAGCCTTAGTCATTCTAACTTCTATCTATCTAGATTTCAAAATATAATTTTGGGTAAGATATCTAGCCTGATGCATCCCTATTTTGTAATGTCTAAAATTTTGTTTAACTTGATTTTGAAATTTTAATTCTTGCATGTACAATTGGGGTTTTCTTAATTAGTTAGTTATTATCTGTGATTTTGTTAGTAAATATCTGTGATTCTGTGTTTTTTCATTCTTCCAAAGAACAATGGGGAAAGCAAAAACTCAATGCCAAGGGCAAGTAGCTGGGAAAACTTTAATAGACTACAGAAAACTAGTAGAAATCCTTGGTTTCACTGATGAGTATCACAATGTTTATGATCTTGCTATCGATGGTCAAAGGAGAGTTATATCAATTAAACATACATTTTGCAGTAAGGCAGCTAGGCTAAAGAGATCTGAATTTATAAAATTTAGTCCAGCGATAGGTGCAAAAATGAATGAAGTTGCTTCGTGGGATGTAGGTTTGGATTGCATGATGTTACCCAAAGTTTTTCCTTGCCCAGAAATTGTCTTGATTTACAGAAAATTATGATGAAGAAAGAAAAGCAATTGTGAATAAAAATAATCAGGAAGAAATTTTATCAATAACTCAGGAAGAATTTCTCAGTTTGCTAGACCTAGGGTTTGGTCGACAAAATTGTAATGTCCATATTGACCTCGGATTGTTGGCAGACAAATATGAGGAAGTCACGCCAAATGCAAAAGATTCATTTATAAAGGGTCTAATAGTTGCATAAGAAAAGGCTTCATTGGGTGAGAGCCATAAGCCTCCTTATGATTTTAACATTTTTGTGCCATGGGTTCATGATACTATATCTTCGCTATCATTTTTCCTGGGAGAAAACAATAGGGAAGTGGTTGCCAACATTCTTCAATTGATTTGGGATATCCATTATGTCAATGAACTAGTAAGATATAATTTTGTTGGACACGTGGTTCAATCGATGCAAGAATAATTAGCATTGATTAAAAGAGGCAATTCTAAGACATTTAGGTTCACAACCTACTTGTGTTATCTTTTGTTAGCCAAGCATGCTGCATATTAATGAGCAATGGCAACAAGCTTGAAATTCAGAGGGGGACAGGACTGACAAGTACTCCAATATATAACTGGACACCTCAGATAAGGATGTATGATAATAGAAGGAATTACAATAATTTTGTAGACTTCTTTTTGGCACCATTGTATAAAACAATAACAAGCACTCCAATGCCCAGATTGTCTGCTTCATGTAGGGATTGCATCCAACTTGGAAGCACAATTCAATTGGCTGACTGGTACTTAATGGAAGAATACACTGTGCTAAGGTTTTACGAATCAGAACTACAACCCCACAAACTTCTAATGTATGTGATAGACAAGGTGTTTGTAGTAAAATATGTACTACAACTAGATAGAATAGATAGACTCTTCGCTGACCAGTCAAAGAAGGGCATATTTCCTTCCTTACCTTTCTCAATTGGAGGGCTAACATTTGATAGAAAGGCATTCAAAGTGGCAAAAAAAATTTTGGAAATTTTTCAATTTGATTTAGAGTGGTACTGGAAGTATGATTCACTCAACGTCATTCAAACAATGCTTGTTGCTAATAAGAACTCTGCAAACTTATTTCAACATGAAAGTAAACCATTGCTAGAGAAGTTGAAAAACAAGGATAGTTGGGATGACGTTACAAAAGAGATGGAGAATGTTTCCGCTGAGGAAAAAAATTCAATTGAACAGTTGTCATCACAAATTATGACATCAATAAACCAGTGCATTGTATAGCCTAGAATGTCCTACAATTTCTATGAAAAATATTCTCATCCATCAAACAAAAAAATACCAAAGAAAATAGCAGAAGAATGTAATGATAGAAAATGGACTCCAACGAAAATGGATGATTTTTGGAGTATGAGAAAGGATCTTGGTGAACCAAAGACCAGTACGGATCTGGATGAAATAGACGAGGATATAGAGTTTAGAAAATTGTGGATTTTGGAGCATCCTACCATGGCATATGAAAGCAGTGATCCAGGCAGTGTGGATGATAATCCAACAATTGCATTTACTCTGAGTCATAGTGGAGTCAGCGACTATCAGAACCAAGTATATAGAAAAGGGGCAATCATTGTGGAAAAATGGGTTATAAAGGTGGTGGTTTGGTCCCACATTAAAAGGCATCTAGATTCCAAATGTCACAAAAAAAAATGATCATGGTGCAGGCCTTGGGGTTGGATTTGGAGTGGACCCATTAGATTCATCGGGAACCACTATGCCCACAAGAGAATCCATTACCACGGGTGGGATTGGGGAATCTACTGCTATTGGATCTGATAGTGGCACTGGTGCCAATGGGACTGGGCAACTTATACAACAAGTTCCCTCTCTAAAGAGGCCAGTAGAATCTACACAGAATCCCATAGAAGAAGATAGTGTCAAGAAGAAAAAGGTTTCCACATCATTGAGACTCGATCCTAAAGAACTGTTTGCACTTTCAAGTTCAGAAAAACCCTCTAAAAGTTTAAATCCTCAAACAACATTAGTTAGATCAACATTCATTGTGAGCTCTAGTTCACCTTTCAAACATTCTAGTCCTTCTGCAATACCAAATTTTTGTTTCAAATATTTCTATAATAAATTTACAGAAACAAAAACCAAGAATAAGGAAATAAAGAAGACATTGCAGAATGGTGCCCTTACTGTAGCTATAGAGGAACAACCTGCATCCAACAAGGTTTTTCCAACATATGACCCAAACAGAGACATGATGGAGTTCATGGTTGTTATTCCACCAAAAGAAGATGGAAACGCACCAGAGAGTCAGATAGATCCGTTTGAATTTCAAGTTAGCACTCTCCAAATAGATTTTTCCAAAGTTAAAAATGTGGACAAAATCAATGTGTCAAAGTCTACAAACCAAGTGGTCTACAGTGCACTGCTAAAGCTGGAAAGAGAGAAAAGTAAGCTCGAGAAAAATATAGAAAAGTTGCAAGCAGACATTGCCAATGAAAAAGAAAAGAGGAAAGCTTCATATAACAGTGTGAAAGAATTATAGAAAAAGATTTAAAAAAAATGACCTCTACATTAGCAAATACAAAGCAGGAACATGCAGAGGCAGTAGTAAAGGAACAGGAGCAGGCAGAGTTGAAGGCACTGATGGGAAAATTGGCAAAAATTAGTAAAAACTAGAGGAAGAAAGAGTCACTTCACAAAAGCTATTATAAACCATGGAGAGTAATGCTTCCTCCAACCGGGAATTGAAAAAGCAATTAGAATCTCAGGCGGATAAAGCCAATCATTGGGAAAACAAAGCAGTGGAAGAGATAAATAATTGTGAAAAAAATGGCAAAAGAACTAAAGAAGGCCAATAATACAATTCAAACTTTAACAAATACTAGTAATAATTTAGTGAAGATTACTAAAGAACACATTTGGGGCCAAATATTGGGGATGTCTCTTAGCTTGTGTGAGTGGTTTGAAATGCTTCAAAGTATGAGAGTATGTTATTTGAAGCTCCATAAGAACATTGAACAGAACATGGATGTTGTCAAGGAAGAAAAGAAATAAAAAGATATTATCCAACAACTCTATAGTAAGAGTGATAGTTATCTATCAAACAAGGGAATTAGCACCTGTCTTGATGCCTCAGTAAAGGTATCAAGTGTCATTCAAAAATGTGAGAAGCTATAGGAAGCACAGGAATTGGATGAAAAATCTAAGAAGAAGATCACAAAGATGGAATAAAGGAAAGCGAAATTGGAAAGTCTTGGTTTTCCTAAGGGATTTGATGCAAATAAGTTCATTGGAAGAGAAACTTACACAAAAAGGTTGCAGGACAAAATAAATATTGATTTATGCTTTCTCTCTACAGCCATATCTCTAGATACATTCATGGATTTCATCAAACCAGTGAGAACTTTGAATGGAGTTTTAGAAGCAACAGTGATGTCAATTCACACTTCCAAATATGAATTGCTAACAAAGTTGCAGGAGTGTGACTATACTATGAACCAAATTGTTCTACCATCAGAGGATGTTTGGACTGGCCTACAAAGATTGCTCTAAATTTTGAACTACTGTAAATTGTAATGTATTGCAAATGAATACAAAATAATTTGTGCTCTATCTAATTTTCATGTTTTCCAATTTAATGTAATTTGAGTTACTCTATTTTATTCATTTATTCTTAGTTGATTTACTCTGTTAAATTCTATTGGAATACAAAATTTCATTTAGGAATTTCAAATTCAAATATGAATGATCATTGATGATACGATACAAACTATAGTAATGCTACTCTTTGTTCTCAAATTGTAATGATGAAACATAATACATTCTTGCTTTTCTAAAATGAACATTGAATGATAAGATATAGTAGTTAATAAGTTTAAAAAATACCTATTGATTGCTACTACTAATTTAGTAGAAATTTCCTAAATTTTCCAATTCATGTCTGCATCGTCATCATCATCTAATTCTGGTATTCAAGTTCCTTCATTGTTCTCTTCATTTTCATTTGTGTCTTCTTCACTCTGACCTCCACTTCTATGAATCCCACTCCCATTGCCACCTGTAGTTGTCCCACTTGGAGTCAGAGATTGGTTAATGTTGTTTCCCAACCCTCTTCTTTTGCATCTTTTCTTCCAGCTTTCCATTGCTTTTTGATAAGGAAAAGTATTGACATCATACCTAGATGTGTAGACCCTCAAGCATGTTTCCAAATTTTTGTCTAGTTTGTTTCTTAGCTTTGATTTTAGGAAGCCCAAAGAATTGAAAACTCTCTCATCCTCCACTGAACCCAATATCATGGTTTGACATAGATCAGAAAGCTTGAAGAACTTTGAAATTTCATCACGCAACATTGTGCTATGTTTTAGTATTGTTTAAAGCCTTTTTGTTGAGCCCTCTTCATGTGGGTTATGCATTAATTGATATTGATGTTTCATAGTCCTTGCAAAAGTGCATGATTTTTTCTAAGAAGACCTTTATCTAAAATTCCATTGATAGTCACTCCATTGAATTCTACAGATTTGCAAAATTCCTTTATCAAAGTCAACAACCTATTACGATAATCTTCCTTAGAGTTTAAGCGCCAATATTGAGGAAACACAATTATCATGGCCTCAAGAAGTTGTTCATATGGGAATCAGGATCTTATTTCAGAGGAAAATTTATAGGCTATGTCCCTTGCATTAGCTACTATAGACTCAACGATCTTGGTAAACTCTTCCCTTGTAACTCTTGCAGCTTGCTTCTTTGGGACACTATAGTACATTGGTATCTGAAATCCCCTTACACAAACACATAAATTTCCATTTTGAATGATCTTTAAATAATTATCAGGATTGTCCAAATCTGTTAGTTTCCTCCAGTGATGAAATTTTTTATCAGATAAATTTGGGTCATTTCAATAAAGATTATCGAGGTCTTGGCATTACATTTTACGCAAATGAGCATATTATGCAATATACATGGCTCTTTGTTGGGATTTTTTCATAATGAACATCATTTCTTCTAGCATGGGAAGAAGAGATGCTTAAGTCAAAAGTGTCTCTATATTGCTTAACCTCCGAAGCAGGTCGCCACATCTCTGATTTTCTGCATTGTCATGATTTTTGTACATAAGTCCAATCAAAGATTGATATTCACAAAAAACTCAATGAGCTGGTCCATCCAAAGAGATCCATCTAGTATCAACATCTTTTAGAAGCTTGTTTCCATTGGTAATTTCATCAGCAAAGTGCTAAAATTCCCTAAAACGTTTGGGACTTTAACAAAAATATGAGTACAACTCTCTTACTAAATCTTGAACCTTCTTTACTAAAGGAAACTTCTTCACAACTCTAAAAGCAAGATTCATCATGTGGGCCATAAAGTGAATTCCAACAACATATGGTGAACAAGAAGCATGCATCTTTGTGCAAAGACCATTCCTTTGACCTTGCATTATTGAAGCTCCATCCGCTCCAACACAGATCAACTTCTTCATTATTGTCAATTCATCCATAGCTCCATATTCAATTAAATGGCTCTTTACTAATTGAAATAAAGTTTTCGATGTCGCACTGTCCCTCAATTTTGCAACAGTTAGTAGATGTGGTTGGCAGATATTATTCTGTATAGTATAAACATGCATGCATACCCACGATGTATTATCTATTATCGTAACTTCATCTAAGGACAATGCAATAAAGGTTGACTCTTTTATTTTTCTCTGTACATCCTATATTTCAACCTGGGAAATACAACTTGCCCATTCCCATCCACTTTTTATTGACCAATGAGTGATAGGATAGTTAGGAACTTTCAGAAAGTGTAACAAACCACTCATTTCTCGATAGTCTTTCATTGGATGCCCTTGGCTCAAAATATGGAAAACATTACTTAATTGAATAGCTTTTTCGCATTCTTCTACTTCACTTGTTTTTGCAAAAATAGCATTAATATAACCTTGAACTTCACCAGGCTTCGTCTTAAATTTTTGAAACAAATAATATTCCTCAGCATTCCTTTGATGTTGTCGTTGCTCTTTTGTTTTATATCTTACCACTTTTATTTCCTTTCCATCTACAATTGAGGTTGCATAAACCTTACCAACATGTTTCTCTATGGTGTTTAGTTTAAGCTGCAACCACTTTTCCTTTTTATACTTCCAACTACAAATCGTACATCTACATTCTACTGGAAGCTCACCTACAATTGGATTTTCCATGGGTTCAATGAATGGATACTTTTTCGCCCAATCAAATTTAAATCTCTTGGCCATCTCCCATTGATGATCAGTTTTTTCTTTTGATTTTCCTCTCCCTTTAGTGTTACTGTTAATTGAATCATCATCATCACCGAAGTCGATCGATTCATCCTGGTACTAGTTATTTACTTGAAATTCATCTTCAAGGTCATCTTCATCAAAGATATCAGGTTCCGAAACTTCATCACCAGATTTATTAGGCTCCCCAGGTTGTTGAATAGACTCATGTGTAAGTTAATAACCTTGAAGTTGTACAGGTTCCTCTGACGATGTACCTTCCTCACTTTGACCAACACCATTGTGTCTGCCCCCGCCAAAGTATGAAGATATTTTTCTACATTTTGTTGGCCTCTCTTGGAAATCTCCACCTTCAATAGTCCTCTTTCTATTTAACTTTGACTATGACATATCCAACAAATTAAGGATGCAATAAAATTTTACTTGAATAAGATACTACGGACTCGTAGTCATTCCGGTTAGCTACCGATCACAATCGTGAGCTCAGAATCAACTAATTTTTTGTACTACTAAATATCTTGAAAATATCCTTATATACAAATGCTTATTTCAAATTTTGGTGAAGGGGCCGACAACTGCATATGATAACAACTAATAATTGGCGAATCCAGCATAATTTCAAGTAATTGACTAGGCAAATAGGGCAGGAATTCAGGACACGATTATTTATGATGCATGGTGAATTGGGTCCTAGTGCAAATAAAACTTTCACTTGGGACAATGGGCCTTTGGTGAATGGTGATCCTTGATAAATACACCCTTCCTTAATCCGTGGTGAATAATAGTAAAATATACAATAGAAAAATTGACGAACAACCTGACTACCGTAGTGAAATTATGTGCAAATAGTGGTGAACAACCCGACCACTATACGTGTCTTTTATAAAATCTGGGCGAACCAGTCAACCAGTATACTAAGCATTTTTTTGCCAATTTCTATATGCTTGATAGGACATATTCACCAATTGGCGAATAATCGCCACTAAAAAATCCCTAAATTTTGCAGACATTGAGCAACAGAGAAGCAACAACATTCACCGAGCAGAAAGAAGTGGAACAAATGAACCAAAGAGAACATTGATCAGAAGAAGTATTATGAGATTACAATAGATCTGAATATCTGCAAGATTAAGTTGTATTTATGGACAGATCATATACTGATTCAGTTTAACCATTGATTCATAAAATCTCTTAACAGAGTAGGATTTAACCATCCTTTATATATTGAGATACATCCCAAAGAGTATCAAAAGGATTTCATGTTGACAACATAGTGAATGCAAGGTCAAGTGATAAACTGTTAGTGATAAATCCTCTAACAAGTTCACACTTAATAGTGTGTTTGTAACCTTTAACAAGGTTGGCTCTTCACCGATCTCACTTTAGAAGAGTGAAAATTTTGGGTTACCGATCCCAAGTGGTTTTTCCCCTAACAGGGTTTCCACATTAAAAATTCATGTGTCAAATGTGTATATGGTTCTTTGATTTGATGTTTTGCTTTACACATTACTAAAAATAGATTTATTGGTAAACACTAAGTTATTTACTGTATTTTGGTAAAGGTTAAGAAAAGATAGACTGATATTCAATAAAGCTTAAAGAAAGAATAAAAATCATAAACATCGAGCAGTATATAAATGTTAGTTTCACACAAGGCATACATCTTGTAGGACTGAAGATAACTAGAGGTTTATATTTGTGGTATAAAGTCTTGGATTAATTTTTGAGACCACTGATTCACCCC
>MU227396.1:667978-704442 GCA_018584345.1 Thuja plicata | reverse complement strand
CAAAGTTGATGATCACCGAGATGCAGAAAGTAAATGAAAGACATTAAATCAGTTAATGTATTGTATTGTCATTGATGTCAACTTAATATGTTATGATTAGTCATGAACATAATGTCACAGACTTCAGGGAATCAAAAAGACAAAGTTTTTGTCGTCGGTAATCATGTACACCGAGTGACAGTAAACCCCAAGGGACAGTGAACCCTGAGCACAGAAGTTCACGGTGTTACCTGACGGACAGTGTTACCCGAGCAAGCATTACCGAGCTAACTTAGTTGTCACCAAATAGAACTAAAGTTGATGCCCGAGCTATCTGCAATAGTCACTGAGCACAACTGAAGTGTTGACCGACGGGAACTGAAGTTAGGATACGACAAAACAACTTAGCTGGCAGGAGCTAAATATAGAGTTAACTGTTTGATTACTTTGTTTTCATCGATCAGTTAAAAGCTAAAGATAAGGAGATTTAAAGCATGTTTTATTTCAGAAAACAAGGAGAGTTTTACGGATTAAAACTAAAGCAAGCATGGCGAGCTTTGCGGATCAAGAAGTGATCAACGAAGAAAACAAGAAGGACAAGAAATGGTGAAATCGTGTCTATATAAAGAGACAAGTAATTCATAATAAAAGAGGAGGAATATTGAAGAAAATTCTAGTGAAGATAAGAAGTCTTCATACAAATCTGATCATACAAGCTGAAGAACAGAGCTAAGAATCTTGCAGACACCGAGCAACAGCATTCACCGAGCAGAAAGAAGTGGAGCAAAGGAACATAAGAGAACATTGATCAGAAGAGGTATTATGAGCTTACAATTGATCTGAACATCTGCAAGATTAAGTTGTATTTATGAATAGATTGTATACTGATTCAGTTTAACCATTGATTCAAAAAATCTCTTAACAGAGTAGGATTTAACCATCCTTTATATATTGAGATACATTCCAAGGAGTATCAAAAGGTTTTCATGTTGACAGCATAGTGAATGCTAGGTCAAGTGATAAACTGTTAGTGATAAATCCTCTAACAAGGTCGCACTTAACAGTGTGTTTGTAACCTTTAACAGGATTGGCTCTTCACTGAGCTCACTTCAGAAGAGTGAAAATTTTGGGTTATCGGTCCCAAGTGGTTTTTCCCCTAACAGGATTTCCACATTAAAAATCCATGTGTCAAATGTCTATATGGTTCATTGCTTTGATGTTTTGCTTGCCACTGATTCCAGATTTGTACTTTATGTCCACAAATCTAATTTGAAGCTCCCTGCATATATTAATTATTGTCAATTTCACACCGTTAGCACTAAATCTTGCATTCAATTCATATCTTTCCACAGCTCATTTTCAACTCAATCAAGGAGTGTTGTATTCACCTTGTGCCTAGCCTTTTCGATCAGGTCTGAGATTTAGCCAAGTGGATACATTCTCCTTCCTAGTCTAATCAAAAAAAAAAAAAAAAAAAACCCCGATTCCTGATTTGCATACATAAACGTGTGAACCCTATTTCTCAATATTACAATATTGTTCTATCACAATTTCTTCTAATTGTTTGATCGGATTTGTGCACCATATCAAATCTACACTTTAGATTACGACTACAATCATCTGCTGTGAAGCTTCCATCCCTTCTTGAAATACGCGCACAAGAACTGATTATGTTCACAAATTAGAGGACAACTGAAATCAATTTCTTTGTAAGCCAGGCATTCATGCGTTGAAAGAAAAGTTAGAATTAGACCGATTAACTGATTGCTTAATATCGATGGTTTCGACTGATTATTTAACGAATCCCAGTTCAAAACTTCTATAAAAATATGCCAATCTTGGTGGATTTGGACTTCTACTAGCGCTAGCCATTAGTCATGACAATAGAATTCCCAGGCTGGCCGGTATGCAGCATCCATGTCCTGCAAAGAGAAATAGATAGAATGTAGGACATCAAGTTTAAGGTGATAAAATTCCAATCTAAGAAATTGTTCCATCTGTAGCTATATTGACTCATCTGTCTTGTCGTCGAATCGAACATATGTTGAGATTGATTGATTTGAAACAACAATTAACGACACTATAAAACTAGGCAGATGCGTCTACTCAAAATATATTATGGCATTGATTCATTTTTTAACATTCCCTCGTGATGTAAATAATAAATTACTGAGTCCTTATTTCACACAAATCAATAAATTAAATCTGTTACAGAAAATACAAATTCTATACACAACACAGTAGCCAAGAGATCAATGCCTCCCCAGCACGTAGGTTACAAAAAAATCATTTTATGCATGCAATTGCACTTATTGCTGTAGAAGTGAGTAGATACCAAATTGATCCCCCAACAAATCAGCCATCATCCATCCAACCTTGAGATAATGGCAAGGAATAAGTAGTCTTCTTTTAAAAAATTAATATGAATCAATGCAATATGCCCATGAATTGTCCAGACAAATTTTCCTTACAACTATTCTGCCTGCAATATCAATGGGACGCTATCCACAGCTTTTACTTGCCAATACAGATGATCTCATCAGCACCATTTCTAACAGCAAAACAAAACTCACTTATTTGCCTTGTGGGTGATATCCACCGAGGCTTTATGGTTAAGATTATTCAAACAAACCTTGTACCTTTAATAACATCTCCTGAAGAGCTCCTAGTTTCTGCAACTACTGATCTTCGCAAAGGCCATCCATCCCTGTCTTGCATGCCAAAACATAAGGACTGTGTCCTCTCTCTGACATTTTTATAAGCAGTCCCTTGGCGTCATCCAACATACCTTGCTTCCGAAACCCATTCAATAGAATATTGTATGTTACAGTGCTTGGCTCATAGCCATCCTCCAAAATATCATTAAAGAGTTTGCTAGCTTCAAAAACCATGCCTGAATTACACATACAGTTTATCAGGTGAGCATATGCCATAAAAGAAGGCTTCTGGCCTTTCTCTGAAATCTCCTTCAAGATAAATTTTGCCTCAGACAGACTGCCTTGCAAGCAAAGCTTATAAATAAAAGCATTACACATAACATATTGACCAAGTTGGTGACTCCCAAAAAGAATTTTCGTGAACAAATTTATGGTTTCATGAGACGTGCCTTTCACGCCTTGTCCATTTAACAGGGCAACTAAAGTGGGCGTGTTAATGATAATTTTAAGTCCTCTCCCCGCCATTTTATGCAATAGCTCTAATGCTGTTTCCCAAAGCCTTTCTTTGCAAAAACAGTTGATCAGAATTGAGGATGCAATGACATCAGGACAGTAACCCTTGTCTAGCATACTACAAAAGAAATCCCTAGCTTCTTCCAACTTCCTTTGTTTGCACAACCAGACAGTTATTATAGAATATGTAGTAACATTAGGTTCGTGACCCTTCTCCAACATTTGATGCAAAACCTTCATGACCTCTTCTGAATTACCTCTCCTACAAAGTTTTTCTGTTAACATATTACATGTAATGGAATTCAAGGTACGTCCTTTTGACAACATATCATGCACCAAGCCCAAGAGTAGATGACACTCACCTTCATCACAAAGAAAACCTACAAGGTTATCAATGGCAATTTCACCTGGGTCACAGCCCTTCTCCAGTGTTCTATGCAAAACCTCTGCAGCCTGCTTTGTCCTGCAGTCCTTGCAAAGACCCATGACCAAATTATTAATGGTGGTCATATCACTAATGTGACCCCTATCCAACATTATCAAGAATACCTGCACTGCATCAGAGAACTTCTTTTTCTTGAAAAGAATGTCCATGAAATTATTGAGAGTAATGATGGTGTTGGGATTGTAGCCCTTATCCATTAAGCATTGTAGAAGGGCGGTGACTTCTTCAGCCTTTCCTCCATTGCAAAGGGAACCCACAACTGTACTGTAAATAACAGAATTGGGTATGTGGCCCTTATCTAGACTTGCTTGCAAAAGCTTAATGGCATGCTGCATGTTGCCCATTGTGCTGAAACAATCTATAAGATATTTTAAGGTGATGGACTCACTTTGATATCCCTTTTCCAGCATTAGCATCAGAAAATTTGCAGCTTGTTTGGGCTGGTTCTCCTTGCAGAGGTGATGTATCCATTTATTGGCGGTGATTGCATCTGGAATTAGTCCTTTGTTCAACATTGTTTGAAGGAGATTTTCAGCCTCTTCCAGCTTTCCACCATCACAGAGATCTTCAATGAGTGTGTGGAAGAAGAACAAATTCAGAGAATGATCCCCTTCCATGGTCAGATTACAAAGTCTAATGGCCTGTGAGAGACTATTATCAATTGGAGTTATTAGATACAGTGAGGACCGCAAACATCTGGAGAGCTGTCTCTTAACAATATTACGCACCCTGCTCATATACCTGAGCGTGTAGATAATTAACAGAGACACAAAACAGGTAGACAAAAACCCATAAAGAAACCAGCCAGAGATTACAAAAGCGCTACTCTCCATAATCTTGCTGTAAAATGAAGGAAAGAGATCGTGTTCAATGCAATAGATCTTGCAACAAATGCCTGTGAACAAGCCTACCAATTTTAATTTAAAATGCCAAATTGCCTGTATTGACCTGACATAAAATTCAGGACCCTATAGCATGAGCGTCAATTTCACAACAGAGACAAACGTGAATGAGAATCAAAACAATTCCTTTCTTCGTGTTTCATTACTTCTTTTCGCCTCCAAGAAATATTCGAAGCCCTTTACTCGCAATTCAATAAGGTATAAGTTTTCGCCCACGTTACCATTCTGCTTTTTATATTCACAACCACACTAACTTTTAATATCTTCCGGTAGAATTTCTAGTGAGTCAAATAGCAAGCCATAATTTTACATTTGCGCTCTTAGGATATGGAAATTCACTTAGCTATGATGTAGACGGAAACACGAAATCAAGGAATGTTTCTTGTAATCGCTAATTTCTTGCAGTTTCCTCGACAAAAGTTTATTGAAAACTCCCATGGATGGCATTTGAATGCCAGGCTTACTTATCGAGTCTTCTCCATTACATTATCAAACATTTATATAGTACTTCATGGAATTTGCAACGTTCATCTGAAACAACTTACCCTTTCTGCTTGCAGATGGATTCAACGACCCTGGACCTTCCCAAGATTATAAGAATATGACTCATACAAAAATGTTTCCTTTTTGGCTAGAATTTTGTCATTCACAAACTTGATTCATGCCATGCAACGAAACCCCGAAACAAATCAGATGCATACAGAAAACAGAAATTTTACAGCTCAAGAGAAGAGAAATAATTCAGTATAGTTTACAACACGATTTTTTGAAAATACAATTATCACGACTGCAAGACATAAACAACGATTGACTAGCATTTTTATTGCAAGATTTATGACAATTACACGGAATTTAAACTGCGTGTTACATGGTAATGTACAAAATAATTTAAATGGGCTTTTCCTGGAGACAATAAATCAATTATGAAGTATTCGGTCAAATAAAGTGGAAATCTGTGGCCCACATTCACCTTCCAGCAAGAGTTCCCTAGGGAAACCGGTTTGCTCATGCGAAGCTTCTGACATCATAAGAACAAAAAGATGACCTCTACAATAACAGGAGGTGGTTTACAGATTACCTTGTTCTATCAGAAAACCATCCAGCTTGCTACCTAGGGACCTCTAGTTTTTAACTGGGAACTGGCTATTAAATATCAGCAGCCAATAAACCTGTTCCTTGGGCCTCAGATTTCCTCCCTTTATTCCACAAATCTAGCACTTTAAAACTTCCCAAAAATATCATAGGCAGGTAAGTTATATCTGCCATCTTAGCAGGTAAGCTATATCTGACTGTTTGCCCTCGGGGGTAAACTGGATTCAACAGAGACATACACAGTAAAAGTATTTAATAGAGAAAGTATAACAACGTTGTATTTATTTATTCACCCTCAAGTACAAAGTTATTTCCGATATCGTAATCTCCTCCCTTACTGAAGAGAGAAATGCATAGATATAATGTCCGAGGGGATGCGAGGTGAACCGTCGCATCCGTGTAACTCCATCAGACGGACTAACCATCTAACTACCAATTTACTGGACAACATCATCCCCCCCAAAAAGAAAGTCGTCTCCGGACGACAACATACGAAATGGAGATAATGCCCATTACATAACCTGTGCCTGCACCAACACGCTTTCCAATCCCTAGCCAATCTAACCTCAATAGCCACCCGCACCGCTTCCAACGCCTTGGTACGCTGAGCCAAGTGTTGCTCTACTGCCTCCAACCAGGTGGTCAGCTCCTCCCGAGCGCTTTGTGCATCCACCAAGACAGCCTCACGTCCAACCAAAACCTACTCTGAACGCCTCAAAACGTAGTATCCCTCTCCAAAGGCTTGCTCCTCACTGCTGTCACTCCTTGCTGTCAATAACCGTCTTCCTTTTAAATACCGTACCCTTCGTCTTATTAGCTCTCAGCCGTACAGGATTACCAGATTCTTGCTCTTTTCTTTTTTTTTCAAATTTTTTTTTGTTTTTTTTTTCCCAAATTTTTTTTTTTTTAANTTTTTTTTTTTTCAAAATTTTTATTTTTTTTTTAAATTTTATTTAATGTCTAATCTAATTATCTTCCGGGTGCCTCTCCGGTCGTCCGTCTGGCCTCTCGGGTTTCTTGGGTCCCCTTCCATCCCTTCAGCTGTTTTGTCCTTCCCTTCAGGTGCTTTGTCCATCCTCTCCAGGTGGGGTTTTGATTTGGAACTGCTAATGGCCTCGTGTATCTCCCGTCCGTCCAAAGTCCACAGTTGGATGGCCTCGTGGTAGCCGACTTCCCGAACTTTGTCCGTAGGTCTGTTTTCCCTGGCGATCCAAAGGCTGGGAACCATAAATTCTATAGGGACCACCATCGCTGGCCCGTACATAAGAAGAAGAATAAAGAATTTGAAGGTTGCGGCCATGGGGTTCCCACCGTCGCTGACACGAGCGTCATCACCGAGGTTTTTCCCCTTTGATTTGACCTCCTGGTATTTGATGGGTTCTTCCTTCGTAAACTGGTGTGCGGGGGTGGCTTCCTCCACCCTAATGCTTAGCATGTTACAAGATGGTGTGAAGAACTCATAATCTTCCATTTGCCAATGAAAGAGGCCATTCATTGAATCTCCATCATCCCCAGAACAATCTTCCAACTCCAACACCCCTTCATCATTGGGCTCCATTCTTCTTTGCCCTTCGTCTTCTCCCAATTGCTCTCCTTCGGATTTTGAGTCTGAAGATGCTAACTCCTCGCTCACCATTTGCGTGCGGAGGTCAATCACATACTTCCTCCCGGCTTTCTCCATGGTGAGTGTGTTCCGCTTCCAGTTGTGGTTCACCTTCGCCAAAGTGAGCCATCCTCGTCCCAAAATAGCATCGTACCCCTTTTTCTTTAGTGGGATCACCACAAAGTCGAGTACGAAGGGCTGTGTACCAATCATCACGCGTTGAGCCATGAGGTTCCGATGGGTTTGATGTCGTGCTGGTCCGCTCCCAACAGGTTGAATGTCGGAGGCCACAACATGGGTTTCCCCAACTTTTTCCATGTCTCCTCCGGAAGTACATTTACTCCGGACCCGCATCTACAATAGTGTTTGTGAGAGTGGTGCCAAGGATACCCATCTCGACCACCGCTAGGTGGCGCCCACTATTCACGGCCAGCAACATAGGATTTGTGGTAAGACTTGGAGGAATTTCGGGTACCTGACAAGGTTGTGATGGTGTCGTGTTAAGGATAGTCGTCCTTAATTGAGGTATGGTTTCCAGGAGGGCCTGGAGTTTTACCGACACTTCCGTCTGTAATAACTGCCTTAGGGTGTTTTCATCCACCTTCGTGCGTGAGGAGCGGGTAGCTTCCTGGGTCTCTGTCTCCGTACAGGGATCCAAATATGTGGCCTTCTTTGCTTGGTCCCTTGTAAGTACAAGCACGGTATTATCAATGTCTATGAAGTTCACTCCCTTCGGACAGTGTGCATCGTCGTGGTCGTCGGGACCACACCAGCGGCGTAGCTTCTGCGGGGTGTCGCCCTTGTCACAATCCCTTGCAAAGTGGCCCCACTAATTGCACGCTCGGCACTGGATCATCGGCCGACCCTTGGAGTCATATTGTATTCGATTCCTTGTGTTGGTGTTGTTGTTATTGCCCCTTCCGCCACCGCGTTGGTTGCCTCCATACCCGCCTGATGTAGATGGTTGCTCCTAGGTAAATAACACATGTTGATTCCTTACTTTCATGTTGTATGGGCATTGCTTGGTGGAATGGCCCATGATCTGGCAAATGTCACAAAATGCATTTTTGGGGCACGACCCCTTTGTATGGCCGCTCTCTTTGCAGTCCCTACACCACATGTCATCTTCCCCCTTGCTGGTACCCCCTTTCATGTTCTTGAACTCCTTCATCATTCTCTCCATGTCTTTTTGGAGTGTCATAACTTTTTTCTTTGACTCGCCATCACTGCTACTATCATCGTCTGCAGTGTCATCTTCATCGAAAGAAGACTTGCTTCTTTTCTTCTTGGAGGTCTTCTGTTCGCTCTCCAAGTCCATCACCTGGTTATAGGCATCTTCGTATGAGGTGGGGGGCACTATCTTCATTTTCCTCCGTAGGTTTGATTTTAGGCCCTCCACGAACCATCCTTTCTTCACGCCATCCGCTGGCTGACTCTCCATTTTTCCAACTAACTCCTTAAGTCGGCGACTGTAGGCCCGCACAGTCTCCTTGCCTTGTTTGGTACTGTATATCTCGGAAACAATTTCATTGTCATCCCTCAGGAGTCGAAACTCCTTCTGGAATTCTTTCTTGAGTTCGTCCCAAGTGGTCACCTTTGTTTTGTCCACATCGGAGTACCAGTCGATGGCTACCCCTCTAAGTGTGGCGGGGAACTGCTTCACCCATTCTGCCTGGTTGGCGACTCCATCCGCAGACCAGATTGTTTCACACGTACGACAATGTTGTACTAGATCTTCCTTTCCATCTCCGTGGAATTTTGGCAACTTCTCCTTGTTGGTCGCCATGTCTGCTTTTCTAGGCACCGACTGTGTTTGCAGCACCGGTTGTGTTACAGGATGGGATGGTGCTGTCAGCGTTGGTACCCCAGAATTGTTTGGTACCGTACCACTTGATGTCCCTAAACTACTGGAATTGTCCAGGCCGGGTGGGCTACTATGATACCCGTGCCCCTAGTCACTTCGATACTCGCGGCGGCATCGGTATCCTGAGCCTCCCTCCGTGCGGCTTCCTCTTTTTCCTTCCTTCGGGCTTCTCTTGCTTCCGTCCGTGGGGTTAAGGTTAAGGACCCAAACAAGCTCCTTGTTTCCTCTAGGCAATCCTCGTCACTTCTCCCAGCCTCCCGGTCAGATACCTCCAGACCCTCGCCTTCACTTACTCCCTTCGGTAGTCCTTCGGCGCGTCTTCTGTATCTCTCCCTTCGCTCGACTTGATGTTGTGCGAGTACAGCTTTTCTAGCGGCTTGTTCCTCCTCGAGTTCCTTCTTTCTATTTTTATTCAATTGATTGGGCATGAATTCTTTGCTCACTTCTCCACTGGGCAATAATCAACACATCAATTTTTTTATTTTTTTTATTTTGCCTTCCCGAGTACGTCTAGGCAGCGGCACCAATGTTTGCCCTCGGGGGTAAACTGGATTCAACAGAGACATACACAGTAAAAGTATTTAATAGAGAAAGTATAACAACATTGTATTTATTTATTCACCCTCAAGTACAAAGTTATTTCCGATATCGTAATCTCCTCCCTTACTGAAGAGAGAAATGCATAGATATAATGTCCGAGGAGATGCGAGGTGAACCGTCGCATCCGTGTAACTCCCTCAGACGGACTAACCATCTAACTACCAATTTAAAGGACAACACTGACATGTTACTTCACATGTATTACCAATTCTCTGGTTGCAAGTCTGACTTTCCCTAGAGGTCTAACTACTTTCCCAGGATTGCAAAATGGTATCAACAATGAAAGTTTCATCTTATTCCCCAACTCCTCATGTCAAGGTCTCTTGTTGAACTCTCAATTTGGCTTCGCCATTAACTTGGTCTACTGTGTGTAAATGAATTTCAGCATACAATAGCATCAAACTTTCTGTTGTGAACAATTTGCATAGTACATTGCATCAAACGTTTTCCACCTGAAACTTATTATTAAGACCAGTAAAATTTTTATTTTTTTTTATACATGCATCTTCCTGCAAAGGGCACATACTATATAGTATGTACAATCAAACATATGTCAAAAGGAATCAAAATTTACTTAGTATATTGTCTTGAGGTTGGACTTGTAACAGATTTCAAGCACTTATTTTGGGATAATTTTCAACATAATATCACATTCAGGAAACAATAGGGTATCCTGTTCACAGTGGATACTATTCTATCACACTTCTACATTTTCTAGCATTAAAATTGTTGTAGCACACTTTGACGTTGTCTGGCATTGAAATTGTTGTATCATACTTACCTGAACCGCATCCAACAGCTAGATTGAAGTTCTCATCATCTGCTATGAAACTTAGAATGTTAGAATGTGTAATTTCTTCAACCCAAAATTTAATAATACTCTTAAATCTCGAAAATAGATTCATAAATATTACACAAAACTTCACCTAAAACACCCAAACTAGTTAGCCACTCTTGCATAGAAAGGGCTAAATTAAAATGGAACTTTATAGAACATCACTCAACATGATTTTTCTTATATGTGCGTCCTGTAATCAGGTCTGAAACTGATCTATTACAGCAGCAACATTAATATATTCAAACTCCAGTTCATAAGAAAAACCCACAAAACCTATTACAGTCAAATCCCACCAATGTGTCACTGTAACACTACAACCTGATATTGTTTGATTTCGAAATGGTAAATACATAGGTTATGATCTGATACAAGATTAATAACAGCAGCAAAGCCCTCAAAACACATCTAGAATTACTGCAACAATATTAATGAAACTCAAAACATACACAATAGAAAATTGTTGAAACTGCTAAAATCTTGAAGCTCAAATGCAACCTCTGGATGAAATTGCTCTATGTGAACAATGGGTTTTCGTCCACTCTCCATCTGAAACTCGGGTTTCTGTCCACAAGTCTCCAATCTCTAATGGGTTTCAGTCCACCGACGAATTTTGCAAAACATGCAGTTCATACAATGAGAAATTGAAAAGTAGAAATGGCATAAAATTCCATTTTCTCAAACATTCTTTGTATTTATCTTGTCCTTCGCCAATTTGGTGGGAAAATCATTAATTAGAAATATTACAAATTTCTACTCTAATCTTACTTTCCAAATTTGCACTTGGTGGGAAAAATATTAATTAGAAATATTTTAATTTTTCACTCTGCTCTTGTTTTCCTAATTTATCCTTGGTGGGAAAATTATTAATTAGAAATATTTCAATTTTCCACTCTTGGGAAAGTCATAATTAGAAATATTTCAAATTTCCCATTATGACACAAAATCCAACTCCCAACTAAGTGTTTCCAAATATTTAATTTAATATTTGAATGTCCTTTTGCTATTGACAATATTTACACATTCATAAATATTAAATTAATTATTTCCCTTAGTCTTTTATGATTAACCCGATTAATATTGACCAAAAAGCAAATTTTTAAGCATAGAGGACATGACAGAAAGCTAGAAATAACCATTCGAGCATCCATTCAAAAGTAACTCAGTATTCTCTGTCAAATTGAGACATGGTGCAACTTTCATTAATACATATTCAATCAGAACTGTCAGGTGGAAGACTACCGGGGTACTTTTGATAAATAAGGCCAGCGGATTGTTTTATAACTCAAGCATTCAGACCTGTCAAGGAAAGTTGGAATCAAGTTCAATTTAGTTACAAATTATTGCTAACATGCAAATACTCCATGTCTTTGTTGACTTCAAATGACAATTCATACGTTGCCATCTTTGGTAGACATAAACTTCTACTAACGGATATCCTGAACAGGGTTCCGAGGCTTGTCATAGAAGACCTTTTTTTTTTTGTAATATTGAAGTTGGTCATAGCAAACTCAATTACGGGAGAGATATCTGTGCTCAAATACAGCTAAAATTTATGTTAGTAATATTATGAAGGTGACATTTCAGCGTCATTTGGAACACAATCCCATTTGAGCAAAATCATCACATATAACTCGTCTTTCCTGTGTTATGTGTCTTAGGATTGGAGTGTAGTAATAAGTTACAAGTATGATAATACATGAAGCAAGCAAATGTGCAGGTCTGCCTGAGTTGCAAAGACAGGCTTCATCACATTCAGATGAGCACAGCATTAATTGCGGTTAAAAATAGTTGCATTCAATTGCAAGTCTGGGTGGTGTTGACAGTGTAGATTCTCCTCCATCCATGACAGTGTATGATCAATGGTGATCCCAGCTTGATTGGCACTCTGGCGACTCTTTGTTTATAAAAATGGTGCTCAACAGACTGTCAGTAGTGACACTCCTCCACAGACTGTCAGTAGTGATGCTCGGGAGCTTTCCCATGGGAAGGTTTACCTGGGTGTTATTTAGAGAAAAACTAAGCAAATCTGTAGCTTCTCAAAAGATATTCAGGCATTATTCTGTTAACCGTTGATCAAGATAATGAACTACGGATTCATCATTCAACATAAATTAAGACATTAAATCTGATTAAAAAAACTATGTACAACAATGCAGAACAGAGTGACCCAGAAACCAATGTCGCCCAAACAACTAGCATAAAACGGTGACATCAATGAACAGACTTGCATATTTGCTGCGCAATGAGTAGATATTATGTAGAGCCCTGGGCGACTCAGCCAACATTCATCCAAATGATCTTGAGAAAAAGGTGACCAACCATCTTCAAACTTGTAAGTCTGTAAGATGAAGCAAGGCAACATGAACAGTCCAACCAATATCATTTGTAAATATTCATCCTGCAATATCAATAGGATATGGTCCAATCACCAATGTAGTTATTGTTTTCCAAATCTCTTCACTACCGTTTCCAATATTAAGTATATATAGCAAGCTCACTTGTCTGCCTTGTAAATACGATCCACCGAGGTTTTATATGTAAGATTACTTAAATCATGTTCTTTCTCTAACACTTCCTCAAAAAGCCTTAATTTTTTGAGCTTCTGATCCTTGCAAGCAGCATTCATTTGTGCCCTGTATGCCAAAATATAAGGACTGTGTCCTCTCTCCAGCATCTTTTTGAGCAGTGCCTTGGCATCATCCAACATACCGTGCTTACAAAGGCCATCCAATAAAACATTGTATGTTACTGTACTAGGTTTATAGCCATTGTCGACAATCTCACTAAAGAATTTATTGGCTTCCAAAACCCTACGTAAATTACATAGACAGTTTATCAGGTGAGCATATGTCATAACAGGCAGCTTCTGACTTTTCTCTACAATTTCTTTGAGGAGAAACTTTGCCTCGTACATGCTACCACACATGCAAAACTTGTGAATTAAAGCATTATACATAACATACTGATCATGTCCATGACCACCAACAGGGATTTTCATGAGCAGATCCCTAGTTTCATGAGACATATCTTTGATGCATTTACCATTTACAAGGGCAACAAATGCAGGGGCGTTCATAATGATGGATACTCTCCCCACCATCTTCTGCAATAAATCCATCGCTGCATCCCAAAGCCCTTCTTTGCAAAAGCAATTGATCAGAACTGAGGCGGCAATGGCATCAGGGTAGTGACCCTTTTCTAGCATGCTACAAAAAAAACCCCTGGCTACTTGCAGCTTGCCTTGCTTGCATAACCAGAATGTCATTAAAGAATATGTGATAACATTTGGTATATGCCCCTTTTCCAACATTTGAACTAAAATCTTGGTTGCCTCTTCTGAATTGCCCTTCCTGCAAACTTTTTCTGCCAAGATTTTACATGTAACAGAATTCAAGCCGTGCCCTTTTGACAATATACTATGCACCGAATCCTGGACTAGATGAATACTACCCTCGTCACAAAGAAAGCACAGAACATTGTCACATATAATTTCATCTGGTTCGTAGCCCTTTTCCAGCATTTTGTGCAGAACATCTGCAGCTTGCCTTGTTTTGCTGTCCTTACAAAGACCCACAACCAAATTATTAATGGTGGTCGGATGAGCAACGTGACCCATATTGAGCATCATCTGGAAAATACGCATTGCATCATCAAACTTATTTTCCTTGCACAGACTATCCATGAAACTGCTGAGCGTAATGATGGTATTGGGATTGTATCCCTTGTCTAACAAGCAATTTATAAGAGTAGTGGCCTCTTCAGGCTTTCCCACATTGCAAAGACAACCCACAAACATACTGTAAATAAAAGAATTGGGTTTGTGGCCCTTACCTAAAATTTCTTGCAGAAGGCTTGTGGCTTCCTGTACGTTTTCATTTCTGTCGAAACAGTCCATCAGAGATTTTAAGGTGATGGGGTCCAATTTGTAGCCTTTTTCCAGAATTAACTTCAGGAATTTTGCAGCGTTTTCAGGTTTGTTTCCCCTGCATAGATAATGTACCAGTGTATTGGTGATGATTATATCTAGATTGAGTCCCTGGTTCACCATTGTTACAAGGAGATTTTGTGCCTCCTCAAGCTTTCCATTCTCACAGAGATCTTCAATAAGTGTATAAGAGAAGAAAACATTGGGGGAATGCCCCCCCTCCAAAACAAGATTGAAAATCCTAGTAGACTGCAATAGAGTATCATCGTTTGCAGACATTTGAAGATGGTGTGACAATTCAAGCAATTGGAGCACTGTTTTTACTAGGACTGCAAGGAAAGAAATTTTACTGCTAAAGATTTGAATCTTGGTTGCTTGAGAGGGGAGAGAACAGGAAAGGGAAAAGCAGGGCTATGAGCAATCAGCTCTTCGCTCGAGCTGCGTAGTTGGTTGTTTTTTTATTAAAAATATTAAGAGCAGGAATTAGCTCTTTTCCATATTCTATCTTCACGAATTTTTTTCAGAACTTGAAAGATTTTTGTGGGAGAATATAATGTTTGCTTTTTTATTCAACGTTTTTCATCATGTTTGGTTTTTTTTAATATGTTATTTTAAAATGTATAGTTATTGTTTTGGCTCTTCTTAGTTAGAATGGATGTGGGAGGATTCATTATGTGCGTAAGGATAAAAAAAGGGATCATTTCAAGGTGAGATCTAATACATTGTCTCTATTGCCTTGGTTAATTGTTCACTTTGACCACCACAAAATGAGCACAACTAATCCAATATTTATGTACAAACGACCTAGAAATCATGTGCTAGGGGCAGCAATAAAGTTGCACAATTCCTCAAATTAATAAAAAAATTTCAACTTTTGGGTATACAAGTGAATAAATATTGACCTAGTAGATGATTTTTTAGTGGGTTTTTAATTAGCGTGTTTCAATGAACAATTATTGGAACATGGGCAGTAACTAGTCCCCTTCCTTAGTAACTAAGATATTCTATAGATGATGAGCTAATGCATTGAGAATTTGTATCTGGGTCTAAAGTCTTGTGTAACTTGAATGTATGTTTTCAATTTGGCAAGTTATTATCATGTCTTGTGAATACGAAAATTATGAAAGAAAACATACTTGAACATATGATTTCAATTTGGCAAGTTATTATTATATTTTGTGAATACTAAAATTATCAAAATTAGACTCTTTCCATCTCTATGTGCATATAAATTTCAACGGTTTTTTGTAGGCATTAAATGATGTATTATTGTGAATGTGAATGCATTGTTAAGCTCTCTAGATTTATCTCTTGACTGCAAGTAGTTGTGGTATTACTATTTGATTGTGGACTCTCTATGTAATCACTACTATGGACATTTTAGGGTATGCATCGACTATAACCTTTCCAATAACAATGAATGGTATAGTATTATGATCATGTATATATGATGTCCTTTTTTTATAATTCATATTTTTGGACAATGGATCTATGTTTGTGCTTTGGTAACAATTGCATAGTGATAACATGATAATGTTACAGACTATTGTATAAGCACGATGGAATGGTTTGTGTACTCTATCTTTTTGTTTTGATTGTGTATATATTGTAGTAGAGTTAAATGATGGTAGTTAGAACTATATGATGATTAAATTGATTATGTACAAGTTTGGGATAGAATCCTTGTATCCTGAATTAGATACACCACCGATAGGAAATACATACTATTAGCATTTATGGTAGGGTCGATCATGTCTTATTAACTTACAAATTTCAATGGTTGGTAAAGTAAGATGTGTGACTAAATTATGTGACCAAAAATGATATTGTGTGGTGGTTGCATAGAATAGTAAAATGATTTTTATGACACATAATGTTGTATATCTTCATGAAAATTGCATTGATTATCAAGGTAATAATACAAAGTTGAGTACATATCATTTTATATTTATTGTAACTTTATTGTTAGATAGTTGTGATATTTACTCTAGTACACAATATTGCAAGTACTTTATGTACTACATAGTATTATATTAATAAAGGTTGCACTATGTACTTTGCACTGTCTTATTGAGTTGCATTACTCATGTGTGAATATTAATATATTTAATGTTACTTTTACAAAATTTGAAGAATTGATAGGTTTTACACTTGGTATTTTTTGTGGTCTAGTTGTTGGACCCTTACCACCATATCATTTGGACTTATAAATCATTATGATCATCTTATAATGATTTTGTCTACTCTTGATGAATATGACATGGGAAATAAGATGTGGACTCTAGTCTAATCTTTGCATACTATGGGATGGAATTGTTTACTTCCATTTTTTCTTAGTTTAACTTAATTTATATAATGGCATGACAACACCTACATATTAATACTTATGTTGGTGGCATGTTATCATTTACGTTTTGTGATTTGTAACTATTTTGGGACTATTGAAGAGATATATGTACAATAAGATTATTGAAGGTTGTAGTGGTATAAATTGTATCATTTTACAATTTCACACCCATTTTAGGCTCACTTTGGTGGTTGTCCTTCACACCTTTGATTCCTCACTGATTGTTTTCATCCCATGGTCAAATTTGGATACCCAATATCATCTTGAGCTCACTGACCTCATATTTGGCTCAAAACATTATAACTATGATTCCTATTGCCTTAGTCCTCCTGGACTATAGTACCTACCATCCTAGTCCAACCTTTTCAGCCCCAAATTTGAACCTCTAATGGTTGGGAAAATGGAAAGCATGAAAGTTCTCCCCATTGTCAACCCTCTTCAAAATTTAAACATGAAACATGTGAATTTGTGTATAAATGCAACTTCATCCTCTTAATTTGAACATCCCACATCTCTAAATCAATTCATATCAAGCATTTTCCATTTGAACATTTTCAATCAGACAAGTTCAAAGCAATAGAGGAGATATTTGAAGTTAAGCACTCAAGCATTCAAATTGAACATCATGATCAATTTTATGTGTTCCTAAATGTAGGCATGCATTAACTCATATCAAGCAACATCAACCTTTCATGAAGGCTTCAAGGAAAGAAGTTCACAGAAAAGGTATCATTTGTTTATTCAAGCATTTCCTTGAGGTTTCTAGCCTCTTCCCTACTAGGGGTAAGCTCTATAACATCAAATCATAGTTGTAGGGGAGTTTAATTCCTTTGTGGGGTTTGACTTATGCAACCCTTATATAGCCCAACATTCTTCACTCTTTTTTGTGTGCAAATTACAGATTTGACTGTTGAAATTTGTTGAGTTGTAGAGTGGATACTAAGACTTATTGTTCTAGATTTTGAACAAGCGAAAATTCATGGACTGTCTCAATTAGCACACTTTCATAACACTTTTTGGCAAAATCTTGAAGGGCATAATTTGAGGAGCATTTGATGCTAAGACCTACTATTCTGGATTTTAAACAAGTGAAAACTCATGGACTATGTCAATCAACAAACTCATCGAACACTTTTTAGTCGAATATTGAAAAGCATGATCTTAGGAGCATCTGATCTAGAATTTGTCAAAGCATCAAGTTGCAAGACACATCAGGACTAAGGCACCAGCACCTTCGTCCAATATTTTCAAACTCAGATTTTAGGGATAGGTTCATTTTTGTGTTTTATTTTCAGATCTACCCTTGTGTGATTCTTTTATGATTTGTTTCTATATGTGTATGGTAAACCTTGTCAACTTCCTATTACTTTACCTAATTCTTGCATCTTTTCTTATCTTTATCATATCCAACCATAACAATTGAAAAGAGAAAAATTAATCACCAATGCACAATTCTCTTAAGGAATTGAAGTTGGGCCTAGTTGATCGTTCTCCAACGAATTCAAGGATTGGAAATGGTTCGTAGTCTGCACATTTAAGCTACTAAACACCCATTTCCACCAGAATTCATTTTGGTGAACTTGACATAGCTTGTATAATATCTAATTTGGATGTTCATATTTGAGTTTAATTGCATAAAAAATTTAGATTTAGAGACACTAATTTTGAGATTCGTCTTTTATATACTTGCATTTTAGTTTTAGAGACACTAATTTTGAGATTCATCTTTTATGTACTTGCATTCATGGATTCCTCATCATTTTCTTGGCCCATGTTGCTTAAATAGGTAGTTAATTGATCATTTCCTTTCTATATTACATTGTTTAATTGCTTATGTCATGTTATAATTGCATATCATTTTTTAGTTACTTACATTTTCATTCACAATTATATAGAAATTCAAAGCATATATTTATTTCTTTACCCTTGCCTCTTTGTTTCCTAGGAGCAATCATGTATTGTTGGAGCTTAGGCTTGTATATGAGTTTTATAACTCATTATTTTGAATGGACAATATCTCTCTAAGAAGAAATTATAGGCTCATGGATTCTTGTGGTTTAAATACTAAAGTTGTTGAACCTAAGATGATGGTTGACTTATTCCCAACTAAGAGCTTCCAAGTGAATCCTTCTATTAACCCAGCACCTACCTTTCCTAACATTTATCATAATCCTTACCCTCATGCTTCTCATGATGAGGAAAAATCTTTCATACAAGTGTCTAATGAACAATTGGTGAGTATTGATAAGCAATTATGAGATCTTCAACAATTTTTGAGTGAATAATACTTGGTTGGAGAGGTCATTCCCTTGATTCAAGATTTAAGGAATTTGATTAAAAATGATGAACATGGTGTGGAATCTTTATATGGAATAGCTCATGATGGGCCAAAATAATGGTCATGTTTATCTATTTTTCTGTTGCTCTATTTCAAAAGCTTTTAGAAGTTTTTGGATGTTTTAAGACTCTTTTTCTTATAGTAGGTCTAAGACTTTGAGCATGTATTGACAAATATTTGATGGTTATATAGCCATGGACGTATGTCTTTTGTTAAAAGGATACTTTATGTTTTGAACCTTAGCTATATTTATATTATTCCTTTTTGAATGATTGAAGCCTAATGGGTTCCTGCAACCAAGTAGTTTATCTTCCTACAACCATGTGATGTATGTATATATATATATATATATATATCTATATATATATATATATATATATATATATATATATGAGATATGAGATTTAATGAATGAATGCAATGTGGAAATGAATGTATCTATATATTTTGTGCTCCTAATCTCTTGTTTCGGGAACAATCAAACAAGAATTCAGTGGATCTCGCCAAGTTGTTGGCCTGAGTCATCTATCATGGAGAGAAAAGAAGGACAACATTAAAGACCTAGCTGATTCGCCCTACTTCTTGATGAATCAGTTAGAGATGTTTTATTTTTCAACAAATCCAGGAAGTGGTTGTCATATTTTCTCTCCCACGGATAAAGATGAAGATTGTTTTTTCTTGTTGAAGAAGTTTCTCATTTCTATTTTAAATGTAATAACTGCATCCACTTATTCTGTGGAAAGTGGTCAATAAGTTAAGTTAGTTAGTTGCAAAGTTCTAGTATAAATAATTTGTTGAAGTATTGTGCAAGGGAGAGCTAGTAAGAAGGAAATCAATCAGAACTTGGTTGATATTCATGTAATAATTTATGCAATTTAGTTTCCATTTTTTCAAGTCATTATGTGTACTTAAGATTAGTTATATGAATAAAATAAATGCTTGTACCAAGTATATACTATGTTAGAGAACTTGGATCCACTCACCCAGGGGGCTCACTTGGTGAGTGATCTCTTGCATTTTTACTATTTTTCTTTCATAGTTATTGTTTGTTCTGCAGCCACACAAAAGTAGTTCCTGTGTTTGTTCCTCCAGCCAAAGCAGGCAGAGTAGTTCATGCTTGTAGAACTAAACTGATTCAATTTTCCTTATTATTGGTTATGCTTTGATAGATAAGATTCAGATAGGTTTACTTCCAAAGTACTTACTTTCCTGCAACTTTCCTTTCCAAGAAATTGTAGCATGGTTACAATGGATACTTAGTGCATATATTTTGCAAAACCATTTCAAGCTTACGCCTCTGCATTGACATATTAAATGAATCTTTCCATAAGATAGATAACTGCTCAATATGGATGTCCAATCTATGAGTATGGGAGTTGTGCCTAGTTATTAATCCAATTGGATGGAAAGGCAAACATTTTTGGTGTCATTTTCAGGGATGGTGTCAAGCTAAGAGTCTATTGCAGTCATGAATCAAGTTCCTAGTTAATTTTATGTTACCTCTGTTAGGATTAAGTAATGTTGAGAGGGTGGAGGGAATCAGTATTATATCACTTTAATTTTAAACTTAACAAATTCAAGCTTAACCAAGCAATTACTAAAATAAAAAGAACATACGCATAAAGTAGACAACTCATAACACCATGATTTTCTCACAAGGAAACCCTGGCCAAGGGAGAACCCCAGTGGGGATGATACCCACAAATAATGCACTAAGAGTATAATGTCCCTATTAGGAGATGTAGCCCTGTTAGGAGCTAAATATTACTTTTAGTACATATTCCTGTTAAAGGATAGAAACCTTGTTAGGGGTATACAAGGACCTCACTGCTCTAACAATACAAAACTCTCTTTCACAATGATTTATCAAGAAGTGAACTATACAAGCATCTGTTATGCTCAAGTAGTCCGAGTTATAGCTTACAACATCCTCTATGTGATTCTGACATCACAATGCATCTATCTATTCCACACACGTCTTTGCATCTCAAAACATCTGAACACATATATAATTGATCTCATAACTCTTTCAATCAACTCACAAATACATCAAAAAACATGTCCAACACTTAATCAATTAGAAAATACATAGATGGTGATCATACATCAAAACAAATTAGGGTAGGACCCAAACCAAATCCAAAGTAGCACTTATGAATTCCACATTATACTCCCTTAAACATCGCGACCACTTATCTGCCTTGTTTCACTGTTGCATTGTCTTCACATAACTTCAACAAGTTGTAACTCTCTCTAGTCAACTCCAAAATAAAAGTGACCTTAATTGAAGGTCTATTGCATCTCATAAAATATTCATCTAAGCTCGCGGGACTTGAGTCGTCACATACTGTACTCACCAGTCAAAACTATATAATTGTACCCTGTCAAATGCTTCCTCGACTTAGTCATTTTTTCAAACAGAATCTCCAAAACTAGAATGCATTCCAATCAACCATGCCAATAAGTAGTGTTTCCATAAATGACAACCTCTATGCTATGCTCATCATGCCACTTTCCAACAATTTCCCCCTTTGGCATTGATGGTAACACTTAGTGAAAAATGACTAAGTGCCAAATGTCAAACTATAATTCTAACTATACATTTTTCATACTACACTTATTACCCCCCCTTTGACATCAATGGAAATGGTATACTAAAAAACATATCTATATACATATCAAAATTGTAGATATGCTCACCAAAAACTCATACCATATGAAGAATATCTTGAAAATATTTTTCCAAGTTCTTTGAATTTTCTTTCCATGTCTTCTCCAAAGTATGGCCTACATGAATAAGACCATTCAAAGCAAAGGATGATATCTCTGCATTCTTTAGTGTGGTAGGCAGAGCTTCATCAAGGGACTTCTTTTTTGTCTCCATGTCCTCAAGGTATTTCTCTAGAATTGATAGTTTAGGAGTAAGCATACTCCTCAACATAGAAAATCTCCCCAACACTCTTGACTTCTCAATTTCAAGCACACTAATTTTTCCACTAACATGGACACTTCCTTATCCATCTCAGAAATAGATTGTGACGAGGACTCACAATTCTTTTCCAATTCATCCAATGTCTTCTCATCATTATGGAATATGTCTACCAAATTGTGTACATGTCTAGAAGGGTTTATGCAGTCATTGTACATCTTCTTTCCATGCTCAATGCAAGACGTAATACCAGATATAGTGGTATCTAATATATTGATATCTCACTTCAATGACTGACATATCTCCTCTAACTTCTTTTCCATGTATTCTCTCTCAACTTTCATAGCAGCGGGCTTCTCTAAAGAAGTAAAGTGAACATCAAATTCATCAAGGAATTTGTTCAAGTTATCAACTATATCATTTCCCTTAAAGGTGAAAGGTAAGGGTAGAATGGTTTTTATTTTGTCTACAACCTTGTCCAATACCTTTGTATTTTTCTCTATCCTCTATTATGATCTCTCCTTAGCCTTAGCAAAGGTTATGAATGACAAATTCATCAATTCAACTTCATCCATGTCATCAACATTAGTGTTCATAGGTTTATCATCACTTGCCAACAAAAGAGTTGAAGAGACAGGAATGAATAAATTAGTTTCTTGCTTAGCTTCTTCCTCACCTCATATTCCTTATTTACCCCAACCAAACTCTCTTTAAGTTCTTCCTTAGTGTCTTGATATTTATCCTCAGTAGCTCCTTTCATTTATTCTCTAGACAATGTGCCAAGATCAAATGTACTTTGTTCATTACTGCCATATGCATCAATGATTGTATCATCAATCCCTTGAAAAGTATCACCATTATCCTGTGAAATGTCCAAAGACACAGGCACACCAACAATAAAGAAATATGGTTTCTTAACTATAATGAAGAACTGGTTACTATCATCTTCATCCTTAGATGAGTCAATGTGTACTTCTGCAGACTTAGAAGACTCTCCTTTGAGAATGGTTTTGGGCTTAGTAGCCTTGTCCTTGGGAGGTGAAGACTCTTCTGGTTCAAATTTGATTAGTGCCTTATCTTGATTTCCTTGTTAGTTTCTTCAATTACTTCATCACACTTTCTCCCCATAATCTTTATCAATCTAGTTTTTACTCTCAGCAGGGGCTTAATGGCTTTCATTATTCGGTCATGCTCAACAAGTGAAACAATGGGTAGCATGTTTTCTATGGCTTTTACTCTTATCTATTCATCTTCTTTAAGTGCTAATTGCTTCCTCACTCCCAATTTATCATACAAATCTTTAGGAATACTACCTTCTATTTCAAGTAGATTCTTTTTAAACAATTGCATGTGATTAATAACAATATCTTCAATCAAAATTTTATCATTTTCATTGTACCTCTCATAGTATGTAGGAAATTCATTCAAATTTCCTTGATCAACTATCCTCTTTTCCAACATCATCAGATCAGGTTTCCAAAGTTATCTCTCAGCTGGTTTATCTTCAGTTTTCTCCTATGTTTTCTTCTCCTCAATCTTCTTTCTTCTCTTCTTCTTTCTTCTCCACACCAGTAATCTACCTTTTAGGTGGTGAATTTTGTTTAGAGGACCTTGTTCTTCTCACAGGAATCTCTGTTGCCTTCACTGTCTCAATCATGCTTGTTCTTTATGATGTCCTCTTAGGTGGTGTAGGAGTGGTATTAGGTACATCGACCACAGTAGGAGGTGATTCAGCAGCCTCTACAACTTCAGGAGGTGGAAGGGTTGTAGGAGCAGTGCTTTCCAATCCATAAGATCCTTCTACTATGTTATTCTTAACCTCTTTCATCTTGTCTCTATTTATACCTACCTTCTTTGCAATATTATCAACCATTTTCTCAATCTTTCTTTTTCTTGATGCCCTAGTTTGTTCATATCTAATTTTGGCAAACTTTTCTTCATAAGTGTCACATCTTTCTTCTGAAGAATCAATCTCATAAGATAGAACATGTTCTACTTGCATGTAAAGAACCTCTGCTCTGGCCTCATAACCCATAGGGTAACTCCATTTCTTCCTTGGTTCAACTGCCTTGAAGCATACACAATCAGTTTCAACCATGAAACATATTGTATCTTTGTATTTCTCAACTATTGCCTCAAGGATTCTCACTCTTTCCTTCATTTTTCTTTGAAGAATTCTGAACTTTTAAAAGAGTTATCCATCAACCCATGTACTATTTTTCCTTCTATAATTGTTAGTCACTTGAATACCAATGGTTTCATTGTCTTTCCATGCCCTAGGGTGCATTCTAGGAAACTTATGAACTATGTGAATAAAGATATGTATTAGTAGAGATCCAAACCTGAACTCTTTTTTTTATCTCACTTGATCTACTTAACGTTCTCTAGGAATTGTTATCTTAGTACTTCACAAAAGTTGTATTTCATGTTTTCCTTCACCATTTTATAAGCCATCATGATAACACCCATAGAAACTAAATTAGGTCAGTTGTTGTAATGAAGTTTGTATCCCAAAACCATAGAAGTCAATTTCAGGTCTTGCTGAAAGATATCGGCAATAGTCATTTCCCTCTTGTCCCATTAAGAATGTGTTAGGGTTTTCACTTGTTTCTTTGTGTTCTTCTCCGCGACAAGGATAATCCTAGTATTATCCAACCCAGTCACATCATGAATCAACTCATTGGATATCTTAACAGGTTTCTCACCTATAGAAAATGGTCATGGACTCTGCTAAGAATAGTCTTAATCCATTATTCCTCATGAAACTTGTAGATTTACGCCATTCACATGATGCTCAGGTTATGTAAATGAGCAAACTCATCCTTACAATTTTCATCATCCTTTATTATGTCTTTCATCTCTTTGAAGATTTCAAAGTAACCCAATGAATCATACTTGCAATGTATGTGTGCCCTAATATCCTCCACATGAATCATGTCATATGGAGTTTGCAGAAATGTGCCTTCAGGATCATCCTCTGTGGACTTGTAAGGGTGTTTCTTAAACTTGCACCTCGGCCTCTCACTAACATCAAATATCAATGGAGTATCCATAGTGATCAACACTTATAGAAGATAAAAACACCCTTTTCTCGATGAATTAAGGTATGCACACTCAGTGATCACATGAATTCTCTAGCTTCTTTGCTTACTCCTCTAGGCTCCTTCAATTCTACTCAAATGATGATTATAAATGTTTTAAGTGAATGAACTTATACTTCACCATGCTTAGATTAACACATTTTCCAATGAACTTGTAAGTCTATAAATTATCCAGTCATCTAAATTTATAGCGATCATCTAATACAATGTTTATAAACATGCAATATCAGATATAGATTCAAAACAAATCATATTTACTGTCCTTTAGCTTTCATAAGCTTATTCTGTATGAACAAGGGCTGGATAGATTTATATTATCTATCCAAAGCTCCCCTAAGGCCATGCTTGGCCATTTAAGCTAAAGTAGCAACATTAGATGAGGGTTTAGTAACACCAATTGATTCTCCCTGATCCTTAGTCTCACTTTGTTCCTTCACTTTCCATACTTTACCAGTGTCCTTGTCTCCTTTCTTCTTAAACATTTGATCAAGCTCATCCTTTTAATCTACCAACATCACCAACATTTTTGTTTATAATAATAGGTGGTGGTCTTTTGTTGCTTACAACTCCATTATACCTGCAAAACTTTTCTATATGTCCTTGATTGTTACATTTATAGCATGTAGGAGATGACATGTTCTAATTAAACTGTAACCTGTAATTCCTTGCAATGTGCCCAAATTTGTTGCACTTGTAATATGTAATCTTGGTTATTGTTCCTTCTCTGATGTAGTCTTGTTTAGTGCTTGATTGATTAGGTTTTCTAAATTATGCCTTTGTGTGCCCATATTCATAGCAATTGAAACAATAACCAGAAAAGGGCTTGTAAGGAGTCTTACCTCTGCAATCCATCTTCATGTGACCAACTTTGTTACATACAAAGCATCTTCCTATGAAAGGTCTGATCTTCTCTCTAGGTTCCTCTTGATGTATAAGGTCTTCTTGTTGATTAGGTGTCTCATTTGTTTTACCTTCAAGCTATCTTCTTGAGATTTTGAGCATTCTGCTTTGTCAAAGCCAACTCCTATCATGTCAATTTTAGGATTTTTTCTTTCTCTCTGTTCATCAATCTTGTCACTTCTCACATGAAGTTTTTCAATGTGATTCTTTGCTTCAACAAGTTCTCCCTTAATGATTTGGTTATATTTCTCTGATTCCTAATACTTGATTCTATAATCATCAAGTTCAAACTACATTTTTCCCATCTGTACATTTACATCCTTCAAGATCCCTTCAATTTTCGTCCTTCCATGTCTCTCTTGTTGAATTTCTTTATCCATTTGAATAGTAGTAACTTTGCATTCATGTTTCAATAGTTCTTTGTATTTTTCAAGTTGTTTAATCTAATCAGATGAATCATTATCGTATTATTCATGTATCTTTTCCATAAGATCTTGCCTTTGGTTCCTAAAAATTTCAAGTTATTCCTTAAGCTTCTTTATGAAACCCTCATCTCTTCTCAATTTGAATTTCAATTCAGCATTATCAGTTTTTGCCTTATCAAGGTCTTCAAGTGTCGCCTCAAAGTTTTCTTCCAAACTACTTGAATCCATCTGGATCTCCCTCAAGCTGTTAGGATTTCTCTCCAAGGGATACAAGCTCTGATATCAATTTTTAGGATTAGTAATATTGAGAGGGGGGGTGAATCAATATTACAACACTATAATTTTAAACTTAACAAATTCAAGTTTAACCAAGAAATTACTAAAATAAGAAGAACATACACATAAAGTAGATAACTCATAACACCATGATTTGTTCACAAGGAAACCCTGGCCAACGGAAAACCCCAGTGAGGATAATACCCACAAATAATTCACTAAGAGTATAATATCCATGTTAGGAGACCTAGCCCTGTTAGGAGACCTATCCCTATTAGGAGTTGAATATTACATTAGTATATATCCTTGTTAATAGATAGAAACCCTGTCAGGGGTATGCAAGGATCTCACTGCTCTTACAATACAAAACTATCTTTCACAATGATTTATCAATAAATGAACTATACAGGCATCTACCATGCTCAAGTAGTCTCATTTATAGCTCGCAACATTCTTTGTTTGATTTTGACATCGAAATGCATCTATCTATTCCACACACATCTTTGCATCTCAAAACATCTTCACATATATACTCGATCTCATCTCTTTTAGTCAGCTTATAAATACATCACAAAACATGTCCAACACTTAATCAATTAGAAAATACATAGTTGATAATCATACATAAAAAAAATTAGGGTAGGACCCAAACCAAATCCAAAGTAGCACTTCTGGATTCCACATTAT
Organism: Thuja plicata; assembly: GCA_018584345.1. Lineage (NCBI taxonomy): Eukaryota > Viridiplantae > Streptophyta > Pinopsida > Cupressales > Cupressaceae > Thuja > Thuja plicata. The sequence goes on along the minus strand of MU227396.1, from coordinate 677,021 downwards.
ACTCCCTTAAATATTGTGACCACTTATCTACCATGTTCCACTGTTGCACTATCTTCGCATAGCTTCAAAAAGTTGTAAATATCTCTAGTCAACTCCAAAATTAAAGTGACCTTAACTAAAGGTCTAATACATCCCATAATAGATTCCTATAAGCTCGCAGGACTTGAGTCATTGCATACTGTGCTCGCCAGTCAAAACTATGTAACAATACCCTGTCAACTTCTTCATGGACTTAGTCATTTTTCCAAATAGAATCTCCAAAACTAGAATGCATTCCAAGTGACCATGCCAATAAGTAGTGTTTCCATAAATGACAACCTCTAGTTATGCTCATCAAACCACTTGCCAACTACCTCTAGTTTTTATTTTAGCATTTTCACAGTTTAGTTCCACTTTAGGAATCATTGCACCTATATGAGTAGAAGAAGGAGAGATCCCCTAGGAAGATTTCTTCCCCACAACACCAATTTTCAAATAGCAGAAGTCTTTTTGCTAGAAGAATAGGAGGAAAACCCATTTTCTGATGTTTCTCAAAATCTACCTACATCCTTGTCTTCCTCAAATGAAGATCCATTTGACCTTAACATCTTTCAGGAACCTCTTGACTTGAACCCTTTTATTAAAATCTTGGACAATTTGCATATCCACCGACCTGAAACTCCTTTCAATCAACCACAAGAGCCTGATAACCAGTTGGCTTTGGTACTTTGTCAACCAATATGCCCACTAAAAATGAAATCTCCCCCTACTTTCCCATTTCCTATTACTACCAACATGATAATAATAACCTCAAGAATATACCCTCTTCATTCCTTCCTAAGTTTTATGGCTTAGTAATAGAGGACCCTGATACCTTTCTCTTTGAGTTTGATATCCTTTGTAGAAGTTAGGACTAAACTACTGATGCTCGTAGACTTAAATTATTTCCAACAACTCTTAAGGAGTCAACACTGAGATGGTTCATGGGCCTATGAAGTGATTTTATTCATGATTAGGGAAAGATGAAAGTAGTATTCTTGTCAAAGTATAAAGAATATTGTAGAGGGAATGACATGAGAGGAGATGACATCTTCAAAATGTCACAGAAGGAGGATGAGAGTTTGAAGGATTACATATCTTAGTTTCTCTTCAGTCTACAGAAGAACACCCAACATGCGCTCAATGAGGAGTCACAAAATTTGTTCTTTCTTAGAGGAGTGAATGAGGAATGTATCAAAGCTTTGGACCTAATGGCAGGAGGAGACATAACTTAGTCATCTTGGAATGATATAAAGAAGATCTACTGAACCTTTCTAGAGTTTTTGGAAAGAAGCGGCGAGGTTATAGCCCTGCCATGAGAAAATCAAGTGGTATTGGAGTTTCCAGGACAAAGATAACTCACCTGCTTTATGATTTTAAGAAGGACATTATTAACAACATGGCAACAAAACTGGACACCATGCAAGCAAAAAATAAACATGATGAGGTTGAACCTATGTTGACCAAGTTTTGTCCCCTATCAGACAGAAGAAGAGGGATTGTAGATGCAAAATAGTGGCTAAGTTGGAGGTTAAGAAGATACCTACTGAGTTCAACCCTGTCCAAGGTGAAGATGAAAAGGTCTTTTATATTTCTCAAAGGTGACCATGGGCTCCAAAATAAGATATGCCGCAAGATCCCTTGACTTTTACTGGTCCATTTTTAAATTCTTTTGGAAATCAGTGGGAACAACCCTAGTTTAATTATAATATAGGAAATTACCAACATGAACCTTGGAATAATCCATAGTCTCAATGGCCAAACTACCAAAATCTTGCACAATAATGGTAGCAACCCCAAGCTAATTGGCAGAAACCCCAAGCTAATTGGAAGCAACCCCAAAATTAGTGGAAATGACCACAAGGTAATTGGAAATAATCACCTCAGTGGAGAGGGGGACAACAATGGCCTAATAAATAATTTGGTCTCCTACAACCACCTCCACAATAAGCATTAATGCCACCAACTCCACCTCTTGTATCCACTACAAGTATGCTAAAACCAACAAAACTGCCAACTCAGCTCCTATTCCCAATAACCAATCTCAACAGTAGCAAGTCTTTTCATCAGACCTAAATTAGCAGCATGCATATGCCATAAATAACATACATCTTAGGCTAGGAACTACTCTCCCTATACCATCTACCTTTGTTATTACAGAAGTACCATTAGAAGAGAAATTTCAAGAAGAATCAGTTGCATTAATTGTTCACAATCAATTTCAACCAAAGACTCCCCCATTTCCTCAAAGACTTGATCATGAAGTACCTCGGCTGTAGGATGACTCTAGTTTTGACCTTATTGATAAGCTAAAATATATTTGTGTTAAGATACCCCTATTTAAGGCTATAAAAGAAGAACTTATCTACACTAAAGTAATAAGGGAAGCTTCTTTAAAGAAACCAAGGAGAAAGAAGAAGGATCCTAAGACTGTCCATGTTCTAGGTCAATTATCTTATTTAATACTGGAGAAGGCCTCCATTCCTAAATAATCTGACCCAGGGAGTCTTGTATTTGCAATTTTTATTAATGGGTTCAAGGTTATGAATGCTTTAGTTGATTTAAGAGTGACCATAAATGTCATGACTAAGGATATCAAGTTGCAGCTTTATATCACAAGCTTAAGATCTACTCCTACAATATTGCATCTTGTTGATAGTTCCACAATAAAACCTAATGGTATGGCATAAGACCTGATTTTCACCCTTGATTCTTGGGAATACCCTGTTGATTTCATAATCCTATCACCCAAGGAAAATTTTGGAGGTTACCCATTTATATTGGGGAAGCCTTGGTTTTCTACTACATATGCCTTTATTGCATGTAGGATAGGGAACATGATTATATCTCATGGGCTATCAACCACAAAATTTACTCTTTATTTTCCTGCACAGTCCTAGCTTGATCAAGATCAGGCTCTATGACCAGACATAGGAGAGGAAGAGGCTAAGGTTTACTTTGTTAGATAGCTTATGATGATAGACCAAGAACAAGTCATTTCCACATTGAAGAAGATGACATCCTCTCTACCATCATTCAAAATAAATATGGGGTGGAACATCAAGTCTGCACCAAAAATCCATGTCCTTTGTGTGTGTGTGTTATTTTGTGTACCTGTTAGCTGCAACACAATACTTCAATAAGTCATTGTATTAGTGAAAAACAAAGGGTTAGCAAGCATATCAATCACTAAAATCAACCTATTGCTTCCTATCTAGGAGGAGTGTGAAAAATGCAATTGTAGCCCTCAGATTATGCATTTATCAATGACATATACAACCTAGAATGAAAGATTCAAATGAAACTAATCTTATATGCTCAAGAAGTATGCTTTCTAAACTCTAAAAATGGAGATTATAACAATGCAAAATGAGAAAGCTAATATGTAATATGAATCTCTAATAATATGAACAACATAAGAATGTTTTCAACAATAAAAAATCAAGGGCCTTCAACAATCCAAAAATCAAAGGCTTTCAACAATCAAAAATCAAGGGCTTTCCACATTAAAAAATCAAGGGCCTATTGAGCTTAAAACTCATTCTATTTATAGAAGAAATTAGGAGTGATTTGAGCTTAAAACTCATTTGATTTGATTTGATTTGATTCAATTTGATTTGTTTTGATTTGCTTTGATTTGTTTTGAATTGATTTGATTTGAATTTAAATTAGAGGGAGTCAAGCTTGAGAAAGTTGACTTTCTCAAGTGGGTTGAGTTCCTAATCATAAAATTAGGAATGTGACAACATTAGGAAGTGGTTTAGGATAGGATTAAGATTAAGATTAGGCTTAGCATGGGGGGAATAGGTTGGGATTGGTTTGAACCCATGGTTAAGGTGGTTGAGGTAGGTTAGGTTAGGGGTTAAAGGGAATATTAATGAAATGAATTATATTTAATATATTCATCTAAAAATAGGGAAATTAATTATTTAAGCCTTTGATTGCTTTAGATAATTAATTAGGACTATAGCCAATTAATTAGGTTAATTTAGGCTAGAGGATAGGCTTTTTGCAAGTGATGAGGTATAATAGGGATTTAATTTAATTCCTTTTAATTAATTACCTTAGCCATGTTTGATTTTGAATTGATTTGATTTGATTTGATTGCATTTTGATTGGCTAAGGTGATTAATAAAATTTAGTGATTAGATCACTTAGGAGATTAAATTTGATTTGAAAGAATTATGCCAGTTGATTGAAGAGTTGTCTTGACATAATTGGGGGTATGATCACACTTAGGGAAAATAGGGTCTATAGTCAGAGAAGACCAAATTAGGGTAGTTACATTTGCCCCTCTTTGAATTGATGTGCGAGCAGCGCATTGATTCAAAGAAAGTTTTTGATTTTGACTTCAGAAAGTTTGAGAATTTCACTCATGATCGAATGAAATGCCTGATGAGATCAGTCTTGCACTTGATTGAACTAAATTGATAGAATTGACTTTGAAATTGATCGAACAAAGGCTAATAAGAAAAGATCTTACAAATACCAATTCTGAACTTGGTTGTCGCCCGAAAGTCAGTATGAAGCTGCTAGGAGCTTTAATAAGAATCTAAGAAAAAGTAGGCATAGTATATCCAACTTGTGAGAATAGAAGCCTTCAATCCAACAGTTTCAACTTAGTCAAGGAGTTTTCATGCCTTTAGTTTTTTTGATAACAAAGTCATTTTTAATGTTGTTTCGAGCAAGAATTTGATTGATGATAGTGTGATCCTGCCCCCTCGGGAATGAAATCAAAGCAAAAAGAATAAAATCCCTCTGTTGAAATGATGTATCACTTGCATCGATCAGTTAGAATAAGAAAGAAGCAATTTAGAACAAGTTAAGAAATGAAGGTGTGTTGTTAAGAGAAAAACACAAGTTTACCAAGTTAATCACATTAAAAGGTGGGGTTTGAGTTCAATTTCATTCCCGATTGATCAAAGATTTTTGGAATCATTGATATAGATTAAGTAAATAACTTGGATTTTGGATGAATCAAGAAATCACTTTAAGCTCAAGTCCTTTGTTATGATGTTCTTTTGAAAATGAATCATGCAATCTTTAAATGCATCTATATGCAAACTCTTAGGACTGTCACTGATTTTGTATACATTGTAGCATTTTATCATCATTGGGTGTTTGTTGTAACGAACATCACCTGATAGTACAACATCACTAATACCCACTGATATCATGAAAGTATGAATACTATGTGTTGGATGTAATGTGGAAATAAACTTAGGCATCAAGGCATAGAGGCCAAGATGACAAGTTAGTTATCTCATTTTAATGTTTAGAATCAGTTTATGTTCAAGTGTAATGTAAGATATGTGACCCTTAATGACCTTGAAAATTCATATCTTTGGGTACATTATGTAGCGTACACCTTAGTGAGAATCTAATTTTAGAAAACAAACAAGGAAATTGTTTCAACCTCACCGTAGTTTACACATAACAAGGATTGAGATATATGCGGCTATCCACTCATGTTGGCAGCTCTTACCATAAACATCCAAGTTAGGTGAAATTTATAGGATTATTTGGAACAATCACCATACGCAGAAAACCAAGAAAATGTTATGCCCCCTGTCCTTGCGACTCTTTGTCTTTGCACAGATGTCATGGAGTAACTCGGAAGACATAACAACCATCAATTGAGAATCAATCAAAGAAAACTTATAACTGCTTATATGCTCCTAGTTAAAGCATCATCGGAACATAAAAGAGTCATAACCAAACCAAGATCAAACTATGGGTTTAAGTATACTATTGATTCATTTTTCAAGCGCAACAGAGATTCATCAATCAAAATATGGAATTTAAGCAATATGTTTCATGTCTGAGTATATGTGAGAGTAACAGTGTTAGTTTGTTTGCAATCCAAGGTAGTGTCTGAAGGACACCGTTTATGTTATTGAATAGTTTGTGTCATCCTCATTTCGTGAAAGTGACATTTGGTGCAAGTATCAAGAAGCATTGGGTCGCAAGATAAACCATCCTATGACAACCTAGCAGATGCAACCTAACATGCTAGAAAAGATGCCTCCAGTGCAGAACGAGTTGTTCCCTAAGACAAAAATGCAGACAAATCCCAAGCTAGGATAAGATTTTTTTGAGGAAACAAAGTCGGCTCATAGCATAGGTGTAATCATGAAGGCATAGTATCAACAATGTATTGATAGATAGAGCGTAGAATACAAATGATGCCTGATTGCCAGGTTTTCACCACTCAGCAAGACCTTCTCTTTCTTTTTGCTACCAAGATGCCTATTTTACCAGGTTGTCATCAAGGCACTTTTCTCTTTTTCAATTTTTTTTTTGCTATTTTTTCTTTTTTGAATGTTTTGGTAGTATCAAGGTGCATGTTTGCCAGGTTTTCACTAAGGATACCTTGCTTCAGGACTTTTTCCACTATTTTTGGATTTCTTCAGGATCAATTTTCTAAATGTTTTTGGTATTTTCTGAGAACTATTTACTGTACAGGCTCTGCTAGCCTAACATCAAGCATGGAACCTCTTCAAATATAGAGTATTGATAGGATCTAGAAGGATGTCTCCCTTAGGTGTAGCTAGTTGATAAGCTCCAGTCCCAAAAGTAGCAGTGATAACATAAGGTCTCAACCAGTTAGGTTTAAATTTTCCTTTCTGTTCTCTTGTAGGTTGGTTCTTAGGATTATCCTTTAGGACAAGATCCCCCACTTGAAATTGGCGTGGTTTAACCTTTTTATTGTACCCCTTGGACATGTGTGCTTGGTACACCTTCAGATGATCGAACACCTATTGCTTGCGCTCATCAAGTAGGTCCAAAGAATTCACCCTATTGATGCGGTATTGCTCATCAGTAACAAGACCTTGTAAATATATCTGCAAAGATGGGATTTCAACCTCAATAGGTAGTACCGCCTTAGCACCATAGACTAGGGCAAATGGTGTGGCTCCAGTTTGTGTTCTGATGCTTGTTTTGTAGGCCCATAATGCCAGATTTAGTTGTAGATGCCAGTCTCTACCAGACTTACAGTTCGGTGTAGCATTTTGAGAATATTCTTATTAGATGCCTCAGCCTATCCATTACCTTGAAGATAATAGATTGAGGAGCAATGTTGAGTAATGTGGAATTGTTCGCAAAGGTTATCAATGTCTTGATTTTTAAATTGGCCCCCATTGTCTGTTACAATTAAAGAGGGTATGTCATGTCCATAGATAATGTAGTTCAGAATGAACATAGCCACCTGTTTGACAGTGGCTTTGATTAGCGGCATGACCTCGACCCACTTTGTGAAATGCTCAGTGGTCATAATGATGAACTTGTGTCCATTTGAAGAATTGGGATATATTTGTCCAACCAAGTCAAAGGTCCATTGTTGAAATGGCCAATGTGTAATGAAAGGTGTAACATATAAAAATGTTACTAATGTGTAACATAAGAAAAGATGTCACATTTGAAAATGTAGATGTTTGTGTGATGTGTGGGGAAGGTAAGATGTTCCTTTTAACCTCAAATGCACAAATGAAAGATCCCAATTGATTAACCCAAAAGAAGGATCAATGCACAAATGAATCATCCATTCAGAAATGAGAGCAAAGAGGAAAGATCTTAAATTCCCATTTTAGAAAGGAATGTATATGATAGTTCTAGGAATTGAAATGGATGAGATGAAGTACCAACCTTAAAATAATGCAGATCAAAGAATGTTGTTTTCTAAGGTCTGTAGGTTGTTTCTAGAAAAATTGAAGTATGATCCAGAACCGGAATGCAGAGATGAACAAAACCTAGAGATCATTTTCTGTTTTGATGTCATCTTATGAAAAAGGTCAACCTTGACCCAAAAATGTCAAACCTAACCCAATAATGTTGACCCTGAGCTACATAGATCTGAAAGTGACTTTGTTCGTGGATCCCAAAAGTTTGTCGAAAAGGGTATCCAGATCTGGGTTCAAATCCGCAGTCCCAAACCTGTACCTGCAAGAAAAAGAGATTTGTTTGTTGGGGGGGAGGGGTTTGCCTTGGTCAAACCCTAGTTTTGGAATTAACCTCAAATATATGTAATTGAAATTGCAGAAATGGACAAAGTAAATGCATAAGTTCACCTTGCTTGGAAGAGTCCTTGTGGCAGATTCGAATCCTTGAATCCACAAGTATGCTTCAAATGTAGAACGTAGAAAGGTAGGATGTCTTCAATCTCTTGCTAATAGATCTCCAACACCAAGTCTTGAATGGGTTCTTGAATTTAGAATAGGCTTGGAAGAAGGTGGATGCAGAGATCACCAAAAGGGCACCATGTAGCTTCAATCCTTCAATGGCCTCCAATGGATCTCCTTCATGAAAATGGATGCTTGAATGCTTGAGAATGGATGAATTCTTGCTTTAAATCTTGCTTGAATCACACTTGAAGATGTCTTGAGAATGCTTGATCACGATTAGAAGACTTAGTTCGTTTGATGATGGTTAGAGCAAATGAGAGAGAAAGCTTCTCTTTTATATGGAATTAGGGCACAATCTTCCAAGGAGGCCTACATAGGAGGATTAAATTCCCATTAAAGCCTTTACCCCTAGGAGAGGACCTATATTAAATATAATTTAGGAATCAGTGCTTCGGAACCCGAAACAGCCGACCCAGAAGCGGGAAAGAACTTTTTGCAAAGACCGACATCCAGAAACTGGAAGACCCTGAAGTTTGAACCCTGGGTCAAGGTTTTGGTTGACCCTAACCTAGGTCAAGGTCATGGTTGACATAGACCCAAAAGGTCGACCCTGACCTTGAAGTCTAGAATCTTAGGTCTGTAGTGCAGAATGCAGAAATCAGGCTAGAAAGAAGTGGAAAGAGGGACAAAACAGGGGGAAAGCCAGGTCTAGATCAGAAACCCATTCAAGGTGCTTGATATGACCCCAAACCACTTACTCGAAAGGCTAAACACATCTATAATGGAAGTGCTTCCATTTTCTGACTATACATTTAGCCCCCACTTTAGCAAGAGTATGAGTTCAACACAAACTCTTGGTAAAGGAGAATATATAGAAAAGACAATCTTATTGAATCCAAAAG
>MU227396.1:637349-664283 GCA_018584345.1 Thuja plicata | reverse complement strand
AAGATCTTAAATTCCCATTTTAGAAAGGAATTTATATGATAGTTCTAGGAATTGAAATGGATGAGATGAAGTACCAACCTTAAAATAGTGTAGATCAAAGAATGTTGTTTTCTGAGGTCTGTAGGCTGTTTCTGGAAAAATTGAAGTATGATCCGGAATTGGAACACAGAGACAAACAAAACCCATAAATCATTTTCCATTCTGATGTTCTCTTATGAAAAAGGTTGACCTTGACCTACAAATGTCAACCCTGACCCAATAATATCGACCCTAACCTGCACAGATCTTAAAGTGACTCTGTTCGCGGATCCTAAAAGTTTTTCGAAAAGGGTATCGAGATCTAGGTTCAAATCTGCAGTCCCAAACCTATACCTACAAGAAAAAGAGGTTTGTTTGTTGGGGGGGAGGGGTTTGCCTTGGTCAAACCCCAGTTTTGGAATTAACCTCAAATATATGTAATTGAAATTGCAGAAATGGACAAAGTAAATGCATAAGTTCACCTTGCTTGGAAGAGTCCTTGTGGCAGATTCAAATCCTTAAATCCACAAGTATGCTTCAAATGTAGAATGTAGAAAGGTAGGATGTCTTCAATCTCTTGCTAATAGATCTCCAACACCAAGTCTTGAATGGGTTCTTGAATTTGGAATAGGCTTGGAAAAAGGTCGATGGAGAGATCACCAAAAGGGCACCATGTAGCTTCAATCCTTTAATGGCCTCCAATGGATCTCCTTCATGAAAATGGATGCTTGAATGCTTGAGAATGGATGAATGCTTGCTTGAAATCTTGCTTGAATCACACTTGAAGATGTCTTGAGAATGCTTGATCACGATTAGAAGACTTAGTTCGCTTGATGATGGTTAGAGAAAATGAGAGAGAAAACTTCTCTTTTATATGGAATTAGGGCACAATCTTCCAAGGAGGCCTACAAAGGAGGATTTAATTTAGGAATCGGTGCTTCAGAACTTGAAACAGCTAACCCAAAAGTGGGAAAGAACTTTTTGCAAAGACTGACATCCGAAAACTGGAAGACCCTGAAGTTTGAACCCTGGGTCAAGGTCAAGGTTGACCCTAACCTAGGTCAAGGTCAAGGTAAACCTTGACCTAGGTCAGGGTCGAGGTCAACATAGACCCAAAAGGTTGACCCTGACCTTGAAGTCCAGAATCTCAGGTCTGTAGTCCAGAATGCAGAAATCAGGCTGGAAAGAAGTGGAAAGAGGGAAAAAATAGGGGGAAAGCCAGGTCTAGATCAGGAACCCATTCAAGGTGCTTGATATGACCCCAAACCACTTACTCGGAAGGCTAAACATGTCTACAATGGAAGTGCTTCCATTTTCCAACTATACAAAAGGTATAATTTTTCTGGCAGGAGCATGGATTAGATTTCCATGTGTCTGGCATTTATGACATGTTTGTGAAAAGTGAATTGCATCCTTTTCCATGGTAGGCCAGTAATATCCTACTCTAAGAAACTTATTTGCTAGTGAAAAGTCATTTGAATGTGATCCACATACACCTTCGTGGACTTCTTTTAACGCGTGATCTAACTCTTCGAATTCTAAACATCTAAGAAGCATACCGTCGAGACCTCATCGATATAAGTTATTAGTTATGAGGACATAACGTGATGTTATCCTAATCAGGGCTCTTTTCTCATTTCTGGATAGATTATTGGGAATGGTTTGGTAAGTGAGGTAAGCAATGATATTAGCATACTGAGGTTGGTTTGGGGTGTCCAAAGCACAAGTTATTTGGTATTTAGGGGTATCAAAGGCGGGGTAGGATCATTCTTCCACCAAGAAGTCATAGCAAAAATGATGTTCCTCCAATTGTAACATGGATGCCAATGTATCCATAGCATCTGTAGCTTTGTTCTCTATTCTGGGTATCTGCTGGAATGTGATGAAGATAAAGTACTTCTTCAAGTCATCAACTCCTTGCTTGTAGGGTGTCAAATTCTCATCTTTCATTTGATAATATTCATTGACTTGATTAATAATGAGCTAGGAGTCACCATACATGTGTAACTCTACAATCTTCCACTCCATAGAAAGTTGAAGACTTTTTACCAATGCTTCATATTCAGAAATGTTGTTTGTGCATGGAAACATCAATTTGTAAGACTTGGGTATCTTGTAGCCTTGAGGAGTTATGAATAGAACTCCTGCTCTAGAGCCTTGTTGCGTGAAAGAACCATCAAAGTACATCTTCCATGGGTACGAAGTTAAATGCATAATGGTCTCATTAGGGAATTCAATCCTTAGAGATTCATCATCTTGGAGTGGTGAATCAACTAGTTGATCTGTGAGGAGTTGTCCTTTAATAGCCCTTCAGTCTACATACTCAATGTTAAATTCACTTAGAATTAGGACCCATTTTTTCAGACATCCTGTTAATGTTGTTTTGCTTAAAAGGTACTTCAGAGGATCAATTTTAGCAATGAGCCTTACTGTATGTGAGAGCATGTAGTGTCTCAATTTCTATGATGCGAAGACAACTGCCAAGCATGCTTTCTCAATAATGTTGTAATTGAGCTCATAGGATACTAGTGTTCTATTGATGTAGTAGATAGCTCTTTCTTTCCTTGTTTCATCCTCTTGTGCAAGAAATACTCCTAGTGATGTAGCTGTAGCTGAAATATATAGGAGTAATGGCTTTCCATGAATAGGTGCCATAAGAATAGGAGGAGTAGCTAGGTACTCTTTTAATTCTCTGAAGTTGGCTTCACAGTGTTCATCCCATTTGAAGGTGACCCCTTTGTGTAGTAATTTTGTAAAGGGTTGTGCTCTATCTGCAAGTTGTGACATGAACCTCCTGATTGACTAGAGTCTCCCTTGTAATGTCCTCATTTGACTAATGTTGCGTGGAGGAGTCATCTCTAGTATATCTTTGACTTTTGCAGGATCTACTTCAATTCCCTTTGCTGAAACAATAAACCCTAGGAGCTTACCTTATTGGACCCCAAAGGCACATTTCTTTAGATTGAGCTTGAGTGTAAATTTCTCCATACGATCCAATATCTTTCTTAAATCATCAATATGAGTGCTCCTTTCTTTGGATTTAGCTAAGGTGTCATCCACGTAATCCTCCATGTTTTTATGCATCATGTCATGGAATATAGTCATCATGGCTCTTTGATATGTGGCACCAACATTCTTTAACCCAAATGGCATGACGTTCTAGCAAAAGGTTCCCCGTGCGCACATAAATGTAGTCTTCTCTTGATCCTCAGGGGCAATTTTTATTTGATTATAGCCTGAGAAACCATCCATTAATGAATACATTTGGTAGCCTATTGTGAGGTCTATGATCATATCAATATTAGGCAGGGGGAAGTCATCCTTAGGACATGCCTTGGTTAAGTCTCTGAAGTCTATACATATCCTGATAGATTTATCAGATTTAGACACTGGGACCACATTGGAGATCCATCCTGCATAAGCGATGACCCTGATGAATCCAGCTTTCAACAATTTCTCTAGCTCCACCTTTACTAGCAATGCAACATGAGGATGCATTTTTCTAAGTTTTTATTTCACAGGTTTGATCCCAAGAGCTATAGAAAAATGGTGCATGATTAAATTAGGATCTAGTCCATGAATATATGTATAAGACCATGCAAAGTTGATCTTATTTTCTTTCAGGAACTTAGTGAATTTCTTTTTTCCTCTTCTAACAAAGATTGTGCTAGGTGTACTATTTGAGGAACTTCAACTGCGCCCAAATTAACTGGTTGTGTTGGTTCTATCAAAACTAAAGACCATTCTTGAAAGTTCTCGGGGAGGATATCAAGAATCTCATCATTTGGTGCCTATGAGAGGTTTTCACCATCAGATACGTCTTTTTTTTTTACTATTTTAGGACCTGACACTGCCACAACATGGATTTCACCATCAATTCCTTTTTTATTTTTCTTTTTCAATTTTTGGCTAAGAAACTTGATATCCTCTTGTGACATGTTCATGCTTCTTGCATTGGTGGAAGAAGAATAGGGTTCACAAGCTTTTAGATAGGAAGCCAAGGTGTAATCATTGGGAAAGTCAAGGATCGGATTAGGATCTATATTAGTCCAATTAATTAGATCCAGGTTTATCAAAGATAAGGATTTGAACTTTGGGAAAGACAGCATCGCGTTAGCGTCAAAACTATTAACTAACAGGACATGTCCTGTTAAGTTAATTTCTTTGATATTTAGATCAATAAGAGTTATATCGTCATTAAAAGGGTTGTTATTAGTTATATGTGCACCAGACTCTAGTGACTCATTAGTGGAACTTTCATCATCATCTCTCCATAAAAGGAGGCTTCTTTCTTGTTTCCTCTGAAGTTCTTCTAGACTTATGAGAACACCAGTCTTTGCATCAATGATTGGGGGAAGGAACTCTTCCTCTGCTTCAGGAATATCAATATTGCTGGGAGTAGTGTTATAATATTCATGGGGCACTGATGGAGCTGCAAACATATGAATCACATCAATTTCAATGTCCTTTATAGAGACATATAGCTCATCCCACTCATAATCATGAGAGTCTGTTATTTCATTAGCAGACCTGTTTAAGAATTATGCAAAAGTTATTTGATGTACCTAATTAGCCACCTATGGATCAAAGTGTAGTAAATCAAGGACATGTGTGATTGTGACTAACTACCCCCAATTAGGATGTGAATCTTGTTGTCGGTATGTGCTCTTAGTAGCCATTGCTATCAATGGTACCTCTGGATCATTTTTTGTTGTGTCTCCTACCTCTTGAATAGGAGGTTGTGGTAACAAAGTATGTGAATATCTAGTGGTACCTCAAAGCTTGGTACATAGCACTCTCTTTGATATTCAGGATTCTCCATGCCAACATGCAATAATCTTTCATAAGGCCATGGTTCCAGTACTATCACATCTGTTTCATCACTCCCTTTGTCAGAGATCAGTCTATCTTTTGAAGCAGGTTTGTCAGATTCAACATTAAAACCTAGTCCTGTTTTGTCTCTGGTAGTCATGAACTCCATGTGTACAGGTTCAATAAGTCCTCTTCCTATGTCTCTTAGAGGTCCTTTTCCTTTGTATCCCATTTTCTTAAGGAGGTCATATCCTTTACCATACTGTTCCGGGGATATTTCCACATTTTTGACCTCAACTTCCGTCGGTTCTCCTTTGTAAAGCCAGTCCAAGTCTGTTTGTTCTTCTGTGTTATCTAAAGAAGATGTGGATACCTTTACCATGCCAGTTGAATTATGGATTTCTGGCTCCTTGGATGCTGTAGGTGTGAATATCGAGGAAGGTTTTCCATAGGATCTTGGTGACACTGGAAGTTCTGTCAGTGATGGAGTCATGTCCAGCTTGTATTCTCCCATACCTATTTCTTCAAGTTTTAAGGTTTTTCCAAAAAATTTCATCACCATGTCTTTGGTAGTCTCAAGAGAAATTTCATCCATAGCCTCTTTGTTATGTGGAATCATACTACTTACCTTAATATTGTTGCAAGTATAATTAGCATCTGCAGGAATTGTTACTTCCACCTCCTTATGTGGGAACTTGATACACTGGTGGTAAGTAGATGGAACAACTTGCATTTTGTGAATCCATGGTCTCCCCAACAAGATGTTGTAAGCCAGGGGTAGATCCAGAACCTGACAGATGACATTTCTTTCAATCGGCCCAACTCTGATGGGTAGAACATTAAGACCTTTAGAGGATCTTTCTTCCTCATTAGAAGCTTTGATAGTTATTTTTCTTCTAGAGTCAATGGTCTATTCTAAGAGACCCAGTTCATGGATTAGATTAAGGGTACAAATATTCAATCCTGCACCTCCATCTATTAATACGCATCTAACATGAGATTTATGAATAAGGACTTCAATATGGAGGGGTTGATTATGTGGATGTGTCAATTATTTATCATCCTCTTCAAAAAAGGAGAGGTAATGTAGCGCTGAGATATGATTGACCATCGCTTGGAATTTTTCTATATCAAGGTCCTTTGGTACATTTGTGACATGTAGGGCTTGTTCCAAGATTTCCCTATGCACTGTGGATATTTTAAGCAACTCAAAAATGGAAATTTTAGTAGAGGTTTGTTGCAATTGGTCCACCAAGTCATACTTTGATGTAGGAATAGTAACCATGTATTTTATTGTTGGTTTGGGGATAGTAACAATAGGAACCATGGATGTTGATGTTGGTTTTGGGGAAGAATTGGGTCCTTTGATCATGACCCGTGCTTGGCTCTGAGTTACTGCATTTGATTGGAAATAAACACCTTTTATTGTGACCATGTTAATTGATTCAATTTTAATGTCTAGCATATTGATCAAGTTATCATTATTGGAGTAAGTGTAGTTTACTTCATTGCCTTTTCCTTTAGATGCTTCCCCTTTCTCATAATTAGGGAATGGTTTGTTGAATGTTGTATGATCTTCGTTGGTAGTGTGTCCCTCTACTTTGATCTTTCCTCCTTCAATGAGGTCTTGAATAACATGTTTAAGCTTAAGGCAATTGTTAGTCTTGTGTCCTTTGTTTTTGTGAAATACACAGTAAGAATTATCATCCCACCACCTGGGTTTGACTGCTGGTTCCCATGGTTTGGAATCTAGAATTGTGAGAACTTTGTTGTCTAATAGTATCTTCAAAATAGTCTCGAGAGGCTCTCCCAAAGGAGTGAATTTTCTTTGAGGTTTTGAAGTCCACGGTCGACCCTTGTTATTATCATTATTTTCTTTGGGTATGGGGGTTTTTACCTTGGCATCTTTTCTTTCTTGCATGTTGTTAGTTAGATTTAACACCTCAGGTTTAGGACCAACATTAGATGTGTCTACTATGCCATTGTTGACAACATTTTTGTTTTTCTTCCACCATTTAGGTTTGGATTTGGAGTTGTTAGATTTGTTTTCACTTTGAAGAGTGATCTCCCCCATTTTTACTATAACTTCTTTGATACAGAGGGCGTTCTTGATCATCCTATTGAAGCTAGGGGAGTCTTGTATTTGTAATGCGTAGTTCAATTCTGGTACCAAGTTATTAACAAAGACTTCCATTTTCTCAAATTCGGGAATAGCTCTTGAATACTGTGCAAAGATTTTTATCCATCTTTGTAGAAAGTGGGTAAAGGATTTGCCAGTCTTTTGTTTAGTGTTGCACAGATCCATCATAGTCATGTCATGCTAGATATTATAAGAGTAATGTTGGATAAACTGTTGTATTAACTCCTCAAAAGTTTTGAACTTGGGTGTAAGTTTTGAGAACTATTCCATGACGTTGCCTCCTAGACTTCCAGGAAAAAGTTGTATGAGGTAAGTAGGTTCATGCATGTACTCTATGCTAAGAGCACAAAATTCTCGAACATGGTCATGTAGATCGGTCTCTCTCGTATACTTGTCATATTTTGGCCTTGCCACGTTGTGAGGGAATGGAACCATAGTGATACTCTTGTCAAAAGGAAATGGACAAATGGAGTCCACAGAGTACTTCATTTTGGGTTTAGCCTTCTCTTGCTTGAGAGTCTCAAGTTCTGTTTGCATTAAGGTAAGTTGTTTGGTGAGAATAGAAATAGGAGTTGGTACCTCTTTTTCTTTTAGTCATTCTACATCATAATCCTTGGGTAATTTTACACTAGTGGATGCTAAATGGAGGAAGTATTTCTCTTTATCCTCATCAATTATCTTTTCCAGTATCTTGTGTAACCTCTTGCTCTATTTGAGTTTATCGTACTCTTCTTCAGTGATGTCTTCCTCACTACCCGATTCAAATAGAGGACGTTTAAATGTGGGTTCTTCTTCTTCATCTATATCTTCATGCTTTTGGTTTTTTCTATTATCATATTCGTCAAAAGCCTCACTCCATCCACGAGTGGACCTGTCAATTTCTGGAGAGTCTAGATTAAGTAGGGAACCGTGAGATGTTTCTCCTTGGAAGTGTGGTGATTTAGGGGGTATTTTCGATCCTTTAGATGTGTACTTGTTGCATCTAGTGTTAACCATGTATCTGCATCTCAACTTCGTCAAAGTTTCCCAATAATGTCAGGTAGTATCCCAAATTGTTCAAGTGAGTGTGTCTAGGTGGAAGTATCATTTGTATTTTAGTGGAAGGAAATGATTCCAGCGTCAAAGGGTTAGAATGCCCTAATAGTGAGCTGGGAATCAAGTTGTTGTAAGAAGTGGATAGACCACACATATTGAGATGGATTGTGAGAAACTGACAGGACATGCAAGGTAGATGTCTGAAAAAGTGTTTTGACACAGCAATAGGGAGACCAGAAAAGACAACAGGGACATACTAAAGAGCCAAAAGGGGACCCATATCAACTGAGTTTTCCTAAGAAAAAACTATGCAAGTGCCCACTATCCCAGATGCGACACTCTAAATGTGAGGTTTTGCTTAACTAGATGGGACCCTAAGTATCCTGGATGTGACATTTCTTCCTAAAAGTGATGCAGGATTTACCAGATGTGAGCCAGGATTGACCAAAAATGATTGTTTGTTGTTCTACCAATTTGGCATCTGGTTTGTCTTGAAGTTCGTACAAATTTATCTGATAATAGGTTTTTTTTGCATCTTTCCAGTGAGTGAAAAATATGGTATGTAGCCAAAGGATTGAAATTTCTTGCTTGTTTGAAGGATTTAACTTTTTAGTGAGATTTCAAGCACATCAAGCACTGTTGCATTGTTAGAGGTGAACAAACACATCATGACTCCCTAGTTTCCAAGTAGAGGATGAAAATCTTTGCTCGTAGACTCAGGTACACACTCAAATGCTAATAAGAATACAACCATCACTAAGCACACAATGGCTCTTGATATGATGTTGTATTATCCGACTCCAAATGCAAGTGAGGGCACGAAATGATGAGTATCTTGGGGCAATTACTATTTGCCTTGCACAAAGATTATCACCCTTTTGGGGATGAATCAGGTAGTTTGACTACAAATTGTTGTTAATGATGGAGCAATCTATTCAAAACCGTCTCCCATAGAATTGCACAAGGCAAAATTGAGGCGTATATCCCTATGAGTACTTGAATGTGTGTAGTCTCTCAAGCAAGATTCAAGCGGCTCTGCTCTTCACATACCCAAGCATGTTCAAGGAATGATGTCTAAATTCCAAGAACAAAACCGATTCTATCTTCTGAGGCTTTGGCCTACGAGGAAGCAAATATTTATAGTGAGTTGGAAGGGTTGGCATAAAACCTATCCTCACTTGGGTCATTCCCGGGATATTTTTTCCTCAACCGATAGGCCCTCTAATGTTTAATAAGCATACAAAGGATTGGTGAGATTAGGATTTCTAGATTTCTGATTCTTCGAAAGAAGAAGAGCATACTCTCCTAGTCCATGTCATTTTCTCCCAAAACACTTCAATCACTTGTTCATTCCCTCAAATGACTTCACTCACAACTCAATCCCCCATATCGAGTTTTGATTCCCCCACTTGGAAGGAAGAGAAAATCCTCTAGTGAGACTAAAAAGCAAGTTTAAGTTTGATTTAGATATTCCCAAGTTAATGAAAATACAAGTACTTGAAAACAAAGTTTGTTTTTTCTTTGACCGCAATTTTTAGTGCTTTGCTTGTTCAATTACAAATCCCAAATTAGACAATGAAGTTCATTTATCCCACAAAAGTTAGGTGACTTGTGTTGTTAAATTACTTTGCCAAAGAAAATTATAATGTGAAATTTGTTCAATTAATCCCATAAAGTTTAGTGATTTTCCTTATTCAATTACTTTGCCAAAATGAATTAAATGATGAGTTTGCTTTGTTCATTTACCCAAATTCCTCTCAAATCTTAAATCAACTTCTGAGTTTTTGATTTTCCTTGAAGAAAAATAGCATAATCCCCTGATTGGTTTATTAAGTGATTAGAAAATGTCTTTAGTTTGAAAGCGTAACAAAATAGAAGTCAAGACAGGGGATTGGCCACCTGCAAACCCACAAGTTAATAGTTATTTTTTTATTCTTAGTCTCCGACAGTGATATATAAACAAGAATTAAGTTGTTTAAAGGACAACGATAGAAAACATCCAAAGATTAATGGTTAGACTTCTCAAATTGCAATTTCAAAAACTAGATGCGATCCTCGATTCCCTGAATATGATCCTAGTTCCCAAATGTGATCAAATACACCATAATCAATACTATGCATACCAGATGTGAGCCTTTACTAAAAATGATGCAGGGTATCTAGGGTGTGATCTAGGATTCAACGATGCAATCCTTTGTCTTAGATGCGAGCCTTGGCGACCAAAAATGACTCTATTCCTGAAACCTGGGAAGACAAATTTGTAGAAAATGAATGCAAAGTGAGGTAAAATTCAAGATTTTGTGCATGTTCATTTTAAGCCTGAAAAAGAAATGTTGACTTTTGACTTTTGACTTTTGACTTTTGTTGACTTTGAATTTTGTTGACTTTTGGCTTTTGTTGACTTTGACTTTTGTTGACTTTGAAACCCAAAACCAAGTGTGAAATGATGTGAGTACATACACCATTCTTTTTAAACACCAAAAGTGAAATGGAAAATTTTTTAATTAGAAGACTATGTGCTTTCCCACCAAACTAGATGGCTAACCCTGTAGACCTATAAAAAAAATAAAAATAGTTAGTAAGAGTGCATTATTGTAGGTTTATAAAGCCTTCCCCCCATGATCTTACAAATAATGGTCCCAGTGATATAGGTCATATTTCAACAACTGGGTAATAGAGAGAAAGTAGAAAGAAGATAGAAGGAATATAGTTTTCCTGTTTGTGTATCAATGATATTCGTGGAAGTGTAATAGAGAGAAAGTAGAAAGAAGATAGAAGGAATATATTTTTCTTTCCTTTTTCAACCTGCAAAATAAAATAAGAGCTTGCAAAACATACTCAAACAACAAAAACACATTAGCTTAGAGGGTTAGTTTGCAAGCAAAACAATGAAAAGGAACCCGTGGGTTCGAACCCCACGGTGGGCACTAGAAATATGTGTTATTTTGTGTACCTGTTAGCTGCAACACAACACTTCAATAAGTCATTGTATTAGTTAAAAACAAAGGGTTAGCAAGCATATCAATCACTAAAATCAACCTATTGATTCCTATCTACGAGGAGTGTGAAAAATGCAATAATAGCCCTCAGATTATGCATTTATTAGTGACATAGACAACCTAGAATGAAAGATTCAAATGAAACTAATCTTATATGCTCAAGAAGTATGCTTTCTAAGCTCTAAAAATGGAGATTATAACAATGCAAAATGAGAAAGATAATATGCAATATGAATCTCTAATAATATGAACAACATAAGAATGTTTTCAACAATAAAAAATCAAGGGCCTTCAACAATCCAAAAATTAAAGGCTTTCAACAATCAAAAATCAAGGGCTTTCCACAATAAAAAATCAAGGGCCTATTGAGCTTAAAACTCATTCTATTTATAGAAGAAATTAGGAGTGATTTGAACTTAAAACTCATTTGATTTGATTTGATTTGATTTGATTTGATTCAATTTGATTTGATTTGGTTTGATTTGTTTTGAATTGATTTGATTTTATTTGATTTGAATTTAAATTAGAGGGAGTCAAGCTTGAGAAAGTTGACTTTCTCAAGTGGGTTGAGTTCCTAATCATAAAATTAGGAATGTGACAACATTAGGAAGTGGGTTAGGATATGATAAAGATTAGGATTAGGCTTAGCATGGGGGGAATAGGTTGGGATGGGTTTGAACCCAGGGTTAAGGTGGTTGAGGTAGGTTAGGTTAGGGGTTAAAGAGAATATTAATGAAATGAATTATATTTAATATATTCATCCAAAAATAGGGAAATTAACTATTTAAGCCTTTGATTGCTTTAGATAATTAATTATGACTATAGCCAATTAATTAGATTAATTTAGGCTAGAGGATAGGTTTTTTGCAAGTGATGAGGTATAATAGGGATTTAATTTAATTCCTTTTAATGAATTACCATAGCCATGTTTGATTTTGAATTGATTTGAATTGAATTGATTGGATTTTGATTGGCTAAGGTGATTAATAAAATTTAGTGATTAGATCACTTAGGAGATTAAATCTGATTTGAAAGAACTATGCCAGCTGAATGAAGAGTTGTCTTGACATAATTGGGGGTATGATCACACTTAGAGAAAATAGGGTCTATAGTCAGAGAAGACCAAATTAGGGTGGTTACACTTTGTAGACCATTATTCCTCCATTCTCCTCATCATGCTTTCCTGCACCAACAGACTATTTGCACACCTTTTTTGCCACATGAAGTCCAGTAAACAACCTTAAATGAAGTTTATATGATGGATTTGACAACACAACTTGAATTCATCCCTGGAAGAACCTAAACATAAGCAAAATTTTAACCAAATCACAACATGAACCTATGCTCACATTACTTCAGACTCACTAGAAATATTTTTCCTGGGACTATAGTGATATGAAGTGCTTAGATCCAAAGCTATGTACTCATAGAATTTATAATAGTAAGGACTTAAAACTAGTTAGGAAACCTTAAAGGAGGATTAATCCTTCTCTTAGAGATATTATCAAAGGTGAAATAAAAAAATTGTTGAGTGTTGGATTTATTTATCTAATATCTGAAAGTCAATGGGTGTCACCAATGTTAGTAATAACTGAGAGGGGGGGTGAATCAGTGGCCTCAAAATTTAATCCTTAAATTAACCCTTCAAAAATTATAACCACAAATTATTTCTCAAGTTATCTTCTGTCCTACAAGATGAATGCCTTGAATAACTTATATCAATTTACTACTTGTCGGATTTTTCTGTTAAACCTTCTTCTTTATGTTTACCGATAAGCAGTCATCTATTTATTGAAATACAGTAAATATGCAGAGTATACCAATATATCCAGAATGAATTATGTAAGATACAAAATATTAAAGAAATTAATCATACACACATAACACATGGATTTTAACGTGGAAACCCTGTTAAGGGAAAAAACCACTGGGACCGGCACCCCAAATTTTCACTCTTCTAAAGTGAGCCCTGTTAAGAGCCAACCCTGTTAAAGCTTACAAACACACTATTAGGTGTGACCTTGTTAGAGTATTTTATACATAGAGGTTGTCACTTAGTATCGGGCATCTAATGTTGCCATCCTTGAATCAACCTCTTTCTTAGACTGCCAATAGGCATCGGGCATATCCAATGCTACTTTCATGAATCAACTTTTTTGGCACTCCTTGAGATGTACCTCAATATATAGAATAATGTTAACAGTTAAGAGACTTGATGCTTCAATGGTTAAACTGAAACATTATGACCTATTCATATTGCAACTTTAAATTGCAGATTTTCAGATCTATTTAAGTACATTACCTCTTTGACCAGTGTATCAATTCAATCCTTGTGCTCCACACTTTTTGTTTTGTGATGTTGTGCTCATTGTTCGTCAGTTGTCTGCAAAATTCCTTAGCTCTCCTTCAGCTTGTTTGATTAGCACTGCCTAAATTTGTTCTTCATCAGTTTCTCTTTAGCATCCTCTTACTATTCACTCCCCTTAATCCCCCCCTTTTTTTAAATGAATTAAGCCCATCTCTTATATAGACATAATATTCATTGTTTCTTGGTTCTTGATTCTTGGTGTGATAAACAATCCATCCAATTTGATTTAAAGCATAACTCCTGATTTGTCTCACAGATATCATCTTGCCTACTGTACAAATCATCTTTAAATAAATTACTTATCTCTAACTTTATCTGGATGAATAAAACAATGATAAGTATCTGTTAGCTCTATCTTTAGCTTCTTGCCAACTAGGCATTTTGTCATTTTTTGAATTCTCTATTCTATCAGTCAATACTTCAGTTAGTTATCGGTGATAACTGACTGTTCTATCAGTGTGACTTCAGTTGTCACCGGGATCTCCGTCCTTGTATTTTCTGTCGGGCAACACTGAAATTCTGTCTGTCAAGTTACTCTTTGTTTTGCTCATTAGGAAACACTATAACTATGCTCATCGATAATTCTGTGTATTTCTTTGTCGGGTAACATTGTGACTTTGTTCTTTTACTCTGACCATCGGGTGCACTCCATCGGTGTATTTAGTCACTTAGTGAATACTAGACTTGTATGCATTACTGATTAGCATATCCTTGATTCATGAGTTCTTTGAAGTCTTTGGCAGTATCTCCATGACCATACAGAGTATATTAAGTTGACATCAATGAAAATACAATTCATTAACTGAATTAATGCCTTGCATGACCATCAACTTAACATCTTCAAACACTTAATCAGTTACATGTCATTAATCTCTCCCTTTAGCATTGATGGAAACATACTATATTATCATAGTATACTATTTCTAATACAATATGAAATATACAGTTTCATCAAGCTTTCCTAATGTAACTATTACAAATGTCTGGTTTTCGGTAAGCTCAAGTAGCTTTAATTTGATTCTTGTAGGCTTTCTATTTGTCTTCAATTCCTTCACTGGATGGATGTAGAATCTTTCTTTCTCTAATTTGATGTGTTCTCCTTCTGTTTCAAACTCTCTCCCTTTGACTGTTCTCCTTTATTTTGATTTTTTCTATTTCACTTATCAGCAACTCTCCCTATATATAATATTTCCATACAGTCTTTCTCCCTAAGGATATAATCTCTCCATGTTGGAGTAATGTGATAATGGATAATCTCTCTCTCTTTATAGAAGGATGTGATAATATGGATAATCTCTCTCCCTTTGACATCAATGCCAAACAAATATCTCACAAATATTTGACATTAATGTCAAGCAAACTTTTTCTCTCCATCCATTATATATTCCTTGAATTTCCCTTATCCATCAGCAATACAACAATATTCTCTGGTGCTTGGTGATGATATATACCTATTTGTATTTAGATGTATCTTTGAAGTTCATCTCTTTGCTTACATCAATCATGAATGATATTCTGATAATATGTAGGCTGATGCAGCCTTCTAGTCAGCTTACTGACCAGTAGACAAGGGTCTGACCCCTAGTCTCTTTCTCAAGTACTCAAATGCATCCTTGGGCAGTGGCTTGGTGAAGATATCAGCTAATTGTTCTTTTGATTGCACATACTCAAGTGTCACCTCCTTTTCTTGAATGTGTTCTCTTAAATAATGATGCTTGATTACAATATGTTTAGTCTTAGCATGCATGACTAGATTCTTAGAAATGTTTATTGCACTGGTGTTATCACAATAGATAATTACTGGTTCTATGATCTTCATATGCATACCTTCCAGTAATTGTTTGATCCATGAGCAATTTGCAGCAGAAAAAACATACTCTGCTTTTGCAGTAGACTGAGAGATGCATCCTTACTTTTTGCTAATCCATGTGACAAGTTTGTCACCCATAAAGAATGCTCCTCCAGTTGTGCTCTTTTGGTCATCAAGATTTCCATCCCAATCAGCGTTGGTAAACACCTTAAGTTCAAATTTGCCTTCTCTTCTATACCATAAGCCATATTCCTTGGTATTCTTCAGATATCTTAAAATTCTTTTCACAATAGTCATATGTGATTCCCTGGGGTTAGCAGAAAATCTAGCAACAATTCCTACTGCATGTGCAATATCTGGTCTAATGTGTACAACATACAAAAGTTTTCGAATCATTGATCTGTACAAAATCTAATTTACCTCTGATGTCTTGTCCTCCTTTGTAAACTTACATCTAATAGCTATCGGTGTTCCAACTGGTTTGAAATCTTCCATCTTGAATATTTTTAGGACCTCTTTAATGTATTTGGACTGTGTAATTAAAATACCTTCACATTGTTGCATGATCTATAGACCAAGAAAGAACTTGATCTCTCCAAACATAGACATCTCAATTTCTTTTCTCATCTCATTTGTAAATAATTTTCATAGCATATCATTGCCTCCAAATATGATGTCATCAACAAATATCTCAGCAATCAAAGTGTTAGCATCAGTATCTTCCTTCAAGTAAAGATTACTATTTTCACCAGTTCTTATAAATCCAATACTTATAAGATAGGAATGAAGTCTTTCATACCAGGCTCAGGGTTCTTTTTTCAATCCATACAGGGCTTTGTGAAGTCTACATACCATGTCCCTCTTATCTAGATTAACAAACCCTTCTGGTTGTTTAATGTATCCCTCTTCTTCAAGTATTCCATTTAGGAATGCAAACTTGACATCCACTTGATATACCTTGAATCCTTTATATGCAGCATAAGAAAGTAATATTCTTACTCCTTCTAGCCTAGAAATGGGTGCAAAGGTCTCTCCATAGTCAATCCCTTCTTCTTGAGCATACCCCTTACATACTAGTCTTGCTTTATTCCTTGTGACTTCTCCATTCTCATTTAGCTTATTCCTGAATATCCATTTTGTACCTATGACATTTTTGTCATCTAGCCTTGGTACAAGTGTCCATGTATTTTTTTTCTCTATCTGTTCAATCTCCTCATTCATAGCACTAATCCATTCATCAATATCTAGTTCAACATTGATAGATTTGGGGTCATAATCACAAATAAGACATCTTGTATTTAGAGACTTGCTTCTAGTTCTCATACCAACCATTTTATGTCCTATAATATGGTCCTGTGGTGGTTCTTTCTGACATATCTTACAAGTACAGGTATAGCTTTTTGTCTATCAGCTTGATCATCATTTTGTTCTTCATTCTATTCTTCATCAATTTGTGCATCATCTTGAGAAATATTCTGATTGTCGGTATTTGGAGCCTGATGCTCGGGTGCAATGATAATTTGATCGGGAGCTCTACATTGTTGATAGGGTAGAGTGTTAGGTTCATCATTGTAAGTGAACTTATTGTAGTCCTCTGGTTCTTTAGTGCTTTCCTATTCATTCTTCTCTGCAAATTCATCTATCTTTACATTTGCACTTTCAATAATTTTGTTTGAGGCTTTGTTTAGACATTTATAAGCCTTGCTCTTGGTAGAATACCCTAGAAAAATTCCTTCATCACTCTTGGAGTCAAGTTTTCCATTTCTATAATCTTATAAGATATAACATTGACTGCCAAAATTTTTGAAATAACTTACATTGGGTGTGTATCCATACCATAGCTCATAAGGTGTCTTTCTTCAATTGTACTTTATTCAATGTGTAAACATCAGTACTAACAGCTTCCCTCCAGAATATTTGTGTGATTCCTTTCTCTATTATCAGTGTTTTTGCACAATCAACTATGGATATGTTCCTTCTTTTAGCAATTCCATTCTGTTGTGGTGTCCTTGGTGCAGAGACCTGTCTTTTGATTCCATGCTCATTATAAAAGTTAGTGAATTCATCTGAGATAAATTCCCCTCATCTATCTGACCTTAAGCATTTTATCTCCTTACAACTTTGCTTCTCAACCATTGCTTTGTACCATTTAAACATCTTAAATGCTTCTGATTTATCTTTTAGAAACATGACTGTCATCATTCTAGAGTAATCATCAACAAAGAGAATAAAATATATATCTCCATAATAACTCTTTGTCCTCATAGGTCCACATAAATTAGTATGGACTAATTCTAGAATTGCATTAGATGTATGGGTTTTGCTTTTAAAACTAGACTTTGTCATTTTACCTTTTTGATAATTCTTACACATGATATTGTCAGGCTTGGTCATCGTCGGTAAGCCTCTAAAATTTCTCTTTTTGCTAATCTTTATCATGTTGTCAAAGTTCACATGACACAATATTTTGTGCCATAACCATATGTCTTATTTTGTAGCAATCAAACAAATGGATTCAGTATCAGTCATATAGAATAGGTTACCTTTTGTCTGCTTACCGGTCCTAATCAAATTTCTAGATTTATTGAAGATTTTTGCCTTCTTATTTCAAATTCTACTTTGTGACCTGAATTATTCAATTGAGAAACACTCAATAGATTATAATTCAATCCATTTACCCAATAAGAATTCTCACATTTTATCTAGTTATTCAACATTATTGTTCCTCTACCTTCAATTGGACAAGGTGTGTCATTACCCATTCTTACTGAACCACCTTTATAGTATTCAAAAGTTTCAAACTTTTTCTTATCACCAGTCATATGGTGAGTGCAGCCACTATCTATGATCCAAACATCATTTTTTCTAATTTTAGATATGATAGTTGTTTCTACATACCTTTCTTCATCATCATCTAAATCATCCTGTACAGCCACAAACACCATCTCGATGTCATCATCAGATTCGGTGTCAGTGTCATCATCCTTGCATTTTTCTAGGTAACTGGCCTTCTTTCCTTTGTCCTTATAGTCTCAGGTATATCTTCGTTCTGATTGTCGGTAGCTTCTATAATCACCTCTGTCAGACTTATTTTCAAATGATCTATCATTATTTCTATCATCTTTTCTTCTGTTAGTACATCTTGCAGCAAAGTTTCCAATCTCTTTGCAATTAAAACAAACAAGTGGTAATTTACCTTTGCCTCTCTGCATTCTTCTGGCCATAAGTGCTTCAATTTCATCAAAATTGTCTTCTTCACTTTCACTATCACTATCATTTCTCATAGTGTTTTTATGACTTGATTTACTTGTTCTCATAGAAGTTTTGAATGTAGACTCTATGTTTGGTAAGACACTATTATCAAAGTTATTCATCTCAAATGAAATCAGTCTTCCAATTAAACTATCTAGAGTAACATTTCTATTTGCTACTACTCTCATTTCTTGAATGGTAGATACTCTAATAGCATAAGTAGGTAGTAAGGTTCTTAGAATTTTACTTACCACTATATCTTCTTCTAGTACACCTCCAACTCCTCGGATAGCATTTACTACCTCTTTGTTTCTTGTGCTATACTGAGTGATTTTTTCACCTTCTTTCATTTTGAGATCATCAAACTTTCCTCCAAGGCTTTCTGCCTTAGCTCTCAAAACACTTTTTTCAGCACCATGTACAAACTTCAATTTGTCCCACATCTGCTTTGCAGTTTTGCATTCTTTGACATCTTCAAATTCAGCATCGGAGAGTGAGGAAGCAAGCTCTATCATCATGACATTATGTTCATGCTTCTATCTCATTTTTTCAACTGTTGGCGCTCCTGTGGGCAACACATATTCAGTTTCTAGGAATTGAGTAACATCTTTACCAATAGCTGATAAGTGGAGTCTTATCCTTCTCTACCATGAAGCAAAATTATCTTTGTTCAACTTGGGCACATCTCGTCTGTTCATCTTGTGATCTTTGGATTAGGTCTTGAAACCTTCATTCTAAGCACACAAGCTCTAATACCAATTGTTAGTAATAACTGAGAGGGGGGGTGAATCAGTGGCCTCAAAATTTAATCCTTAAATCAATCCTTCAAAACTTATAACCACAAATTATTTCTCAAGTTATCTTCTTTCCTACAAGATGAATGCCTTGAATAACTTATATCAATTTACTACTTGTCGGATTGCTCTATTAAACCTTCTTCTTTATGTTTACCGATAAGCAGTCATCTATTTACTGAAATACAATAAATATGTAGAGTATACCGATATATCCAGAATGAATTATGTAAGATACAAAATAGTAAAGAAATGAATCATACACACAACACATAGATTTTAACGTGGAAACCCTGTTAAGGGAAAAAACCACTGGGACCGGTACCCCAAATTTTCACTCTTCTGATGTGAGCCCTGTTAAGAGCCAACCCTGTTAAAGGTTACAAACACACTGTTAGGTGTGACCTTGTTAGAGGATTTTATACATAGAGGTTTTCACTTAGTATCGGACATCTAATGCTGCCATCCTTGTATCAGCCTCTTTCTTAGACTGCCAATAGGCATCAGGCATATCCAATGCTACTTTCATGAATCAACCTTTTTGGCACTCCTTGAGATGTACTTCAATATATAGAAGACTGTTAAGTCCTGCTCGGTTAAGAGACTTGATGCTTCAATGGTTAAACTGAAACATTATGACCTATTCATATTGCAACTTTAAATTGTAGATTTTCAGATCCATTTAAGTAAATTACCTCTCTGACCAATGTATCAATTCAATCCTTGTGGTCCACACTTTCTGCTCTATGATTTTGTGCTCACTGTTTATCGGTTGTCTGTAGAATTCCTTAGCTCTCCTTCAACTTGTTTGATCAGCACTGCCTGAAGTTGTTCTTCATCAGTTTCTCTTTAGCATCCTCTTACTATTCACTCCCCTTAATCCCCTTTTTTTTAAATGAATTAAGCTCGTCTCTTATATAGACATAATATTCATTGTTTCTTGGTTCTTGGTGTGATAAACAATCTAGCCAATTTGATTTAAAGCATAACTCCTTATTTGTCTCGCAAATATCTTCCTTCCAACTGTACAAATCAGCTTTAAATCAATTACTTATCTCCAACTTTATCTGGATGAATAAAACAATGATAAGTATCCATTAACTCTATCTTTAGCTTCTTGATAGCTATGCATTTTGTCATTTTCTGAATTATAGGTTCTGTCAATCAATACTTTAGTTAGTCATCGGTGATAACTGACTATTCCGTTGGTGTGACTTTAGTTGTCATCGGGATCTTTGTCCTTGTCTTTTCCGTTGGGCAACACTGAAATTATGTCCATCAGGTTACTCTTTGTTTTGATCATTGGGAAGCACTGTAACTATGCTCATCGGTAATTTTGTGTATTTCTTTATCGGGTAACACTATGACTTTGTTCTTTTACTCTGACCATCGGGTGCACTCTGTCAGTGTATTTAGTCACTTAGTGAATACTAGACTTGTATGCATTACTGATTAGCATATCCTTGATTCATGAGTTCTTTGAAGTCTTTGGCAGTATCTCCATGACCATACATATTATATTAAGTTGACATTAATGAAAATACAATTCATTAACTGATTTAATGCCTTGCTTGATCATCAACTTAATATCTTCAAACATTTAATTAGTTACATGTCATCAACCAATTTTTATAGTTCCTAAGAAAGGGGGAAATGGAGGTTATGTGTAGATTATAGAGAACTCAATGCTGCAACTAAGAAAGGTCAATTTCCTCTTCCCTTTTATTTATCAATTCCTAGATAACTTGGTAGGTAAGAAATATTTTTCATTTTTGGATGGGTTTAGTAGCTATAACCAGATTAAGATTTCTCCAGAGGATCAGGATAAGACAACATTCACATGCCCCTAGGGAAATTTTTCGTATTTTATTTTACCTTTTAGTCTCTGCAAAGCTCCAACAATATTTTAGAGGGATGTCATAAGCATCTTTTATAATATTTGCTCTAATTATATGGAGATTTACATGGACGACTTCACAACTTATGGCTCAACGTTTTAGGAGGCACACACTAACTTAGAAAAATTCTTGCAGAAATTTTAGGAATATAACTTGTCTCTCAATAGTGAAAAGTGCTACATGATGATGGATGAAGGTGTGGTGTTGGGCCATTATATCTCAGTAACAAGAATTCAGATAGATCCATCAAAAATTGAGGTAATCTCCAAAATTCATGTTCCTGCAAAACATAAGGAAGTTAGGATTTTCTTAGGACATGTTGGTTATTACAAGAGATTAATTAAAGATTTTAGCTAAATTGAAGCACCACTATACAATCTTTTAAAGAAGGAATCTAAATTTGAATGGACGACAAACTGTGATAAAGCATTTTCAAGCCTTAAAATAGTTCTAACACAAGTTCCTATGTTAAGAGGACCTAACTAGTCATTTCCATTCCATATTCATACAAATGCCTCAGACTATGTTGTAGGAGCAGTCTTAGGCTAGAAGCAAGGATAAATTGAACATGTCATTTATTATGTTAGCAAGAATCTACACGGAGTTGAGTTAAACTACTCTGTCACTGAAAAAGAAATGCTAGCAGTAATATATTCCCTCAACAAATTCAGGGATTACATCACAAGGTATGAAATTTTCATCCACACAGATCATGCAACCATCAAATATCCCATGAAAAAACCTTCAATTATAGGGAGGTTATCATTTGGGTTGCTACTAATGCAAGAATTTGACATCACCATTATTAATAAACCTAAGAAGGCCAATGTGGTGGTTGACTTCCTATCCCATCTGCAAGAACTAGATGATTCTGAAGCCATTGACAATACATTTCCAAATGAGAATTTGTTTTCCTTATCTACTCATAATCCTTGTTATGCAAATATCATAAATTATTTATTTGTTGGAAATAATCCTCACTTTTCACCAAAGGAACAAAGGCTACTTGTAGAAAAAACTTCAATTTCTCATGGATAGCAGAATGCATGTTCTACAATAGACCAGGCCAGGTAATGATAAGGTGTGTAAAAGAAGATGAGACATATGATATCCTACATGTTTTCCATGATGAACCATGTGGTGGCCATTTTGCAGCTAAACGAACAACCATGAAGATTTTCAATACAAGATATTATAGGCCAATATTACACAAAGATGCAGCAAAATACACAAAGAAATGTGATAGGTGCTAGAGAATTGGAAGACCAAACAAGCCTAATGTGATGTATTTATTTCACAAGGTGGTGGTGACTCCATTTAACAAATGCAAACTAGATTTTGTAGGACCCATTGAGCCATCCTCAAATGGGAAGTCATATATTCTAGTATGCACAGACTATGTTACAAAATGGGTTGAAGCTAGACCTATGAAGTAGGAAAGAGACAATAAGGTTTTTGAATTCATCTATTAAGAGATCTTTATCAGGTATGGAGTACCAAGGTAAATAGTTACTAACCAGGGCACACATGTTCACCTCTGCATTAATTACAACCTTGGGCAATGAATACAATATCAGGTACCAAAAATCTTCACCTTATCTCCACAAATAATGTATTGAAAGTATAGTATCCTTGTTAGGAGATTTATCCATGTTAGGAGTTGATTATTACATATAGTACATAGTCCCTGTTAAAGGAAAAATCCTGTTAGGAGTCAAGAAAAACAAGAGGCTCATTGCCCAGGCACATTGCCCAAATGTTAAGGTTAAATCCACCTTATGGATTCACTGTCTGAAATATAGTTATAGGAGTAAAAATAACTAGTGAACTGACTAATAACAACTTTATTTGCTTAAACAGTTCCAATAAATTTCATCACAATCGCTACCTCTTCTCTAAATCCAATAGACTACACAATTACAAGCTCTCAACTTCCACATTCCACATCCATACTACCTCACCAAGACACAACTCTCTTTTATACAAGTTTATAATAAATAATTAGGTCAGCTTGTTAAGACTTCCCCAATGCACAAAAAATTATATAGACCCTTGCTAAGATACACAAAAAACCTTACACAAGTAAACATCATTTAAAAGTCATCGATTATACTCTAATATTTGTAATCCATGCTCGCCATCATCTGAACACGTTTCATCATTGTAGTTGGCCACAAATATATCTTCGCAAGATCACACACTTCATATGACATCACAAAGAACACAGTGACCCAAAAATTACAATTAACATTCTCTAACATGTCTTATACCATGCCTTAAGCTCACAAATCATAACTAGTGCTTGCATCCAAGTTATCTCCAAAACTCAAAGACCAACTCTGTCACAATTCTCTATTACTATTATGTAACCAATCTTGACCAAAATAACTATAACTTATGCAAATAGTAAGATTAATCCAATTGACCTTAGATATAAGATTACTTCTCATCCCTATATATATTTCCATGCTCGCATGCTCTCAAAGCCCAAATAGTGTCCATACATCAGTCTTCCCTATACCAGTGATAACTAGTCTGTCTGAAACTTCAATTGAAATATATGTTGACATCAATGACAAAACATGAATTTCAACACCTCTAATAGAACCAATTCCAATAATAAAAATCACTTTACCATAGGCCAATTTAAATAGTGTGAATCTTGTTGTGGTTTTCCATGTCATTCTATATGTCGAGATTGCTTCATGTAGTCTAGTTGCCCAGTCATTTTTGTGAAGTCCAACTCTTGTTGTTAGAATTGACTCAATTTCTTGATTTGTGACTTTGACCTGGCCATTAACTTGAAAGCTTTACAATATATGATATTTAATACAGTAGCCATACCACATAAATCATCTCACTGAACTAACCAGGAACATTGTCTCCAACAATAGGAATATATTGACATTAATGACAAAATATTAATTCCAGCACATATATGCACAATCTGAACAACATCTCAACAACTTCCCCCTATTTATGGGTAAAAGTACAAATTTGTGTCACACTAGAGGAAATGTTTCCTAGTTCTGGCCGAAATAGTTTCAGCACGAACAATTTCGATGGGAATGTTTTTTTGTACATACGTGGCGCTATGTGGCATCAATATGGAAAATGTGTTCCGGCTGAAACGGTTTGACCGGAACCCTTAAAAACCATATATATGCCAAAATTTTCCCAGAGCGGCTCATTTGTACTTGGCATCTTCTGAGATTTGCGGAGTCAGTTTGGTGATCTTCAACCAAAAATAGGTAGGTTTTTTTTATGTTTTTAAGTTTTTTTTGTTAAATTAATGTAGTTGTTGTATTATTTAATATTTTTTTGTTTTAATTTTGTTATTTTTAATTTTATAAAATAAAAAATATGGTTTTATGTAGATTTAGTTTTTTTCCAATTAAGATAATATGTTAGTTAGTTAGTTAGTTAATTTAGTTTTATTATATATATTTCAAAACATTAAGAAAATATTACAAAACATTAGAAAAATGTTACAAAACATATTAAACATAACATTGTAAACATTAAATAAATATTAAGAAAATGTTACATTAAAATCATACATTAAACTAGGCTAGTTGTAAACATAGGCTAGTTTTAACTCAAAGCGTCTACAAAATTGAACACTTTAACCATATTGAACCCTAACATGACCAACATGAAAATGAAACATGAATCAACATAAAACTTAACACTAAATCATTTTTCTTTCGAACATATGTATTTGTATTTTATTTTTTCTATTTTATCTATCATGACATGGCATTAGCTAGAAACTAACATGAAACTGGAACATGAACCAACATAAACCCTAACACGAAACAAACATGAATCCTAACCATGTAAAACTAATTTAAAAGTAGATCCCTAAACCTAATTGAGAAATAAAACCTAACATGAAACCAACATGAACCCTAACCTAAAATTGGAACATGAACCAACATAAATCCTA
Source organism: Thuja plicata (assembly GCA_018584345.1). Lineage (NCBI taxonomy): Eukaryota > Viridiplantae > Streptophyta > Pinopsida > Cupressales > Cupressaceae > Thuja > Thuja plicata. Next base: position 639,208 of record MU227396.1, on the reverse strand, counting down.
ATGTGCTAGAAACCAACATAAACCCTAACATGAAACCAACATGAAACTGGAACATGAACTAACATAAACCATAACGTGGTAGAAACCAACATGGACCCTAACATGAAACCAACCCATGGACCCTAACATGAAAGCAACATAAAACTAGAACATGAGCCAACATAAACCCTAGAACACTAGAAACCAAAATGAACCCTAACCATGAACAAACTAACCCTAAACCTAATTGATAAATAAACCAATTTGATCCCTAAACCTAAACATGAAACATTAATCTACATTAAACTAGGCTAGTTGTCAACCTAGAAAAAATTGAACCATAACTCAAAACCTCTTTTCATTAGAAAATATGTACATGTACTTATGATTTTAAATCATTTGTCTTTCAAATGTATATGTATTCAATTATTTTCAAGTTTATTTATTTGTAACACATGTTTAAATATGCAAGTAAATTAGAAATGGATCATGTACATTTGCAGAGATCTATATATATTCCTGTTTATACTTTCGAGCATATATCTATTTTTTCTATCACATGGCATCAGCTAGATGGGAATCACCTACAAATTCAAGAGAGGTTAGTGTTCATGGGGGTGGTAGTGACTTCTCTTCATGTAGAAATGTTGATTCTAGAGAGGGCAGGGAGGATTTATTCGCTAGTACCATAGCTAGATTGAGATGAGCTATTGAGGTTCTCGATCAGAGGACTCAATCATCCACCACCCTTCCTAATAGGGATAGGGTGAAGATTATTAGAGAGGACATGGTTTGAATGATTGACACAGTTCAATCATATAACCCTTATGATAGCATATCTATCAATACATTCTATACTTCTCTCTCCCGCAGTGTTACTAGCGTTGTGAAGTATAGACATGCTGACTCAGAGGTTTCCACCTCTATGGTGAAGACTATTTTTCCTCATTACTAGGACAGAGCTCAGGTGAGAGGTTATATGACTACTAGATGTGAGGATTACCTTGTTTCACCATTTATATATCCTCGATGGTTGGTTTCTCATCATAGGTGGACCCAGAAGGATGAGCTTCCACTGTTTGCAAATAATTATTTGCAGAATTTCATTTACACCATGATGTTGATTATACAAATTTTCTTGGTCATGTTGGGCAGGGGAGGGGGAGATTATCTAACACATTCAGAAGGCATAATTCCCTATTTCCCACTAATAAGCGGGAAAAGGTGGGTCCAAACCTTTTGGCTGTACCAAAAGGTTTGGAAATGGCAGCTGCATGATAGAGTGTACTAGATGACAAGATCAAGAGGGATGTATTTTCTAGTATTGCGAGTATCGCGACATAGGTTCAGGAGATGTCATCTGATCATTTGGGAAGATACATGTTGTGTTCCCATTCGAGCATTCCTCCACCTACACAGGATGCATATTCTAGTGATGATCCATACTAGATAATAGACATACCATCTCCCTTAGATGTTGCAACGATATCATATTTGGACCAGTTGTGTCGTATGGGCGCATGTTTATCCAGTGATCTACTTTGTGCATATCAGGCTTTACATATTATCGGTGGGGTTCCTCTCAGGGAGGTCCCATTATTTTTCCCCACCATTCTTAGTAGATCTACTAGATCAGGTTCTCAAGCTGTACAGAGATAGGAGGATATTCCTGCACCACCTACAACTCCTCAGCAGACTATAGTTGATGAGGATGCACCTCACCAATCTACTTAGCCTACTTCATCACATTCAACTCATCAAATTTTTACCACCTTGCTTACATATGACCAGATTGATCCTACAGAGGTGTCCTTACATGACCAGATTAATCCCGGTGAGGTGTCCTTACATGATTCAAATTTGAGCGCTATTGGGAGAGC